>BFEA01000483.1:895823-905918 GCA_003427395.1 Chara braunii
TGTTAGCTGTGACATTGCTGTTTTGTGACATTTTATATCCTAGGTTGCATCGCATGAACGCAGCATGGAGCTTGCTCCGCATCCTAGACTACTCAGGTTTTCTTTTCTTTGGTAGAGTTCCGCTTCTTGGCGGAAGCATGTTTGTATCTAGGCGATCCATCACAGGCCGAGGATCGTGTAGCGGACCTCGGGATGGCCTGTGAGACCAGCCCCTTGGCCTGTTCTCACAGGCCTGTGTTATATTTGGGGTAGGCCAGTCCAGGCCGGTACCTCTGTCGGTACCAGCCAGTCCAGTCCAGTTCCGTCAGTCCGCTGGGGTATGCCCCAGCCATTGTCTGTTTTCATTCTCATTCCGCACTTGCACATTTTGGAGTACGTGCGTTGGAGTCTTGCGTGGGGAGCTGCGTTGTGCCATCTTGCTCCCCCTTCTTCCTCCATCTCCATCTCTATCACTAGCGGAGCACCACACCTGGTGGGTCCGCTACAGATCGCCCAGTTCATATGGAGATGGTGGGACCGTATCTGGCGGAAGATGGAACCAGACATTCCCTGGCCCTGGTCATGGCAAGCCATTCTAGCCGGACACTGGCCCCAGACAGAGACTGCCACGCCCTTCACCGAAAACATGTATAGAATAGGAAGAAGGGCAGTGATGTGGGCACTTTGGTGGCAAAGATGCAATCTAACCATGGAATAAGTACGAGTGGAAGGCGCGGAGATTACAGAACAAATCCAGCAGCAACTTCGCCTAGACCTCACACGCAGATGGTCAGATGCAAAAGAAAAACTGGATCTTTTTAAACAAACAAGAGATGTCAAGAGAAGGATAACGGAATTTTGCAAGGACTGGCTGGGAGGGGAAAGGGAAGGGTGGATTGCAAAAGTAGTATGGGGCGGGGATCAAGAGGATGGGTCAAAAACCTTAGAAGAAATGAGGGACTACAGGCTGGTTTTCAAGGATTGGACTAACATTGACGCCTCGTTCCCATTACGCCCCCCCACGGAGTTCCCGGACCCCTTCCCCTCCCATGCCCTGTCACTGGCAGAGATCCTGGCCTGAGCGACAAATGATATCCTGTCCTTTCCCCACCCCCCTGACACCCACCCGACACCCGCCTCCCCCATGTTCGCTGACTCATTCATCCCTGGCCACGCGAGGAACCCCTCCCTGGAGCCCCCTGGGGAGGATTCCGCTCGCTCATCAGATGCAGACAGCGGGGACAGTCAGCAAGTTGGCGACAGCGGGGACAGGCAGCAAGTCGGTGACGACAGCTGGCAAACCCAACCAAGGTTGTTGGGGGTTTCGACCATGAGAAGGTTACTACAAGTACAGATGACAAGTACAAATGACAGTCGCAGATTCAAGCAAGCAGGGATAGTCCCTACTAGTAGGTCAGACATGCAAATTGTTCGTCATTAGGAGAAAGCAGCAGCTGGCTCACAGTATCGGTCCCGAATTTCCTATCTGGCGCCCTTCCTTGGAGGGTGAAGAGATACAAAGGGAACAGCAGCAAGCACTTACGGCCCTGCTCAGTCAATCCCCTGTTTTTGCAGGGCTATCAATGCTGGCAGCTCACACAGTCACACATGGTCATTGGCTCCAGCATTTTTCAATCTATTCCTCTCATGTAATGGGACGCTGGACCTGGTTTCCAGCAGGTGACGCTCCCCACCAATAGACGGAGCCTCCCCCTCCGGTGCTAGTGCTGTCTGCTCTTATCAGCAGCACTAGCACAGGAAGAGAGTTTCTCTATAAAAAAAAAAAAAAAAAAAAAAAGAGAAATGGTCCAAAAAACCAAAAAAAAAAAAAAAAAAAAAAAAAAAAATAAATAAATAAATAAATAAAAATAAAAAAAGGAATTTGCTACCACCTCCAGAGTTGCCCTTTTCCGCAGCTCGCCAGGCGGCAGACATTGGAGGCACAGTTTGCTAGCTTTGCTACTTTCCATATCTCGTGACTGGCCCAAACATCAAATATTTGCGATTTTGCCATAAAAGGCCCTACTGTGAGTACGGCCTGTACCAGAAGTGGGCCTTCCTTTCTTTAATAAAAACTGGCCTCCAGGTTATGGGACTGGGTTGCACTTCGTGTGTGCCCCATTCAATCTACAGGGGCGAGGTCCCATTAGCAGTCGGATAGGAGTGTGGCCGATCCAGTGTGACACTGAGTGGCAGCGGGCTGACAGGTTCATTACGAATTTCTGGCCTGAAAAAACAGGAGAAAGGCCAAAGGAAAAAAAAGAAACAGAGACCTCCCACCGGAAATCACGGCAGAGTGCTTCCCATCCATCAGATCATAAATGGTCTGACGGTGGTGGTTGCAACAACAGTGAACAAAGTAACCGCCACATTTTATGGAACAAACTCGACTTCTGTCAGCAGTGATCCTGACGCCCTCATATACTCGGTGATTGAAGGAGGGCTCCACCCAATGAGATAATTGCACAACAGCAAGTAAAATACTGAAAATCTTATATCCAGTGGGCCTATGGCCGACCCCACCCTCGTTTGGGGTTGGCCACACCCGCAACGGATTGAAAAGATTCTGGCGGGAAGCTTTCTTTGCACGGGCATGCCCAGTGTTAAGGAGAGGAGGAGGGGAACAAAGATCTCCTTATTTTTTCGGGTCATACATGTAACATACTGACCGTGGGATCTCGAGTACTGCACGGCAGGATTTGGGTCTCTCAACTGCCCCACAAACTCGTTTCTATCCAATCCCATTGCTAATGGGACCTCGTCCCAGGCATCACTTTTTTTTTTTTTTTTTTTTTTTTTTTTTTTCAAAAAGTAACGATTATTGTCGTGCCGGGAAACGGGCCCGGCGAACTTTGTGCCCCTCCTCACAAAGTTCGCCGCAGCACACAAGCTGAGCAGGGCTCTCCGGCCAAGCAAAGCCAGGGCCACGACTGTGGCAAAAAGAGCAAGTCCTTCCTCTTGCCTTCTCTTCTACTACTTGAACCCATTTCTTAATCAGACTAAAATCAGACTCAAATAAAAAAAAGCCATAAAACCACGTATCTCACAATAGCTCTAATATTACTAAAAATAAACCCTACCTCTAGTCTAATGTACGTGCAGCCTTAATCAAACAATTAATCCCCAAAGCAACAAAACAATCATCAGGATGCCAGCACATCAACCCTAACCTAATGTGATAAGAGCTTAGAATTTGTGAAAACACCGTAAGGCTACACATTCCACAATAGCCCTCATATCATGTGAAAATAAGCCCTAACCATATACGCTTACAATAGACTATGGTTAGGGCTTATTTTCTGCCTACCCAGTTTCCAAGAATTTTTAAAACCTTTTTTGAGTTTTTTCTCTTTTTTTTTTTCTTTTTTTTTTTTTGTTTGTTTGTTTGGAAAACGAAAACTTTTATTGCAAAAAATCGTAGTAATGAGGCCGGGGATCTCACAATTCGACCGGGGGTTATCCCGGCAGCCTTAGCCAGTTTAGCTTGGGAGCCACACGATAAAAAGCATGGTAACCGCGGACCCGGACACTGGACGCTCCCGGTCGGTCTTCCGGACCAGTGTCTGGACAGGTCCGGACCTCAAAAAAAAAAGAAAAAAAAAAGAAAAGGGGGGGCGGGGCTGTTGGCAGGCACTCACCTGCTTTGGGCGTTGTAGTTCAGGCAGCAGAGCACCTTTCTTGCAGCAAATCAACAAGCACATTCAACTAGCAGACATGCAGACATGCACAGTTGCAAACAGTGCAAATCTTTTTTTTTCTTTTTTTTTTTCTTTTTTATGGGAACAAGGCTCCAATCTATTCGTGGGGAGCAGCACGTGCTGGGAACCGGGCCCAGCGTCCCATATGGAAATCATTACATAGACGTTTGAAATTTGGTATATTTGAGATACCGGGGCCATTACCCGGCTTTGGCTAAGAAAAATTTAAACTACTTAGCAAATTACTACGACGAACTTCAGGAATAAGCAAAGTTTAGGCACAATACTAAAGAAACAGAGAATTTTTTTTGTTGAAAAAACTGAGTATGATTAACTTTGAAGTTTGAAGTTTGAACTTTGAATTAAGTAATTTAAGTTTTTAATTTCATATAACTTACAGAGTTCGAACTTTGCAGTTCGATTCGGAACGTCAGAGTCTTCAGACTGGCAGCACTGTCAGTGCTCTCTCTCTCTCTCTCTCTCTCTCTCCAATGGGCAGCGGGCCGTTTTGAAATTGCTAGGGCCTGTGTGAAACCTGCTACCCCAAAAACCTGCAGTGTCTTGTGTCCGGACCTCTAGACCCTGTCCGGTGGGGTGAAACGACACTGAAAAATCACCCCGTTATTTTTCAAGGGGCGCCCAGGACCCGAAAAATGTCATGGGCTGCCCCTTCATTTTTTTCGATTTTTCCCCTGGGGGCCTCCATCCGGACATAAGGATCGGACACCGGACCCGGACATGTTGTTCCGGACTGTCTGGAAACCGGTCCGGACGTCCGGTCTTTTTTTTTTTTTTTTTTTTTTTTTTTTTAACAAATGCTCCAGTCTATTCGTGGGGAGCAGCACGTGCTGGGAACCGGCCCAGCGTCCCATATCGAATTATACAGATCCATGAGAACATTTGAGATCATTTAAAATACGGGGGCCATTACCCGGCTTCGGCTGAGATCAGTCTGTGAATATCTAATGACCTATTAAGGAACTACTCATGCAATAGATTGCCACAGAGGTCCTACGAATGCTCACAACCCTCAGGATCCCTAACAAGCCCTTCTAAGACTTTCCAACACAGTCTTACTCCCTTCTGAGCTCTTCCAGGCCTCACGCCCCCACCCTGCTGGGTTACAGGGCAACACAACTCGCCCCAGCTCTGACCAGGGTCGTCCCAGCAGCAAACCTTGGCTGTCCCTTGGGATGCCCACCCCAAAGCATCCCCAGATCTCTCTACCAGGCCTCACGCTCCTGCATCAGCAGGTTACAGGGCAACACCCTAGCACCGGCCAGCGCCGTTCTGGCATCGAACAACCGCAGATCACTGAGTATAACCGCTTCAAAACCGCCTAGGATGGGTTGCTAAGAGTCCCTAGAGTCCTAAGACAGTCATAAGAACCACTGACAAATCAGATAGGTGAAACCTATTCAATCCACCTACGACCACCACCAGCATGGCTGTTTTCAGCACGAACCGAAGCTCTTCCAGGCCTCATGCTCCCATCAGGTTAGGTTACAGAGTTGCACCACCTTGCTCCAGCACCGGCCAACATTGCTCCAGTTACGACCCCCGATGACCACTGAGACTGCCCCCGCACACAGCCCCCCAGAGCTCTCTACCAGGCCTCACGCCCCCACTAAGCTGGGTCACAGAGTTGTGCCACCTGGCTCCGGCTCCGGCCAGCGTTGCTCCAGCGTCGATCTTCGAGGGCCGCCGAATTTTCAACCACCCTTCGCACCTATTCCAACAACCTATTCCAACAACCTATTCCAACAACCTCCTCGAGCGGCACCTGGATCACAGATGACTTGCCAGATAGCACCTATTCCAACAACCTCCTCGAGCGGCGAACCAAATGAAAAGAACTAGTAAACTAGATGATAGACTTATTTAAGAAAGATCGCCCCTCCCTCCCCCTACACCTCCCCCCTCAGCCCTACACTGCCTCCACCGAGGTGAGTCACCCACTCTCCCTCGGCCCCAATATAGGACCAACCCTCTACTCCCCTTTCCCCAGGAGCACGCAGTTCCCACCTAAAGCATGCCCCCCCGACCTCTTGCCCATTTCTGCCTCCGCAGGGACTGATATTGATCCACACACCAGCCCCTGCCCCAGAATAGGGCAACCCCCTACTCCGCCCCTACCTTCTTTGAGACGTTCACCCCCCACCTTGTGATGCCCCTGCAAGATAGAGCTTCCCCCACCCCCTTCCTACCGTTTAACCCTCTGGGAACGATCCAATCGGAAATTTCTGAAAGTCATGATGAAGAAAGGTAGATGAGTTTTTTCTATTTTGCTGATGATGACGAACAACACCCTAAAAATGCTGCTGCTGATGATGATGGTGACGACGAACTCACCTGGTGATGTGAACGGCAAACAAAGCCTTGAAGAGCAAACATCTAATGATGACAAACTGATGATGATGATGATGATGATGATGATGATGATGATGATGATGGTAGTGATGAGAATGAGACAGAATGATGCTGCTGATCATACTAAAGAGCAGCACCAACAGCCCCGCCCCTACGATTACGAACAGCACCCTAAAGATGATGATGACGAGGATGATGGTGACGACCAACTCACAGGTTACCATGATAAAAAAGTGATTTCTATATAACCGTAAAGACCACCTGGAAACCGGGTCCAGTGTCCCATTCCTATGAACTTTACTTTCCAAAAAAGTTAAAACTTGAAAACTCAATTCTTAAGGTTCTACGTTACACAGAGGGAAGATTAGCATGGCCCCTGGCTTCAAGGATGACACAAAAAATTATATTTGATTTTCAGGATGTCCTTGTCCCCTGCATTCTTGTGGGGAATAGAAGATGATTGTACTCGCATCCCACAGCATTCAAGCCGTAGTCGACAAAACACGACGTCACAGGATGCTCATATCACTCTTCGAAAAAAGCATCGTCAACTTCTAGGGTGCCCCCGAGTGGTAGGGGAGCTGCCCGGTGCTTAACAATTCAACATGAAGCGCAGCGATGACAGCGGATAGTCCATCCAACCCGTAACCGCGGACGGACGGACTACCGTTAGTCCTATCAGCAATGATGTCCTGCCTGACAAGAGGGACAAAGTCTTCAGACTTCCCACTTTTATGGAAGTTGGGACTGCTCTCATCCTTTGCCTCTCCCGCATGTCCGCTCCTCTCTTGCTCTGCTGCTGCCGCTACTTCCGAACCTGATTCCTCCCGGGCCGCCGCAGGTCCTGCCGCAGTGTTGGCGCCCTTGGTCATCAACGACACCCCCCACGAACCTTTTTCACCTCGATTTTCCCATCCTTTTCTGCTCACCGGCCGAGCGAAAAAAAGGAAAGAGGCCATGTGTGTCTTCTGGAATCAACCTGCTGTCCTTCTCCTGCTGGAGAAGGATGGCGCTTCTTTTTTTTTTTTTTTTTTTTCCCTTTGGGACCATTTCTCGATTTATGCGTGCCATCCTTGTGCAGGGCCCATGCTACTCTTCTTTCTCCGTCTCGTTCCGACGTTAATGGATGTCCCGAAGGACAAGGATGGAGTCCGATGGACCTTTGTGTTTTTCCCAGAAAAAAATAAAATAATAATAATAATAATAATAAGTCGCCTGGAGGCGGTTCCTGTATTTCCCTACCCCGTCTCCTAAAGGTTGGTTACATTTAGCCCATGAACTGTGGAGGCTTATCATTATTGATCTTTCTGTATTGCCCATTCAAACTGTTCTAGGTTGGCTGTGCTTAAGACCTTAAACCCTAAACGGTAAACCCTTGCTATGTCCTATAGTCCCCCTAAATCTATAGGGGGACTATAGGACGTAGCAAGGGTTTACCATTTAGGGTTTAAGGTCTTAAGCACAGCCAACCTAGATTTAGGGGGACTATAGGACATAGCAAGGGTTTACCGTTTAGGGTTTAAGGTCTTAAGCACAGCCAACCTAGAACAGTTTGAATGGGGGACTATAGTGAGGGTTGTGAGGAAAGGGTGTTGAGGACACTAAAACCCTAAAACCCTGGATGAATACGCTAAAACCCTAAAACCCTAGAACCCTAAAACCCTAACCCCTATTACAGACTAATGCTCCTGGATGAATACGCTAAAACCCTAAAACCCTAAAACCCTAACCCCTATGTTCTATGCATCTTTTGGGTCTGCTCTGATGATATATGGGGTGGCAGGAGGAGGGGGGGGTGGCGGGGGGGGTGGCGGGGGGGGTGTAGTGAGGGTTGGGAGGAAAGGGTGTTGAGGACGGGTCTGTGACTCTGTTGAAGGTGACTGACGGGTGGGGCGGGATTGGGGAGAGATGGGAGGTGGTGTCGGGTGAAAGGTTTCGAATTAGGTTGTTTCTTTTGCTCCTGTGGTTAGTGTGTCTGCGGGTGGATGGGACGAAGCGGGGTGTGGGAAGTGCATGCATCTGGGGCTTGGTTCCTTGCTGGGCGTGCTGGGCCAGATTAGCCATCTTTGAATTTTGTTCTATCTCCTTCTATATCGAGCCTACCTGTCTTAACCTGAATAAAACGCCTGGTGATTATCGCTGCATCTGGTCTGGAAGTTCGCCCAAATACAGCTATAATGACCGAGCGTTCTATTCGGGTGAAGAAGGTAGTTTGCCGTTGCATCTGGTCTGGAAGTTGACCCAAATACAGCTATAATGACCGATCGTTCGATTCGGGTGAAGACGGTAGTTTGCTGTTGCCTAGTTTGAATAAGGTGAACCTTTTGTTTTTTTTGGTCCTTTTAATTACCTTTTTTTTTTTTTTTTTTTTTTTTTTGGGCGTGGATTTCTGCTTCTATTATTATTTGTTTGGTGGTGATAAGGGGATTTTCTGGAGGGACAGACTTGTGGACTAATGAACACCCACAGATGTCCATGTCCTGGGCACTCTGTCCGCAACAGAGGGGGTGTCAGGATAACTGAATACGGATAGAAGCCAGCCAGCAAGCATTTTGAATGTACCGGGTCCAGAAAGCATCCAAATGCATGTCGAGCTTTGCGTAGCCGAGCTTGCCAGGTCCCCTAATCAAGCTCTGTACGGCCGGAAAAGAAGCCAGCGCTGGAGGGAGTGTAATCATGGGCCTCGCTCCACTACTGACCACTGTATAATATTTTGGAAAGCGCGTGGACATTCCGTCAGAGCTAGCAAAAATTGGGTTCAAGCCGCCACATCGCTCCACTTCCTGTCCACCTGCACACTCTCCAGCTCGTGAGGTCACGGTAGCAAATAACGGCGTCAATAGGGTTTTGGGTTTTGTTCCCCCAGACACACCGGGCTCACTGTCCAAACAGGAGCCTTTGGGTCCGTGGGTTGGAGCAAGGACTTCCATTGAAGGCTGGATTTTTCTTTCTTTCTTTCTTTCTTCTTCTTCTTCTTTTTTTTTTTTTTGCAGGCTGCAATTGTACATCGCTGGACAGCTGATTGTCCTCGCAATTTCTGAGGACTGTCCAACTGATTGTCATCTTGTACAGTGGAGAGTAAGTGGCGCGACGTCGCACGGTCTGAAATTGGACAGTGGACAGATGTGGACGGAGACCCTAAATATTGGTTTTCCATGACAAAATTGAAAAATTTCCACCAGATTTCGGATCATTAGCGCATGGAATAACACCGGTGCGTACCTCTCTTTGGCCCTCGCTCCACTACACAACACTCTATGTGCATCTGGACCACTTTTTCTAGACCAGGACATGCACTCGGGGGGACAAGTGCTGCAGAATTTTGAGTGTACCGGGTCCCGAAAGCATCCAATTGCATGTAGAGCGTCGCATAGCGGAGGAAGGCCGTTTATTTCAACGTGGTTTGGGGTCCTTGATATGCTGTGAAATGTGGGCTGTGCCACTGTAGCATATTTAACACGCTTTTTTTTTTTTTTTTTTTTTTTTTTTTTTTTGTGCTAGGGGTGCGCTCGTAAGAGCAGACACCGCTATTGGTGGGGACCGCCACCTGCTGGAAAACGGGTCCAGCGTCCCTGTATTTAACACGTTTGATGTGTTTAATTTTAAAAATAAAATGTCAATGAATATGGCTGCCCTGAGCCCTCCCTACACTTGCCAATATTTTGTGTTAGCGTCGTGAAGTATAAACCAACAAGGATCGTCTCCGGAGCAGTCCTGATCTGCAAACATGATCACAAATGGAAGTGCAAAACTGTGCGACAGGCGAGGCATGCACACAAATATAAGTGAATTAGAAAGAGTGAGGAGCATAGGATCGGGTTTTCGGCAGAACAAGCACAACAGGCGAGGCATACACACAGGCTGATCTTTGCTACGGTTCGTGAAGCGATCCATGCTTTAGAAAATTTCAGCAACACCTGCACTCACAGTTAATCACCAATTTTTGCCTTCTTTCCCTGCCACAACTACTCTTTATGTTTACTTCGTGCTCTCTCTCTCTCTCTCTCTCTCTCTCTCTCTCTCTCTCTCTCTCTCTCTCTCTCTCTCT
>BFEA01000483.1:906807-918078 GCA_003427395.1 Chara braunii
GAGAGAGAGAGAGAGAGAGAGAGAGAGAGAGAGAGAGAGAGAGAGAGAGAGAGAGAGAGAGAGAGAGAGAGAGAGCTGCAGAGAGTGGCTGCAGAGAGTGGCTGCACCGAAAGTTCCATCTTTGGCATTCCATCTTCGGCATTCCATCTTCGGTGTACCATCTTCCAGATACCAACGAACCACCTCTTAACTTCTCTCTCATCAGAAGGAAGAAGCCATGACACATCTGCAGTTTGATGGTACAGCAGCAATGCTTGCGTTCCAACCCACACGCTGACGCAATTATCGAAGTTCGTGGCGTTTGTGGCGTTCGTCCCCGTTCTGAAGCGCAGTAGCGTGACCAGCCTAGCTCAGTCGGTACACCAAAGAGCTGTTGAAATACAGACCTGAGTTCGAATCCCGATGGACATTGACGAATGGCATTGAATCATTCTGAATTACCTAGGGTACCTAGGGATGGTCAGATCGGTGAAAGATATCCTGAGGCCGTCGTCCTTTTTTGAGGAAACGAAAAGAAAAAAACCTTGTTTGCCTTCCATCCACAGATTCCACACATGTTACATACTCTCTTTTTCCGTCCCCTCCGTCCTCTCATAGCCTCACTGCACATTCCACCGGCACTGAACCCATACACTAGTGCCTCCCAAACTATGAACCCATCCATTCTCTCTTTCCAACTGAGGGAAACAGCAGTTTGTTTCGGCTGTACCCCCCCTCCTCCCCTCCTTCCTTTTTTTTTTCCCCAACAAGCCAGCCAGCAGCAAATGCATTAGACTTCTGAAAATGACTTTGTGCCATCCAGCGAACCGTTGGCCAATCAAACAAAGTGCTATGGACTGCACATCTTACATCCACATTTAACCGCAGTGTAACCCATAGTTTACCTGGCATTTTAACCGGCAGTTTAAGTGATTGTTTAACCGTCAGTTTAACTGACAGTTTAACTGGCATTTTAACCGGCACTTTAACCGACAGTTTACCTGACAGTTTACCTGACAGTTTACCTGACAGTTTACCTGACCGTTTAACTGACAGTTTAACTGACAGTTTAACTGACAGTTTAGCTGACAGTTTAACTGACAGTTGTGAGCGAAAGGTTAACTGACAGTTCAAGCGACAGTTTGACTGAAACTTGGTCAGCATTTTGAATGTGAAATCAGCAGAGCAAGTTCATTACACGTAAATTAATAATAATAACAACTTTTTCGCTTTGTGCCATCCAGCAAACCATCTCCCTCAGAACCCAATTGCCAAAGTTAAGATGTGGGGGGGACCACACATCTTAACTTTGCGCACAGTTAAGTCAACCACAGAGACTAACCCCACACTGCACACAGTTCAACTGGAGGTTTAAAACTGCACACACAGCAGCATCATCAACGCGCGCGCTGCAGTTCCACCAGCGTAACCAACACAAAAGCTCATCGTTTAACTGCGTAGTTTGACTGCGTGGCAGAATCCACCATCCCAAGTGCCATGGACTGCAAACCTCACCTTAAATTTTTGCACAGTTTACCACAGAGACTACCGGTAGTCCCATACTTTAACTCACCGTTTAACTGCACAGCGCCATCGATTCCCTCGTGTTCTGCCAGTGGAAGTTAACTCTCCAAATGCGTGGTTTGGCTGCACAGCAGAACCAGCCTCACCCAAGTGCAATCAATTCCCTCTTGTTCCGCCAGTGTAATCAACGCAAGTTAACTCGCGAACGCCGCGGTTTGACTGCGCATCAGAACCAGCGTCACCCAAGTGCAATCAATTACCGTCACACAGCTGAGACCGTCACACAGTTGCACTTTCTCAGTTTCATCTCTGAGATTCACTGGAAGTTTATGTGCACAGCACCACCATTGCTATTGTAATGCAGTCCCACCAGCATAACCATACAACTACAAAGCTTGCCCTTTAACTGCATAGTTTGACGGCGGGGCATGATCAAGTTTACCCAACTGCTGCCACCATGGACTGCACAACCTTCAACGCATAGTTAACCGCCGAGACTAATCCGTGGACTGCTCTCGGTTTGTCACCGTTCAGGAAAGAAATCTCACAGCTTCTCAGTTCCGCCGGCGTAACCAACACAAGTGCGCGCCCTCGAACTGCGTGGTTTGCCCACACACGGTAGAAACCAACTGGCCTAGCTCAGTCGGTACTCCCACAAACCGTTAAAAGTTAAAACGAAACGACGACCTGAGTTAAAATCCCGATGGAATCAGACGAGTGAAAATAACTCTGAATTTACCTCGGCCCAGTCAGTTCAAACTTCAAACTCCAAAGATGATATCTCAGGGCCGTCACCCTTTTTTTAAAAAAAAAGTAAGTTTACCCACATCCTCCACGGACCACACAACCTTCAAACGCACAGTTAACCACAGAGACTAACTGCGAAGTTTGACTGCGCAGCAGAATCAAGTTTACCCACGTGTGGTGCCATCGCATCGACTGCACACCTTCCATGCACAGTTAACCACAGAGGAGACTAAACCAATGGACTGCTCCCAGCTCCTCGCCGTTCAGGAACGGAATTCTCACAGTTTCTCAGTTCCAGCAGCGTAACCAATACAAGTGCACCCTCGTACTGCGTGGTTTGAATGCACGCCGGAATCAAGTTCACCGAAGTGCCGCCATGGACCGCACACCTTCAATGCATACGGCAGTGCCATCGCATCGACTGCACACCTTCCATGCACAGTTAACCACAGAGAGTAAACAGTTAACCACAGAGAGTAACCAATGGACTGCTCCCAGTTCCTCGCTGTTCAGAAATCCCACGCAGCTTCTTAACTCCACCAGCATCCGGTTTCTCGCCGCTCAGAAATCTCACAGGTTCTATGTTCCACCGGCATAACCAATGCAAGTGCACACCCTCGAACTGCGTGGGGCTTGACCGCACGACAGAACCCAGTTTACCCACATGATTCCATCGAGCGCGAGAATTTTAACGCACAGTTAACCACCGTGACTAACCTCTGGACTGCTCCGATTCTCAATTCTCAACCGTGGAAAAAAATCTTCACTTCTAAATCCCATTGCTCTCCTCAGTACCTCCACTCAGCTCCGCCGCACAACAGTTTCCCCACAAAAAAAAAAAGTTTTTGCTGCCCAGTTTCACCACAGTCCTATCGATCATCAGTATGGCCACCAATTGAATCTTACCGTCTTCACTCACCTGAATAGAAACGCCCGGCAATTATGATCGTATCTGGACTGGAAGTTGCACCAAATACATACAGATATAAAGACCGGACGGACGTTCTATTCGGATGAACCCCCCCCAGTAGTGCCATACCCACCTGCTCAACTGCACAACATAATTGCACATGATCATCAACGACTTTTCCGAACTTCACATGCCAGCGTTTCAACGGCAAAGTGGTTTAAATTTCTGGTTAACTGCACAGCACCGTCATTTAACTACAAACTTAAACTTCACTGCTATCGTTTTAACAGCACGCTGATTTCTGTTTAACTGCACAGCAGCACCGTCGTTTCACTTTTAACCACACTACTGGTTTCCGTTTAACTGCACAGCAGCAACGTCGTTTCACTTTTAACCAGGATTCATACCCACATTTTCCCACCAAACACTGGGGGGCACATTTACGTCTAACCACCCCTCTTCTTACCAGCTATCCCATTGCGGTTAGCAGATAACATATATTACACCTACTCATGAACAGTTAATGAGTTAAGGGTGGATTAGAGAATTCTGAACCCTGTTGGTTTAGACTTTGGTTAACGATCAATCCCCCTTTCCTGAAGACCCTTCTTCGCAACTGTCCCCGATCATTCCCCGCCGCCCCTAACCCAAGATCAGTTAGTGAGTTAAGGGTTAAAATCAGGAACCTTTTTTACCCCTGACCCAAGATCAGTTAGTGAGTTAAGGGTTAAAATCCAGAACCCTTTTACACCTAACCCAAGATCAGTTAGTGAGTTAAGGGTTAGAAACTTAGAATCCAGAATCCTTTTGGTTGGACTAAGGGTTAACAACTTAACAATCATTCACTTCTGCCTATAACCCATGTGCAAGGCTGGCATGTATCAGGATCAGGCATGTATCAGGCAAGACCACAGAGACCAACTTATGAGCATCGGTAGTCGATGGACTGCCTTCGGAATATAGGATGGTCTGATGGGGTTGCAACAAACATCACATCTTATTAGGGAGAAAGGCTAGATAGAACATACATCAGATGAGTATTATTATGCCATAAGAGATCTTAAGTGGCATTCCCTGTCTCTAAGGGAGCTGAGAATGGAAGAGCATTAGGAGCTCAAGAGGAAGCCTTAGGAAGGTAATGAGCGGGCCATGGCTGCAAGGGCCTCGGAATAGAGAGCTTTGGAGGGGGCAAGGGGGGGGTAGGGAGGGTTGAATTGACTTAAAATGGCATGCCCTGCCTGTGAGTGAACTGAGGATGAAAGAGCATTCGGAGCTGGAGTGAAAGGAACTGAACGGGCCATGGATGCAACGGGCTTGGAACAGAGAGATTTTGGAAGGAGCAAGCCTTAGGGTGTTAGAGAGTGTTGCCCATAGAGAGAGGGCACATTAATATTTTCCTTGATCGAGACAGACTACGGTGGTTACCAAGGAAAGGGAGAAACTACACAACACAACAAAGGAGGGAGAAGGGGAAAGAAAAGGCAATTCAAACGGGAGAAAAAGACAATGGAAAAGGGAGCGGACTCAGTCAGAGTAGGCAAGAGAAGGAAGCGACAGTGAAAGCACAGCAAGGGAGTAGCAAGCAAAAGAAAGGAAGGAGACATGCGGCCGGCTATGAAAACCATGGCTATGTGTTTCAATGTGAACACATCATAAGATGTTAAATACTGATGAGACATGGCATGGGCACAGTGAAACACATGGGCCCCGGAAAGAGAGATTGGGGGTAAAGAAGAGATGGAGGTGGGGTAGGGGAGGGAGGCGTCGGCGGAGATGGGAGGGCAGGCTGGGGGCAAGAAGAGGGATCGAAGACCGTGGCAACCCTCCATTCGTATGCAACCGTTAACGGGCCAACCTATTGCGTCACTGACTCCCTGAAAGAATTAATAATGCACTGTGAAAGAGCACTACAGAAACGACATACTTGAATGGGTCCGTGCGATCCGGGGACCTTTCCACGAAGGCATTCGTTCACGGCAAAGAGCACTTTGGGGACAGCGTATCCCCGGTGGTGTAGTGGCAATTGCTCCATAGACAAGGGTGCACTACCATGGGGACCACCGTGAATGGATCCGACTACACTTGCGGTTACCCCGTCTTCTTGCCAACGGTCTGTTGTAGAAAAGCGGAATGTCGAAAGAGCGTGGCATCGTATGTGCACGTCAAGAAAGGAGGACAGCAGGCATCGTGAGACGATATGTGACAACATGCCAATAACATCGCTCGAGGTCAAACGGGGCACTCGTGTCCACACCCCACCCTTGGTGCCGCGGGGTCACTCACCGGGTAGCCCGCCAGGAGATGCACACACAAGCTGCCTACCGACCAGCGCACCGTCGCCCCTGTGAACTTGGGTCTGCCGGCATGATGGCCTGGCTGAGACTCGGCAGCAGGCTTGGTAGGGACCAGCGCCACCGATTCTTCCGCTGACCAGCAGTGTCCAACAGCCTGGCAGGCTGTCAGAAACTGCAGACGTCAGTTAGATGCCAGTGCCTTCAAGCGTAAGGCTTGGTGTGTACCAGCCTGGTGAGGCCTCCCACCACAAGCCACATGCCAGTGCCCATCAAGCATTACGCTGGGGGTGTCTGCCGGCCTGGCGGCCTCCCAGCACCGCTGAGCCTTCTGTTAGATGTTCACCAACACAACTACAGTCTGTTAGACACTGCAGCAACAGCCACTGGCCCATGCCACGCGGACTTCTGCTGGGTGCCTGCCTCGCTGGCACCCCTTGAGACATCGCAGAAAAGCCGATTACTTGCCAGTCCCATCAAGCCATCTGCTGTGCGTTGGTCAGCTTGGCAGGCTCTCCGCACCACCAAGCCTCGGTGTGCACCAGCATAACAGACCCAATCAGATACTGCAGCAACAGCCACCTGCTGGACGTCTGTTAGCTTGGCAGGCTCTCACCACCACCAAGCCTTCTCCCACGCGCCTGCCAACCCGGCACCCGGTCAGAAATCGCAGAATTCAGCTACTTGGCAGTACCATCAAGCCTTCTCCTGGGTTTCTGGGACCACCACCAAGCCTTCTCCCGGGTTTCTGGAACCACCACCAAGCCTTCTCCTGGGTTTCCGGGACCACCACCAAGCCTTCTGCTACAGTTTGTCAGAAATCGCAGCAACTTCATGCTCCCTCAGGCCCATGCCACCGAGCCGTCTGCCAGGTGCCTGCCACCAGCAGCCTGTCGGAAACAGCAGCATGCACCTCTTTCCTGCCCCCACTCTCCCTTCCCCCCCCCCCTCCTCCGCGTGCCCTCTGCCATCTGTCGCCAGTAGATTGCGGTCGTATAATACAGTACAATAAAAATCATCCTCACAGAAAACGATTCAACTGGCTACAGAAGGCCCAGCCTATGTGGCTGAGTGGTACACATATGTGACTCTTAATAAACCGATCACGGGTTCAAAACTTCAAATCCTGGCCGATGAATCAGATGGATACAAATAACGTTAGGTTAGGGGCGGCTACCCCCCTTTCGAAAAAAGAAGAAGAAGAAGAAGAAATGCTACAGTAGGATAGAAACACAGACTTAGTACTTACTGATCGTTGCCGAGGAAAGGATCTTAAAAAAAGGAAACCATGCGGGCAGCCCCCGCAACCCCCCATTGCAAGACGCATATCTGTCACTGTTAACCAGATGGTCACTGTTAACCAGATGGTTGTCTGTGTCATATAGTACTGAGAAGTCAGTGTGTCAGACAGACATAGCCAGTATGCCACAAGTGTTTGGGTTCCACTGCTGGTTTGACAGAGGAGAGAGCTACCTTCTTCCCCCGAATACAACGTACACCGTACGACCAATATAACTGTATCTAGACTGAAAGATGCCTCAAATACTACAGCTATGGTGACCATACGTTGTATTCGGGGGAAGAAGGTAGATTGCTGGAGCGTTCCACTGCTGTGAGAGCGCTAAGGTATACTGAGGGTGACAAGGTAGAATCAGATTCAGAATTCCAAAAATAGATGTCAGTCCGTGGACAGGGATGCCAACAAGCAACACCAGCAGGATGACCGGTGACAGGTGAATGGGATCCCAGTTGTGCCGCCACATGGAGGCACTGCCAGATTCTGTGAGCGTCTTCAAGACCTGGTTGGTGCGTCTGTGGAAAGCAAACAAGCTACCCCGCCCCGCCCCGCCTCGCCCGCACTAAGCCAGCGCCCTGGTACTATTTTGGCCAATGGAAACGAGAGGTTGAGGACAACAAAAAGGCGTCGGTGGAAACATATTGACAGAATTTAGATACATGGGGTCTTTAAGTTATCCCCCTGCCACGACCCCCCCCCCCCCCAGCAGTCCTCTCTTTTTGCAGGCCTGGTTATATCCCCTCCTGACCAGGGGTGATCCAGAAGACGGCCTTTTTTTAGGCCTGATCGTACTCTTGACCGTCAGATCTACAAGGCGTTCATAATCTTGGCCGTTAATCTAGAAGCCGGCTGTTTTGTACCGCCTTCACACACCCATCCATCAAACATGGATCTACAAGACAGCAACTCGGTCTGGCAGATACATATGATCACCCATCAGGGCCACCCATCGGACTGCATGGAACATTGTATCAAGTACTATCAAGAGATTCAAGACGTAAAAAAAAAAAAAAAAAAAAAAAGACGTTTAATGCTGTGTGGGCCTTACAAAGACTGCCAAGTTGCAAACTCAAAAAAAAGAAAAAATTTAAAAATACCCAAGGGGACAAGATCACCAAGAGCCACGCAGCCCCAGCCTTGCAGGATTTCATCTTCGTCACCTACAAAAATTTCGGAGGCTTTGGGGCTCTACCAGACCACAATTAGCTGGCGGGCCCAGCCGAAAAAGAAAGAAAGTGCGCCAAGGGCAGTTCGGCAAAGCTTGGCGCCGCAATGTCACACAGTGCTGCGCTTCCAGACCCGCGTGTACTGTACCGAAGACCCCAAAAAGGGGTCTTCGGCCCCATCTGGGGAGCATAGAGCTCACGCTCATACGTGGACTTAGCTAATTTTTGAGATGGCATCTTTTTGCTCATGTACTCAATCGGCCTCAACTTTTTCCCTTCCTTCTGCGGAAGGACCGCGCCTATACCGTATTGTATCAGCAGGTGTATGTGGTCGCAACAAAGGGCTGTTTAGGGAGGATCCGGAACGTCGCACCGTTTCAGCCATGGCGTTAACGGCATACAAGAACGTGGAGGTACTGGTGCTTTTCAGCCCTAAAATGTGTCGAACGCAAGGTTGGCCAGTCGATGTGCATGCAGCTTAGCAGGAAACAACACCCCTCACAGCCACTCGCCAAAAGCACACCAGGACATTTGGCCATGACAAGGCTCGTAGAATGCTAAGATTTGTCAAAAAGAGGATTCGAAAACAGAATGGACTTAAAAAATAAAAAGAAAAACAGAATGGGCTGGCTGTCTCCGAGGCTACAACAGATTAAGTAATATGAACGGGGAGAGGAGAGGAAAAGAATGTGCTCCATCGTCAGTAGTACTTAGTATGCACGTACTAGATGAGTGGTTACGAGGAAGGAAGAAGGATCTGTATAAATTACTAAAAATCATAAAAAATCATAAAAAATGTCATCACATCGAATGGATAAATCTTCCTATATAATAGTCTATAATGTATATTATCTTATTATTATGGTAATTCAATATGGAATACAACAGATGCTCCTTGTCAAATCGCTTAAAAATATATAAATATAGTAGTATATAATAAATATTAATAATACTAAATCCGCGCTCAAGATGTTGAAAGCAGGTGCTTTTCGCCATACGACATGCTGCCTGACCTGCATTAGGACCAGGTAAACATAGACAAAGGAAATAAAATCTTCGAGAGAGCTGGATGGGTTGATGATAGCAACGAAGCTGACCGGAATAGATTCGATTGCTCGATTTATGTGTGTCATCCTTAGATGAACAAGGGCCATGCTAATCTTCTCTGTGTCGTTCCAATTTCAGCGGATGTCCCAAAGGGACACTGTTTTAGATTGCAGACTATATCAAGTGATGAAATCATGAAATGCTAATGTGGTATTCAGATAGATGCATAGTATAGTGCATACTATGCATCTATCTGATGAAGGTGAATGGGGCTGCCATTACCATTCTAGGGTTCTACAATTTGCCTAATCTACAAGGATATCGAGAAAGGGATGTTATTTTCTCTCCTGCTATTAGTACATGTATCTATAGATTCTATAGTATCTATACTATTCTATAGACTTTCCTGCCAAGTTTCTACGCCCGAAGAGACTAAGCAAGTTATGTACCACCTCCTCTCGCACAATGTCTCTCCTTGCAGTTATCTTAAGCCGACTCCTCAAATCTACGTACGTGTATCTATAGATTCTATACTATTCTATAGACTTTCCTGCCAAGTTTCTACGCCCAAAGAGACTAAGCAAGTTATTTACCACCTCCTCTCGCACAATGTCTCTCCTTGCAGTTATCTTAAGCCGACTCCTCAAATCTACGTACNTACCACCTCCTCTCGCACAATGTCTCTCCTTGCAGTTATCTTAAGCCGACTCCTCAAATCTACGTACATGTATCTATAGATTCTATACTATTCTATAGACTTTCCTGCCCAGTTTCTACGCCCAAAGAGACTAAGCAAGTTATGTACCACCTCCTCTCGCACAATGTCTCTCCTTGCAGTTATCTTAAGCCGACTCCTCAAATTTATGCTTTAGGCATATGCGTTCGTCTTCCTTAGACATTGGATTGGAGCTCTGTTCTATCAAGAAAAGGCCATGTCATTTTCTCTAAACTACGTCTTAGCCTCTTAGGCATATAAGTTCATCTCCTTTAGACAATGGAGCTCTGTTCTATCAAGAAAAAACTACGCTTTAGGAGCTCTGCACTATCAAGAAAAGGCCATGTCATTTTCTCTGACTAAGCGTTAGGCATATAATATTATGCGTTTGTCTCCGTTAGACATTGGATTGGAGCTCTGTTCGATCAAGAAAAGGCCGGGATGTTTTCTCTACCTACGCGTAATTAATCAGTAGCGAAAAAAAACGAAAAAAAAAAGTCTCCCAGGAGTAGGTGGCGGACCTATTGTCGTCAAGACTATCCCATCAAGAAAAGGCCATAGAATGTCATCCTCTCTCCTTCTCTTACATGTCAAATTATGCGAAACATGTCCGCCAGGTGGTGGGGACCACCGACAGGTGGTGGGGACCATTGTCGTCAAGACTCTCCCATGAAGAAATGGCCATGTGGTGGGGACCACCGGCAGGTGGTGGTGGGTACTAAGTAGGAAAAACATGCTCGCCAACTGGTGGGACCTGCTGCCATTGGGCAGTCTCGACGATTATATCCTTCTGAATTAAAAAAAAAAAAAAAAAAAAAAAAAAAAAAAAAAAAAAAACATCGGAAGACTCGAAGAAAAACGCCATCTACAGTATCCTTGCCAATAGCTGGCTGTTCCTTAAAGCACATTCTCACACAATTGTTTTCCGCCTTTTTCTTTCAAACATTACTAAGCTCTTTTCTAGTCCCCTCCGAGCCTTGTGATTTTCGCCCCTCTTTCTCGCCTACTCTCTCTCCCACTTTTGTGTCCCCTTGTTCTCTCTTTATCGCCCTCTCGCTGCCACGTTCGTGAGTATATAATACAAATGGTTGTAACTTGAAAAAAAAAAAAAAAAAAAAAAAAAAAAAAAAAAAAAAAACCATCAAATAAAAAGCTGGTTTGCCGTTCACAAGGTTTTATTATTATCAACCCCCGATCGCCACCTACCTTTTACCCCACCCATAATCCCCAATCTGTACTTAGGGCCTCGCTCCACTACTCAACATTCTACATGAATTTGTACTTCTTTCTGGACCAGGTGCATTCCAAGGAGTCCAGCATTTTCAGTGTGTCTGGACAAATTATGAGCTCCAGATACATGTAGACATTGTAGAGCGTTGCATAGTGGAGCGAGGCCCTTCCTAATCAACATCTACGGCTGTACGATACCTTACAGTCCTATTCCTTAACCACTGGCTCATCCTCCTGTCCATCAGCAAAAGGATCTGCTCATCACATCAGATAACTTACAGCTCTACTCCTTAAGCTCTGGTTGGTGCCTGGTTCCAACTCTGGTCCCTGGTTCCAACTCTGGTCCCTGGTTCCAACTCTGGTCC
>BFEA01000483.1:957810-968638 GCA_003427395.1 Chara braunii
CACACACACACACACACACACACACACACACACACACACACACACACACACACACACACACACACACACACACATGATGAGTCGGTGAAAGTCCGACTAGTAAACAGTCTGGCACAGTCATGCTTTTCTTTGTGGAGTTGTGTACAGTCAATATGACGACACACAGAGCTGCTGCTATCAATCCTATCATCTATCCGGCAAGAAGTTTGCTACAACCACAGATGGCACTACCTGCACACCGATCCAGCACCTCCCACATTACGATTTGGGGTTGGGGTTGGGGTTGGGGTTGGGGGGGAGGGGGAGGGGAGCAGAGTAAAAGCAGTGCATCACCCGGAGTGAATTGATGCCCAATAACACGGTACGACAGAATGTCCCAACTTATAACAAACATTTCACCAAGTTCATCTAAACTTCAGCACAGCATGCCACTCAGTGTTGTCTATCCGTTTTATCAACAAAGTCTACAGGGGGGACCACCTCTTCTAGCCCTCTAGAACCATTTTTAAGCATGCTCACACTCGGGATTTCCCGACTGAATCTGGCTCTGGCTGCAATTACTGTCGAATACATCCTTCAAAAACTCCTCGTGGAATAAATGAGTACACAGTACTACACACTTTCTCTACTCATCTCATCTTCTCATTTCTCATTTATTCCATCATCTTATTCCTTGGCTGACAAACGCCCTTACCATCTTCACCCAAATAGAACACACAGTCATTAAGTTAACGCTGTATGCAGACTGAAAGTCAACACAAACACAGATTTAATGACCATTCGGCACACGTTCTTTTCGGCCAACAATGCTGGTGGCATAATAAAGGGACCCACCTGGTCCCACCAACATCCCATCATGATTCCCATGGCGACAGAGTGGTAAGCTTACTCAGTAACTTCCGCGTAAGTTCTCCACAATATGCTTATTACATTGCTTAGTGAATTCTTGCCGTTCGATTGTGCTTGTTCGATTGTGCTTGCTGGCCTGAAACTGCAGCGCTTCAACAATAGTCAAGGGACTCAACAATAGTCAAGGGACTCAAGGCGCTCTGCAATCAGAGGCATGCACACTCACACAAAACCACACTTAAACCACCAGTCCATCTGCGACTAAATTGGCACAAAATTGACGGACCCAAAAGTCCATTTTGCAGAGCTTAAAATTGACAGACCAGTAAAGGGCCTAAAGGCCGTTGGAAAAATCCACACGGTAGGGGTAGTACTCGTACCGACGTCTATGTTACTGAAAGTCTGGGGGCCTCGCCACACGGCACACGAAACGAAAACGAAACGAGTGCATCTGCCCACGAAAGATGGCAAAATACACTCGTTACTATTTATAGCAAACCGATGAACCTGGCCATTCTCTGNAAAAAAAAAAAAAAAAAAAAATCACACTATCACTTCCCAAAATGCATCCGACTGCCATTCCGGAGAGACGTCGATGAATCCAACTGCAATCACGTCTAGTGCGTCGTAGAAAAAGTCCTACCGTCTTCCCCCGAACATAAAGCAATCCCATCTTCTTGACTGTATCGGACCAGAAAATCTAGCTTGTATACATTCATAATGAGGGTGCGTTATGTTCAGAGGCAGACGGCAGTATCGGTATGCCCTCAATCACTCACGCAATCGCTCAGGGCATACTCACACTAGCACTTTCCGTAAAATGCATCTGACTGCAATTCCCACGAGACGTCGATGAATCCAACTGCAATCACGTCTAGAGCTTTGTAGGAAAAGTCTTACTTACTATCGGTATGCCCTCAGTCAATCACTACCCTCTTTTTTTTTTTCTTTTTTTTTTAAGGAAAACTCAGCTCATTCGAGTACGCACACCAAAGGAGAGGCCGGGAATTCATAGAGAACTTACAACCCCCCCTCCTCCCCCCCCCCTCTTTAATCGCGCCAACAAAGCCCAGTTTCCAGCGAGGGTACACTAGAGTGGGCACCTTCTCTAGCGAGTCTCGAGGCTGGTTCTTAAAAGGGGAATACAAAAATATGAAAAAATCACACCAACAAAAAGGAACCTTGTAAAAGTATAAATTAAAAGACGATAAAGACTAAAGACCCCAACTTTTTCAAAAAGACCAGGGCGCCAACTGACCTTAGCTAGCTCAGCTGCTACACGACTGAACTGTCGAAATACAGACCCCAGTTCAACCTCCACCAGAAGAAGATGAGTGAAAAATCCAACGATCTTCTTTTTTTTTTTTTTTTTTTTTTTTTAAATCCAACGATTCTGAACTAGGTAGGGCCGATCGGTTCAATCACACGATTTCAAGGCCGTCGCCGTTTCGAGAAGGGGTCCAAATTTCAAAAAAAAAAAAAAAAAAAAAAAAAGACAAGGCCCCACTGGTACTGTGACCGTGTTTAGAGAGCACAATCTAGGTGGTGTTTTTTTTTTTTCAAAGCCGCGCTCCAATCTATTCGAGGGGAGCGGCTCGTGCTGGGAATTGGGCCCAGCGTCCCATATGAAGACATGTAAAAAACAATTTATGCGCGAAATGAGATACTGGGGCAATTACCCGGTTTCCGTTTGAGAGTATCCTCCAAGATCGTGAACAAGCGAATGGGGCCTCTGCTTTGCCCTCCACTGCTTCCTCCACTTTGCCCTCCTCTGTGTCCTCCGCTTAGCCCTCCTCCTCCTCCTCCTCCTCCTCCTCTCTCTTCCTCTCTCTTCCTCTCTCTTCCTCTCTCTTCCTACTCCATCACCCCTTCTCTTTGATCACCTCCACTGACACCTTCTTCTCTGCCTCTAGCAACTCCTCTTCCTCAGCTCTGCCCTCCTTTGCTTTCTCCACCTACAACTACTGAACATACATAATGCATCACTACGCCTTGTCATACTTAACCAGCACCATACACTCGATCTCAAACTGTCATTGACCACAGTTAAGACAACTGACTAGCACAGTTGAGTTCAGTCATTGACCAGAGTTAAGAGCATATCAAGCAAAGGTTTGCCCGCCTAGCATACACATGACAAAAAGACTCGAAACAGATGAAGCTCCAGCAAGTAGAAGGGGTTATTGAATGGGAACTTACTTGTTGCCTGAGAGAATTCAGAAAAACCTCTCTGCCGGACTTGCAAGTAGACGCTCCATGTGGTTGCCTCCATCCCTTCGACGTCAACGCGTTCCAATTTATTGATTGAAGGAACTGTTCCCCCCACAGTCGTTAGCACAGAATAAGAGGCCGTGGCTGTATTCCTACTGACTGGGAAGACAAAAAAACTACTACTGTGAGCAGGTGGGCGCAACGTTCCCGGCGGCATCTGACTAATGACAAGCAAATGTGCCGACGGCAGAAACGGAACCCAAGGAGAAAGAAGTAAGTGTGACCCTTTAGCATCGACTGCTGAAAGAATGTTTCGGTAAAGCAAGTGCTTGTGCAAAGGTACCCAGTCAAAAGGAACCCATGGGAATACCTCAATCGACAGAATGGCAACGCTTCTCTTGGGCACGCCTTCCGACAAGATACCATCAAGAGCCTCAAATGTGAAAAAAACTACAGAATCTTCTACAACTAGCAAGAGATCTTCATCAAACAAATACTCTGACGCATCGCGACTAGGCTCAGAGATAATTGGCACATCATACATCATTCTACCAGTTGAAACGCGGATATTCACACTGTAACCACTCTTAACGGAAAGCCGGATTCTAACGTATGGATTAGGGGCCCTCCAATCAATCTTGGCATGATAATAGTCAGACGGAGTCTCTGAGCCATCAATAGGGATGAGAAAAGTACAGTGGCTGTCCTGGACGTCTTCAGAGTTTCTGTTCTGCAACGTCACCAGACTCGCGTTCTTGACGCATCCTGATTCAGGCGTCCCTGCATCTGAGATAGGGGCAACCGCAGATTGCCACGCCACCAAACCAGGGACATCCACGCAAAACACCAGCATGCGATACACAGGGAGTGACAGAAGGATTGGCATTACAGGGAACAGGGCCATGAATTATTAAAGAGTGTGGTGACAAGGAGGCGAACAACAAGTGCAGAAGCGAACGATGCAATGTGTGAGTGCAGCAAAGATAAGGCCAACATAGGACACACGGAAGGCAGCAGGGAATCCAGCAAGTGCAAGGGTGAATGCCACACACAGAGCGAGATTGAATGCGCAACGGAGTGCGGGGCAGAGGGAGGAAAACAACGAGCATAAATGGAAGCAAAAGGAGGAGCACGAGAGGCGTAAAGCGGGCAAGGAGGACCAAGGAGGAAGGAGAGGAGCGAAGGAACGAGAGAAAGGAGAAGCATTGGCAGGGGTGGAACATAGAGTAAAGCGCAGAGTATAGAGCAGAGAGCGAGGAGAAACGAGGATCACACATAGGAGCACGAGTAGGAGTGTAAATAGTGTGAGTAGGACAAACACAAGCAAAGAGGAGGAGCAAACGAGGAGTGCAGGGAGGAGAAAGAAGAGAACCGTAGGGAAAAAGAAAATCCAGGAGTGCGGGTAGAAGAGCAACTTGAAGGAGAAATGCAATCGCGAGCACAAGGAGGAGCAAAGAGGTAGGAGTACCAGGAGGCATGGAAGAAGCACAGGGACAAGGAGCGAGAGGAGGAGCCCGCAGAGTCGACAAAACACAGGGAGGAGTGCAAAGTGCAAGGTGGAGCACAAGGAGGAAAATGACATGTACTTCACAATGGACACAGAGGAAGAGTGACACAACGAGCAATGTGCAGAGAAAGGGATCATGAAGGATGTGAAAGTAAGCGAGAAAGGGCACAAGAAGACAACAAAGCACAGAAGGGTATCATTCCCCACACAAAGAGCGTAGCAAAAGCAGCACCAGAAATCAAGGCAACATCAGTTAGCAAACTGTACATTAGCTGACAAAGCAAGAGCAAGCAAGTAAGACGAAAGGAGAACCTGGAATTGACCTGTGCTAAAAATAGCACACAATGCCATACTTGGTTGGGGTCATGCATTAACATCCCCATCAGACCTCTTAAACCACCAGTACATGGTGCATCTCTGATTGACAAGCCCACATGCAATCAATTATGATTGAATTATCCACTCAAAAATTCAAAATGAAATTAACCAACCCAAAATACAGAAGCTTTGATTTTTTATTTTTTTTTTGACGTCAACTCGGCAACCTACTGCAGACAGGGATAAGAGCCCTTGCCTGTCGTAGGTGCCGGTAGGCTGACGGCTCCAGTCTTATTCATGAGTCATGACCAGAACAAATCTGTGAATGATTATGGTTGGGTCGACTAACATAACAAAAAAAGTGTTCTTTTTTTTTCTTTTTTCTTTTTTTTAACACCAATTGGTTCTGCTAGTGGTGGTGATATGAGTGTAACATTATGTGAACTGCCTTTCAAGTATTCAAAGCATCTTATCAAAATTGATGTGTACACACAAAGGAGCTACTGCAAACAATTCTTTAGGAGTCCCTTGCTAACTATGGCGTTGTGCTCCACGCAACTTCCTTCCTTTTTTTTTTTTTTTTTTTTTTTTTTTTAAAGTCCATTGTGTTGTAGAGGCCAGTCACTGAGTACACAGTGATCACCTGGAGCCGTAGGCCGTGGGTCTCCTGGAATATGAGACCACCTCCCATCCCATCCTCACGTCAATACTCCTAGTGCACCCCCTATCCCACTATCCTACCTTAGTGTGACCAGCACTCAGGACCATTACCCTACCAATGGGCAGGTAACTTGGACCGAACAGCAGTGATAGGCACCAGGGCTGATAGGTTGCCCAGCCCTGGTGGGAGCGGAATCGGACGAGCCTTGTCAAACGGGAACTTCGGACGCCAGGCCCAGACAATCTACTACAGGCCCCAAGAGACTCTGGGCCCTAGGTTTCCCATTGAAGCAGTCTTACTGTCCTTCCCCTAGCTTACCCAAGGTCAGGCGGAACTCGGACTAGCCTGAGCGGCTTGTACCCCTACCCTTACCCCAGGGTCTAAGCCTTATATATAGCCACTAGACAGTTCTACCCGAATATCAGTAGGAACTCCGGTGGCCCATACCTGTCCCTACCGCAGATACGAGACCCCACCCAGTGACTAGACCCCCCCAGTCTGATAGTTGTGTAGTTCGCAATGTATGTGTATACCCAAAGGCTGTGTATGCTTCGTGTATCTATGTATGAAGATGTCCAGACAGCACTATGTGTGGAAACTTGTGTATGTAGCCCGTAGGCCATGTATAGTTTGCAAGCTATGTAAATGCCCAAAGGCTGTGTGTGCTCTGTGAATCAATGTATCAAGATGTATAGGCAGCATCATGTGTGTATATCGAAGAGAGAACGGGGTAAGCTGGACAAGGACCCCCCCCAACATCCGAACCAGGCTCGAACCCGTGACCTTGAAACATGTAATCGTATGACTCTACCATGTGAACGACTAGTGGAAATGGCACGAACGTGTGATATGCCAGACTGGGGAGATCAACAGAACACCCAAGACCAACAGAGATTCTCCGAAGTCAGCGAGGTATGGCGAGTTCCCTGTAATAATTTTTGGGGCTCCACCTACCGGCCCTTTGGCCGCTATGACGAAATGGCACCCCACAACATGGAAAAAAAACTGTGCTCCTCATTTCAAACTGGGTCAAAATTGTGGTCGGAAGCATTTCACCGTTTTGGAGGGAGAACTTGGCCACCGAGACCGTGAAACGGCTTCTCCAATTTGACGAGCGTCGAACCTGCCCCCGGACGCGCTCCAAACCTACTGAGCTGAAAAACACCGAGAAGTACTGCACGTGCATCGTGAAGAAAACGCACATGAGTCTGCAGTGGAGCCTGATCTACGTCGGAGAAAATCCCCGAAGTGAGTCAATGGCGCACAAGCCTATGATTTTACATATGTTGATGCTTCAGCGCCATGGTGGTAACACTGTCACAACATCCACCTACTTGAGACATTGCAATTCTTAATTGGTGGTCTGCACCTCAACTCTGCCATCCCAGGAGAGGTACCATCAGGTTTCTGATCCAGCTGTTGGAGTTGGCGCTGTTTGTGGTTGCAGCTTTGTCGAATACTCGGAGTCCCTTTTGAATGCTTTGCAAAAGCTCACCCCTGCTACTCGTGTGTGCTTAAACCGGCAGTATCTCTCCCGGCTATCGCTACAGTACTACGACAGTTCACCAACAACCAAATTTAACCTGGGACAGGCAGGCCCGGACATCCACCACGCTGCCATTTAGCGCTGGGCCCCACGAGTAGCTAGCTTTCTCAGCTATTGCTACAGTACTGCGACAGTTCGCCGAGGATGAATTTAGCCTGTCATAGGCAGGGCCATACCTCCACCGAGGTCCCAATTTGCGCTCACCTGTACCTCTCCCAGCTATTGCTACAGTACCATGTCAGTTGGCCAATAATCAAATTTACCCTGGCGCAGACAGGGCCGTACCTCCACGCTGACCGTGCTTGCTGCCAATTAGTATACAAGGCTTAATTACAAGCGCAACTTCCGAAGTTACTGGTGGTTTACCTCCGGAAGTTGCGCCTGTATACTAATTGGCAGCACGGTCACCGTACCTGCACGGTAACTACCAGAAGTAAAAGCGGGGCCCATCCTTGATGTTGGACAGACGAGTACGGTAACTACAAGTGGGGGGCATCCTTGATGTTGGACAGACGAGTACGGTAACTACAATTGGGCATTCCTACGGTGATCGTCTGTCCAACATCAAGGATGGCCCCCACTTGTAGTTACCCTACTCGGCTGTCCAAAATCAAGGATGGGCCCCGGAGGTACACTTGTACCTCCGGTAGTTACTGTGGAGGTATACAATTGGGCCCCACTTGGACAGACGAGTACGGTAACTACAAGTGGGGCTCAATTGTAGTTACCGTACTCAAGGATGGCCCCCACTTGTACCTCTGGTAGTTACCGTGGAGGTATACAATTGGGGCCGACTTGGACAGACGAGTACAGTAACTACAAGTGGGGCTCAATTGTAGTTACCGTACTCGTCTGTCCAAAATCAAGGATGGCCCCACTTGTACCTCCTGTAGTTACTGTGGAGGTACACAATTGGGCCCCACTTGGACAGGCGAGTACGGTAACTACAAGTGGGGCCAGGCCCAATTGTAGTTACCGTACTCGGCTGTCCGAAATCAAGGATGGGCCCCCCTTGTAGTTACCGTACAGTAACTCGTCTTTCCAACATCGAGGATGACCCCCACTTGTAGTGCCATATAACATGAATACTACCGTCTTCACCCGAATAGAACGCCCGGTCATTAAAGGTGTACTTGGGGCAACTTTCAGTCCACATGCATTTATTATTGTGACCCGGCGTTCTCTTCGGGTGAAGACGGTAGGTAGCTGAATAGCAATCTAACATAGAATCGCACATCATGAGCTAAGTAGATCGTGGGAGTCGCTCCACTTCACAACACTATTATATATATCTAGAGCTCATAATCGTCCCAATACATACATTTCAAATGTTGGACTCCTCCAAACACACCTCTTCCACAAAGGCATCCAATTTGAATTACATGTTTAGCGTTAAGTAGCGGATCAAGGCCCCAACCGGTCATTATATTTGTATCTGGACTCGAAATTCTACCAGATACGTCTATAATAATCGGGCGTTCTATTCGGGTGAAGACGGTAGTAGCATCATCCATGTTCGTAGAGCTTCGATCATGTGCTAAGAATTCATGAACCTGGCTCACTTACTTAGCACATGCCATTGGTCCACCTAATATGAACCTGGTCCATCAGATGTGGGCCTGGTTCACCTAGCAATCTGCACCTGGTCCACTAACTTAGCAAAGATGCATGACATTTTGTCACCCTAACGTGACCCTGGTTCACCTGATGTGAGCCCGGTCCACCTAGCAATCTGAACCTGGTCCACTAACTTAGCGAAGATGCATCCAATTGGTCACCCTAACGTGACCCTGGTCCACCTGATGTGAGCCCGTCCAACTAGCCATCTGCACCTGGTCCACTAACTTAGCAAAGATTCCTCAGGTGGGGATGCAGTTCCTTCCCAGCGGGGGAGATTGCAGAATTGCAGGTCAACATTTCAAACGACACGATCCTCCTGGTGTGACCCCGACCCGCTTACTGGCAGCCTGATCGAGTCAGCATGAACCTGGTCCACCTTTACCACATAATTCCGGTTTCGGGGATAACCCTTAGAGATTCAAAGTCGCTAATGAAATATGAAATGCTGGTATAATCAGGGCTACACAGTGCACAACTTGCACAATAATTGTGTGCCAACTTACAATATCTTCCTCTTTTTTTTCCTTTTTTTTTTTGAAGATATCTTCCACTTCATTATATTATAACGGAATTAAAGGACTCACAACACATTCTTATAATCCATTTACCAAATTTAGAATGGCATAAAACTGGCTCATTTTGAATGAGAAATTGGGGACCTCGGTTTCTGCATCATGCAAAGGAGAGAAAAAAAAACGGACAGAGACGCATTGCTACGGTTACGAAAGAATAGTACGCCAAGTGAGCTGGGCACGCAGCTGAATAAGAGGCTCGCCACACAGGCTGTCGAAAACCGGGTTCTCGACAATTTTGCATAGCCACACAGACTTTCGAAGAATTGCGGCTCAAAAAACTTTCGACAGGTGTCAGAATGGTCCTTTCGACAGCCTCCCTCCAGCAACGGTTTCCTCCCGCCTGCAGGTGATGGAAATTCGACAGTGCCCCGCGGGGCTTTCAAAAATTGAGTTCGAATTTGCGTTGTCAGAGACTGCTCCCTGACAGCCGTGGCCTGTTTGTCCGTATGTGGTCAACAGTTGCTGTCGAAAACGGTGTCCGCATCTGGTCCGCTTGGGCGCACAAATTCATCCATGTAACAACTCCCCACAGGCGACCCCCTTCGCCACACAGCACCTGTCGAAAGGCGGTGTAGACTTGGATACTTTCGACAATTTCGCATCTCGACAGGCTGTGTGGCGATAGGGGGCAAAATTGTCGAGCGCCGGGCTGTCGAAAAATTACTGACACCTGTCGAAAATTTTCGACATTCGACAGCCTGTGTGGCGAGCCTCTAATTCCTTCTGAATTTTTCATCGTACCCACCCAAAGGAGAGAAAAAAACAAAGCGACAACTGCGTCCGAGTACGGTGTCGTGTCCCCAATTAGCGGAAATGACAGGACACTACCCGTGCAGGTGGAGGAGAGCAGTTACAAACTGCAAAAGAAACAGGTCCAGGTACAGGTACCAGTACCGGGGCCAAGTCCCACTTACGCTGATTCTTGATTTCGGGCCGTTGATCTTCCGAATCTATGGTCAGAAATTGAGATTTCGGGTAAGTGGGACTTGGCCCCCGGTCTTGCCAGTTCAACAATTGGCCAAAATGGAACGTAGTCCTTTGGGACATCCGTTAAAATTGGAACAATACAGGGAAGGAAGATTAGCATGGCCCCTGCGCAAGGATGACACGCAATAATCGAGAAATGGTCCGAAAAAAAAAAAGAAAAAAAAAGGAAGGTACTGGTACCGGTACCGGTACCAATCATTTTCCCATGGGCTGGGGCGGCAACCGGTACTGCTATCGGCTCCAGCAGCTGCTTTTTTTCTTTTTTTTTTCCCCCTCCCTGCAGGTGCTTTCACAACCATAGCATCTCACTGTTGTTGTTGTTGGCTTTTTTTTTTTTTTTTTTTTTTTTTTTTTTTTTTGCCGCGAGTGGCCTAGACATCTTGGCACGCGACGAGACCCCTTCTGCCGTGGCCCAGCCACAGGCGCGGCCTAGACGTCTCGGCCGTTGCCCAGCCACGGGCGTGGCCTCGACATCTCTGCCGTGGCCCAGCCAGCCATGGGCGTGCCCTCGACATCCCGGCCGTGGCCTCCTCGGAAATGAACAACAACAACAA
>BFEA01000483.1:969698-981903 GCA_003427395.1 Chara braunii
AGAGAGAGAGAGAGAGAGAGAGAGAGAGAGAGAGAGAGAGAGAGAGAGAGAGATGGCTCGAATGTCAAGGAGGGATCACACGAGGGTTTGTGCCGCTGTTCTTGTCCTTGCTCACCAGATCGGACAGTACACTCGTCGCTTGTTGGAGATGGTTGGGTAGAGGTCGAGGCTACCATTGCCAGGAATGGTGAATCTCCCTGGGATGGAAGACATGCTCTCGACGAGGAACACAGATTGTGTTCTGTCCTCTGCCATGCATCTGTGGCCACTATTGCTGGAGGTGGTCCACCCTCCGCCGGCACACGCCCATCCCCTCGACCGTGGTATGTCCCCGTGCACGACTGAGGGCCAGATCCCACGGGCCAAGAGGATTGGAGTAAGTGGCTGAATCTGGACGTGTTCCACACAGAGATGCAGAAAAGCAGTTCAATCACAACTGTTTGCACCTCTCCACAAACACGTCCAGATTCAGAGGCTTATGCCAATCCTCTTTGCCAGTGGGACCTGGCCCTCACAGTCACGGCAACTGTATAATCATTAACCATGTCAGCCACATTCACAGCCTGCACTTCCAAACACGCATTTCTAGGGACAGGCTCGCTCTCGCCCACCCCAAGTCGAGGGAATCCTTGGCCCCTCTTCACGCACTCAGTTTTTTTTTTTTTTTTTTTTTTTTTTCCCCAAATCGAAACGGTTTTGATTCCCTAGCCGACCTCCGAGCGGCTAGGGACTAGAACCGATGAGCCTTTTTTCCTACAGAATACAGGATTTTGTGGCCAATAGGAACACTGAATGTTCTGACTGATGGCGTTTCCTTTTTCGTAAGAAACCTGCACCCTGTGATCAATACAGATCATTGGTTTCAGATGATGTCGCACAAACAAAGGCGATAGAATACCAGACCGAGTGACTTGGCAGTGGGACTTGGCCCCCAGGGCTCGGTCCCACTTGCACGGACTAAGAGATTCTGGCCGTTGATCTTTGCAATCTATGGTCAATATCGCTTAACATGTGTAAGCGTGACCTAGCCCCCGCACAGTTCTTTCAAAAACGAAAACACAAGAACGGTTCTTTGATGTCACTCAGGATATAGCCTAGACAATGCACGTTCACAGTGCCAGGATTCTCTTCTTTTTTTTTGGAGAACAGTAGAACTTTATATTGCAAAACCGACCTGGAAGGTACGGGGCCAGGAAACCCCACAATATTCCCGAGAAAAATACTGGGGCCAATACCCAGCTTAGGCTCCTGAAAACCGGGTCCAGTGTCCCTTCTTATGCAGTGCCAGGATTCTCACCAACCCAAATCATGGCGGAAATTTTCTTCTTGCAGTTGTTGTGGGAAGAAAACCACGAGCCCCACCTTCAGTCAGGAGGCCCCACCTTCAGTCAGAAGGTTTAATCGTTCCTTACCAGTAGTTCCAGACTGACAGGGCTCCAAATACTAATAGAGGAACAGTGTCCTCACAGTAGCAGAGATGGCTTGAACAAAATATAGACTTTTTTCAAAAAGTGCGGTAGTAGCACACTTTCAAACTGTAAAGGCAAAAAAAACACTAATGGGCAACGGAAAAATGGCCGCAGTTCGAAAAGGCAGTCATAACATCAGAAGGCGGTAACATCAGGCCCCGAGTTTGAAAAGGGCGGTTGTAGCACCCTTTTTTGATTGCGCGTGGCACATCATGCCGCATAAAGGGAAAAAAAAAAAAAAAAAAAAAGGCCCCATGGTTAAAAAAAAGAAAAAAAGAAAAAAGGCCCCATGGTTGGGCCATGGCGGCCATGGCCGAGATGTCTCGGCCACACCCCAAATTGGCCACGGCCGACATGTCTCGGCCACACCCCAGGAAAATGTGCTACAACCGCCCTTTTCAAACTCGGGGCCTGATTTTACCGCCTTCTGATGTTATGACTGCCTTTTCGAACTACGGCCATTTTTTCGTTGCCCATTATTGTTTTTTTTGCCCTTTTGAACTTCGTTTGTGACACAAACGTACTTGCCCCTTTTTTTTTTTCTTTTTTTTTTAAATTTAGATAGACATTTTTTGAGTAAGGACCCTGGACCTGCTTTTCCAGCAGCGGCTCTATGCAAACAAAGGATAGATATCGTTGAGCTAACTTGAGCAAGGACGCTATACCTGATTTCCAGCAACTGTTCGTCAGATTGAACAGGGATACCCTGTTCAAACAAGCTGAGAGGACGCTGGACCTGTTTTCCAGCACGAGCCAAGCTGGGTAAAGGCCTCAGTATCCGGATGAGATTGTGAGGTCCCCAACCTCTCTTTTGTATGATTTAATATCAAAGGAACAACACTGAAAAAAATAAAATTAAAAAACAAAATCATGCCAGAGAAGAGATATATAACAGCAGCAAGTCTGCACAGCACCAGTGGCCCTATCGGCTTCACCCGAATAGAACGCATGTTCATTATCGCTGGAAATTTACAGACTGACACCTGCCCGAGCCTGCCCCAAATACGGCTATAATGCCAGGGCGGCGGGCGCTATATTCAGGTAAAGACGGTAGCTAGGTTGTGGCAGAAAGGGCTCTGTTCTCTTGACCTTCACATAATAAAGCTGACAAGATTGAAGGGCTATGCAGGAGCAGTACATCATCGTCTGACACTGGATGAAGGGGAAGGGGTCATGCCCCTCTGGGCCTCTGGTGCTATGGTCATGCTAAGAAAGCAAGAAACTCGTGCACTTTCACGACCAGGTTCATGTTTCCTAAGCATGAAAAGAGCGACAGTAGTCCCAGTAGGGCCTGGCAGAAAGGGCTTTTTGTACTCTAAACCACTGGCAGTGCTCTTTTGTCCAACTCCCGAGGCCTGTGCTGGTACATAAACGGAGCAGCAGAGAGGTTCACAGCCTGCTGGCCCACCCAGTCCCACCTCAACCCAACCCAACCCACCTACCATGGTTAAACCACAAGTTCCGCAGCGTCATCTGTCCGCCTCCAGGGGGTCCCGGAGTGTTGTTAAATTATATTACTGCATTTAGCCAGGTGAATGCAGACCCGTACTACTGCTTCGACACAGCAACGTCACACATTTCACATATTTCAAAACGTTTTTCAAGAAGATGAATAATCAGTTTCACCCAAACCAAATGGTTTTTCACAGACATCAATTATCGAGTCCAAACAGACATCAATTATCGAGTCCAAGTTCATTGACACTTCATGTCAAATTCACCCAAAAAAAATCCAAATCCACAGAACAGAACAAATCCAGTTCACTGTACAGATTGCCCAATTTCCCTAAAACGATGAATCAGTTCGGAATCCATTAAGTTTGGCACTGGAACAATTTCCCTAAATAGCCCACTGCTTAGCGATCCAGTTCACATGTTTCTTTTTTTTTCTTCTTTTTTTTTTTTTTTGTTCACATGTTTCTAGATAGGCTCTACGTAAGAAATTCCGCCACAATGACATCAATCTCGTTGTACCTGAGTCTGTGGACCGCCTGCAATTGCACAGAGGCTGAGAGGCGTCACAGCAGAGGTATCATGGCAGCAAGCGCTTGTCCTATGGCCGAGGGTACAGTTTCACAGCCGCTTGTGCTCCTGGTTGCTGCATGGTGACCATTACTTAATCATCGGTGTGCAGCAGGCAATGACGCTACACCTGGATACACCTCACCCCCGCTGCGTGGACTCTTACTTCAAGACTTAGTTGCTTGCTACGCGGTGCTACTGGAAGAGCTAAAGCGAACATGATGCACCGTGGCGGTGATATGGCAGCTTGAGGCAGCATTGCGAACTTCAAGTTCACTCAAGTGCAAAGTAGAAATACGATTTTGTGATATTGACAGACACCATGGAGAAAAAATCAAAACTTGGGTACCATCAATTTGAAAAATCGGTACCACAAAATGAGCAACAAAGACGATCTTGGGCGATGCAGGACAAAAAGTTTAACATGGAACGGTGGAAGCACACAATTCACGATTGGTACCCAAGCGGCCCGAAAGTCCAGCAGCATACCGGAAATTCGCTGTGTCAAGGGAGTCTTATCAGCATATGGACCTTTTGTGCAGCGGTTGGTCCTACCAGGGCCAGGTCCCAGTTACCCAGATCGCCCATTTCTGGTCGTTGATCCAAGGTAGTACCGTCTTTCCCCACAACACAATGCACCCTCATTTTTCGGCTGCACCAGACCGGAAAGATCATAGCTTGTATCCATTCATTATCAGGGTGCACTGTGTTCAGAGGAAGACGGCAGCAATCTACGGTCCAGATCGGAATCCAACCGAAGAAAGGGCACACGAGATAAAGGAGGCATCAGCACATTCGTGACACTATCTGTTAGGTTGGCACTACTTCAAGTCTGTTGAGACCATGAGAAACTGCTATGGTCATTAGTCAAGGACTCTGGGTCTCGTTAGACACTCCTAAAAGAATCCTAAAATTTTTAGGACAGTCCTAAAGGTTTTTTAGGATTTCGTGCGTCGTGGTTACACACATTCCTAAAAGACCATCGTTTAGGACCACTCCTAAAAGAAAGTTCTCATTAAAAAGAAAAAAATAAAAGAAAAAAAGTCATGCTTCAGGGTTTCAGCCAATAGGGTGCACCAGGAGTCCAAGACAACGGTGCCATGCGCACGTCGCCACGACTCCGTCAAACGCGGGAATCCTAAAAATTTCAGCAGGTCGGGGGCTACTGAAAAATTTAGGACGAATTTGCCTGGGGAATCCTAAATTCTTTAGGATTCGTCCTAACGCCGTTTTCACATTTTCGATCTCGAAATCGGATTTAGGATCGTGTGCAACGACGATGCAATCCTCAAAACAGGCATTTTTAGGAGTGTCTAACGAGACCCTCTGTCCTGGATGTAGCCTAACGAGAAAAAAGGCAAAAACAAGAAACGTCATGTCCTTCGGGACATCCTTTAAAATTGCCACCATACAAAAAACAAGGATTTAATTTAGCACAATGATCCTTCTGATTGGTATTAGGGCCTTCCCACACCACTCCCCGAATGTGCAAAATGGAGCAAGTTTTAAAAATAGCTCTTCGCAGTAGTTTCACAGCAAAAATATTGGCCGGGCCCAAGCTACTTTGCAAGAATACATCTTCGGTTGCAGCTTTAGAGGTCCCCATAGTTTCACAGCAAAAATATTTGCAGGGATATTTGCAGGCAGGGTCCCACTTTCCTTGCAAAATTAGATCTTTCGGACCCGTACAACATTTCTGCTGCGAAGGTTCGAAAACTTCAAGTTGAACGCGCTATTTCTGCAATTACCCCTTCAAAGAACAAATGGGCCTAAGCCTCCTAACCCAGACGGTACACCCATGAACTGTTGAAATACAGACGCAAGCTCGAGTCCAGATGCAATGACATGAACAGAATAAAATAATTATAAATTACCTGGGGCCATTCAGTTGAATGACTATATCTCAAGCCATGAGTGGTGTGGCTATGCCCCTATCAGGGTCTTTGGCCAACAGGGGTGTGGGTATGTGTGCGGTTTGTGGGAGAGCTGCAGTTACCCGATGGGGGTGGTGGGGGAAGATGAAAAGGGAGGTGCAGCTACTGGCAAATGCTCGGTCCTCGATATAGCCGTGCCCCCACTGGTGGTCCCAACTCTGCACCCTAAAGGGCCTAAACGACTGGAGCAAGGGGCAATATGCAATCCCTTCATCGAGAGGTAGATATGCTTGCGGGGGTCCCCTGGGGCCTGGTCCCACCAGCAAATACGATTGGATTTGATTCATGAATCTGGACGTGTTTTTGGAGAGATGTAGAGAATTGCAATAGATCTGCTTTTCTGCCGCTCTCCCCAAAACACGTCCGCATTCAGGAATTAAACCCAATCCTCTTTGCAGATGGGACTACCGGCCCCTGTAAAGCCTTAGGAGCAGTGGTGTGTAGTTTAAAGTGAAATTGAGAGGAAAAAAAAAAAAAAAAAAAAACTGTCCTTCCGGAGATCCGTAAAGACTACAAGCATACAAAAAAGAGTAGCATGGCCCGTGAAAAAAATTGAAAAAAAAAAAAAAAAAAAGTAGTCCCTCGGGGACATCCGTAAACAATGGAACAATACATAGACGATTACCATGGCACCTGCGCGCGAATTAAAAAAGAAAAAGAGAAAAAAAAGATTCCGAATAACTGCAACGACGCCCGGAGCCTGAATCTGGATGTGTCTCTTGCAGAGATACAGAAAAGCAGACCAATCGCGATTTTCTGCACATCTTCACAAACGCGTCCAGATTCTGGCCCGGGCCGAGGTCCCACTAGCGAAGAGGATTGGATTGAACGGCTGAATCTGGACGCGTTTGTGAAAAGGTGCAGAAAGATGGAGCTTGAACTGCCTTTACGAATCTCTGCTTGAAACACGTCCTGATTCAGGGGCTTAATCCAATCTCTGCTTGAAACACGTCCTGATTCAGGGGCTTAATCCAACCCTCTTGGCTAGTGGGACCTCGGCCCGGGGGATTAGAATAGAAGCAGCTTGAGGGAACAATCCGGAGTCTCGTTTTTTTTTTTTTTTTTTCCCATTTCTTTTCCACTCAAAGATTCTGCCCCGCCGGTTTTACAACCGTAATTGATTTAAAAATTTTGTATAGATAAATAATACGCACGAACAAAAATTCCAACGAACAACAACGGGTCAACGGGTCAAATCCGAGCAGCAGACATGTACACGCGGCTTAGCGCAGCGGTCGAAAAAACGAAAACTCGAAAAAACGTAGCACCGGTGCTAGTATATTTGTAACACTCCATTTTTCCCCCGCAAAAAAATAAAATTATTTGTAATACTCGTAAACAATCCATTTGATCATCATCATCATCACAATAATAATAATAATAATAATAATAATAATAATAATAATAATAATAATAATAATAATACAGTGATGACAATAAATTTGAGTCAACAACACTCTGACCACCATCGTCATCGTCATCGTCATCGTCATCATCATCATAGTAATAACAATTACAATAACATCAAAATCCTGTTCCTGACTTTAATATAAAATAATACAAAAATAAATCATAATTAAGAAGCAGCAGCAGCAGCAGCAGCAGCAGCAGCAGCAGAAGAAGAAGAAGAAGAAGATCATGAATCGTAATAACAATTAGGGCAAATTGCAGAAATACCCGACCGTTTTTGTAAACGTGCGTATCGTAGCAACTTTACCGGTCGGCGCAGGTATGGTGACAAATAAACACGTTAACTTTGCGAGGAGCCCGGGCCTCTTTTGAGGTCTATCTCTGCAGAATTACCGGGCGGTGACGTTTGAGTGGCAAATATACGGCGCGGTACCTGCTGTTGCAACAGCGGACGCGAGGGCCTTGGAGACCTTGCCTCAGGCCAGGCCGACGGGTCCACTGTAACAGTTAGGGCCAGATCCCGCTACCCTGGATTATTCATTTTTGACCCTCGATTACGAAGATCAACGGTCAGAAATGAACAATAGGGGCTACCGGTACTGGGATCTGGCACTTGGGAAAGCAGGTGGCCCCCCAGTAAATCTGCACAGCAACCTTCCAAAAACGGTATTTCAAAAAAAAAAACGGTATTTCAAAGTTTTGCTCCAGTTGCTCACTTTCTTCGTAGTTGCAGACCATGGGACGCTGGACCCGGGGCCAAGTCCCACTAGCAGCGTTGAGCTACCTCAACGGCTGAATGTGGACGTGTTTGTGGAGACGTGCAGTTCAGGAAAACACCATTTCTGCGCATCTCAGCAAAAGCGTCCACATTCAGGCGTTGAGGTAGCTCAAGGCGGCTAGTGGGACTTGGCCCCCGGTTTCCAGCACAAGCTTGACTACCGGGGGCAAGGTCCCACTTGTGCAAATTTCGAGATTTGGGCCGTTGATCTTTGCGATCTACGGTCAGTATCTCTTAATTCGTGCAAGTGGGACCTAGCCTCGGGTTGAGATGTTGAGGGATTCCCGGCCTCATTCAATTACTTTTATAATATAAGCTGCGACTCGCTTGAAAAAAAAAAAAAAAAAAAGGACATATTTGCCAACAATTATAATAGTAATTATAATTTATAATACAATAATAACATAAAAACATACTGTTCATGATAATAATATAATAATTATTAATTATCATTAATAAATAATATATGATAGTAAATATTAAATAATAATTAAGAAGAAGAAGCAAACGAAGAAGGAGAAGAAGAATAGTGAATACTAGTGAAAACAGCGAGGGCAAGGTCCCACTTGCGCAAATTAGTAGATTTGGGCCGTTGATCTTTGCTATCTACGGTCAGTATCTCTTAATTCGAGCAACTGGGACCTAGCCCCAGGCATAGACTGTCTTCTCGCCCATGCTTCAACAGATAAACATTCCATCACCGCATGCACTGTTCTCAGTAGAAACGCTTATATTCCCCGACGCGTTTCAGCCAGGCTGCGCTCCTGGCACTCCTGGCACTCCTCAGGGGGCTTCTCCCAAGATCACCTTGCGGCATTAATTATAGGAAAAAATAATAAATAATAGTAGTAGTGCCACTCCAGGAGCATGGTCCCACTAGCAGCGGGATAGGATAGAAACGAGTTTGTGGCATATTAGTGACCCAAATCCTGCCTTGCTGTACTCGTGATCCCACGGTCAGTATTTCACATTTATTACCCGGAAAAGTAAGGAGATCTTTGTTCCCCTCCTCCTCTCCTTAACACTGGGCAGGCCCGTGCAAAGAAAGCTTCCCGCCAAAATCTTTCAATCGGTTGGAGGTATGGCCAACCCTGAAAGAGGGTGGGGTCGGCCATAGGCCCACTGGATAGAAGATTTTCAGTATTTTGCTTGCTGTTGTGCAATTATCTCATTGGGTGGAGCCCTCCTTCAATCACCGAGTATATGGAGGGCGTCATGATGACTGCTGACAGAAGTCGAGTTTATTGCAGAAAAATGTGGCAGTTACTTTGTTCACTGTTGTGGCAACCACGGCCATCAGATCATCTGTGTGATCTGATGGCTGGAAACCACTCTGCCGTGATTTCCGGTGGGAGGTCTCTGTTTTTTTTGTTTTTTTTTTGCCTTTCTCCTGTTTCCTCAGCCCAGAAATTCGTAATGAACCTGTCGGGCCGCTGCCACTCAGTGTCACACTGGATCGGCCACACGCCTATCCGACTGCTAATGGGACCAGGCTCCACGCCGGATTTGTTCACTTTCGAATGATCAAAGCTTGTAAAGGAACGTATGAAAAGGGACACTGGCTGCCCTTCAAACAAACAAACAAACAAAAAAAAAAAAAAAAAAAAAAAAAAAAGAAGGGACCTCAGCCACATTATGAAAGAAATAAGACTAATAAAACCGGAAAAAAACGGATCAGACGGCAATCGATAGGAAACCCATCAGGTAAGCATTGATATCCTGCTTCAGCCACGACTGGTCATTGCCGACCGTCGATTCGGGAGATCAACGCCAGAAATGGAGAAATCAGGGTAAGTGGGACTTGGGCCCGGGTTTTGGAAATATCGGCGGGAAAGAAAGAATGCCGACGATGAAAATTTATGTAGTCAGTACAGATTTCAATAAATAATAATAGAAATAATAATAATATTATTATTATTATTACTATTATTATTAATATTAATTAATTATGGACTCAAGACCAGGCTGACTCTCTTTGGAAACTCACCTACCGGTAGTCGCACACTCATCTTAGCCGATCGCGCACCCGCGGTCAGTCGCAAACTCACACACTCGCGCAGTCACACACTTGAGCACTCACCCACAGGCGAGGTCGCACTCGCACAAAGGATTGGGTTACGCGACTGAATGTGGATGTGGATGTGGATGTGTTCTATGCGGAGTGCGGAGGAGCAGATCAATCGCGATGTTCCGCACCTCTCGCATAAACACGTCCAGATTCAGGCGTTCACTCCAAATCCTCGTTGCTAGTGGAACCTCCCCAGGCCCGCATTCTCAGCGGCGCGCCGCGCAGTCACCCCGTCCTGCCCTTCGCCTATGCTAGTCGCTCACTCACCAAGCCGCACACTCATGTAGTCGCGCACCATCCCAGATCCTCACTCACCCCCAGTCACAGCTTCACCCAGCCTCATCCAGTCGCACGCTCGAACACTGACCCGGGCCCCTGCTCACACAGGGCAAGCCCAGCGGCGCTCAGTGCTGGCACCCCATCATGCTCTCGACTAGTCGCTTCCTCAGCACGTCGCACACTGATATAGTCGCGCACCACCCCAGTCCCTCGCTCACCATCTCACACAGTCCCACATACACCCAGTCATAGCCTCACCTAGCCGCAGCTTCACCCAGTCGCACTCGCCCGGTCGCAGCCTCACCCAGTCGCAGCCTCACCCAGTCGCACTCATCAAGTCGCACACTCGCGCACACTCGTCTAGTCGTGCAGCCCGCCCAGTTCCTTGCTCACCATGTCCCACAGCCACGCATACACCCAGTCACAGCCTCACCCAGCCGCATCGTCACTCAGTCGCACTCGCCCAGTTGCAGACCTTTTTTTTTTCATTTTTCATGTTTCTTTTCGCAGACCATTATCACCTCATATTACCACTGACTTATAAATTGAGGTTTTTTTTTTTCCCATCAAATGAAAAGCAATTGCAGAGACCCTCGCCCAGTCGCACACTCGCGCACGGACCCCTCCCCCGGCTCACCCGGTCGCACACCCGTTGGCGCGTACACGCAGTCGCAAATGCACCCAGTCGCACACCAGTTCGCGCATTGGGCCAGTCCCATCGCCGCCTTCGCGCGGCCTCCAGCGAGGTCTCGCACGCCGTCGCACAGTCACACAGCTGGGAGTGCAGACTCAACAAGTCCAGCGTTGACTCAGTCGCAACGAGCGCTGACTCAGTCGCACAGTCAAACTTAGTCGTCAACTAAAGTTAAACACCCGCACTGCTAAAATTTAAAAAAAAAAAACAAAAAAAAACAAGCCGAGCATCCACATCGTCAACTGGGCCGAGGTCCCACTACTGTCTTCACCCGAATAGAACGCCCGGTTATTATAGCTGTATCTGGACTGAAAAGTGCACCAAATACGGCTATAATAACCGGGCGTTCTATTCAGGTGATGACGGTATCAAAGAGAACTGGGGATAAAGAAAAGCGGTCTGAATTTGGATTTGTTTTGTCCGGAGATAACGAAAAGCCGATCTATGGCGATTTTCTGCACCGCTCCACAAACCCACCCAGATTCAGGCGTTAATTCCAATCCTCTTTGCTAGTGGGATGTGTTTTGTCCGGAGATGAAGAAAAACCGATCTATGGCGATTTCATGCACCTCTCCACAAACGCGCCCAGATTCAGGCGTTAAATCCAATCCTCTTTGCAAGTGGGACCTCGCCCCTGGAGTCCATCCCATGACACTGGAAATTTTTTGACTAACCCCTGCGCAAGGATGACACGCATAAATCGAGAAATGGTCTATAGAACAAGAAAAAAAAGTGGGGGAAAAGTAGGGAAAAAAATATATATATTCGACTAATTACTTGACGTAACTAACATATTCAGATACACTCCCTCCGGGCTGAAATTACAGTTTGAAGTAAATTGATACATCTCTGAGGAATGCTCTCAACCAACTCGCATGCTCAACCACCTGCCTACTCCGTCGCACATGCGCCGCACGAACGACGATGGCAGGTAGCTGTCAAGCCACACACAGGCGAAGTTTCACAGACCCGATTTTATTTACTCGTGAATTTTTTTAATTTTTTTTTGATAATTCTCCATATCTCATCTTTATCAAACTGGATGCGACAAAAAAAAAAAAAAAAAAAAAAAAAAACTGGACGCGACATTGAGGCTCGCAATCACTCTTCCCCGCCCCAGCCCACGGGGCAGGGTTTTTCTTCTTTTTTTTTTTTTTTTTTTTTTTTAACAAGGAAAGCTCTGCTCATTCGATTACGTAGGTTGGATTACCTAGGGGCGGTCAGTTCGATGATTAAAAAAAAGGAAAAAACTTCAGAAAAGGGCGTCGCCCTTGTTTGACCACCACAAAAGAATAAAAAGACTGCACGGTTATGATCCCCCGATGGCGGTTTTTTTTTTTTTTTTTTTTTTTCCAGTCATTCACTCCCACAAAATCGGCCGGTACGTCGCCAAACTACCTTTTTCAGCCGAATACAATACCCGGTCACTGAAGCTGCATTTGGCTCAACTTGCAGTCTAGATACATCCATAATTGCCGGGCGTTCGATTCGGCTGAAGACGGTAACCAAGCACTCAGCCGATCCCACAGTCATACCGGATCGCGCACATTC
>BFEA01000483.1:1024054-1036813 GCA_003427395.1 Chara braunii
CCCCCCCCCAGTGTGGTTGTCCCTAATTCTTGGTTTGGAATAGGAGATGATATATAATAGGTAATCTTAGATTAATAGCTGGAATGTGCTCAGTTACAGCCTCTCAAGTTTGGATCAGAGAGTATGACATGCATGGTCACGTCACATCGAAGCAGAGTCACCATTATCTCATTAGTACCAAAGCTTAAACGTTCAATCTGGCGCCTCTCTATTGAGGGTGAAGAGGTACAGGGGACGCTGGGCCCGATTCCCAGCAAGAGCTCATCTGTTATTCTCAGTACTGCAACACAAGGGACGCTGGACCCGTTTTCCAGCAGGTGCAGCTCCCCACCAATAGACCGGAGTCCCCAGTGGGTCAGGTAGGAGTGTGTGCTCTTATCAGCACTCCAACCTGATACCAAGGGTTTTTTTTAAAAAAAAAAAAAAAAAAAAAAAAAAAAAAAAAAAAAAGGATGAGACGTCATCCTTGTCCTCGAGTTCACACTCAATGGCAAGGTCGCGATCAGGCCGACGTAGAGGCACTCCTAGGTAGCATGGTCCGCTCTCCCATGACGGATCTCGAAGTCCGGAGATCCGCAGAGGTGGTTCACTCCCAATCGGACCCCTCTCCCCCCTCCCAGGGGTCTAGGAGGTGAAAATCCGTCCTCAAGGATGACCCCGATCTTCTCCCCAAGGTTGGATCAGGAACCAAATGTGTATATAATGCACCTACATATGGGAACAGGGAGTCATCCGACATCACAAGGGGCTCTCATCTCTCACCACAGCCAAAAGATAGCCCCAGCTTTGGCACAACTGCTTAGGGCAGCCTTGTCGGCATCGGAAGAGTATCTCCCGACAGGTACAGAACCCCCGACGATCGGACCAGCCAGACCACATTCAACCAGGCCACTCATAAGAACAGACACTGACGGAATTCTGGAAGCCAGACAAGACTCGGGGTAAGAAGCAGCCCCCTCGGCAATTGCAGTACATGAAAGAAGTGCAAGGGGCCAATCCCCACTCAAAGTGGCCAGAGTAGTGCGCACCGTATCCACAACTGTCCGGCCCCTCCTGTTGATGGGACCACCAAGGGAAGGAGTACCCATGAGGGAAGGCTCACGGGCATCCCTCAATAGCAAGGCCGAGTCATCATCATCGGCACACTCTGAGACAAGGGTAGGTATGCCACAAACGGGTGTCAAAACATCAAGAAGCAGGTGCATTCTAACCGCGCCCAAACCTCGGTCCACTGAGACTACTGGAGAAATGGTTATTACCCCTGATCTGTAACTTGGTGAATGGAGCCATCCACGCAATTGCATGGCAGCTGAATGTCATTGACTCAAAAGTGATGTTCCTAACACAACAGACAGAAGAACCAGTCACACTGCACCACAATCCATCCTATCCGCTGTTTAGGTAATCTTCCGTGATCGGTTCCCTGTCAGATTAGTGCCAGACATGGCCATGCCAAGATTTTACCATGAACAGACCGACAGGTCGTGTAAAATTTTTGCCCCCCTGTTAGATGCCTTGATCGCACATGATAAGTTGGACGCCCTCCTACTGGATGGCATGAGGTTGATTCCTCTGACGATGTTTATTGAAGAGGACGTGGATTCACTGCAACAACTTTGGGTTCAGCATATATCTGAGGCCAGCTTCCTCAACAAACTCAATGGGAAGCTGCCCAGGAACAAGTTGTTGCAGTCCATCTTTCTCAAGAACTTATTGGCCCAGAAATGGGCCTCTACCTCTGTCTCAGGAGCTGCGACAAGACCTGTTCCCCGCCAATAGGATGCACGGGCACACACAGGTACAGCCCCTATCCAAGCCAGGGTCCCTAGCTCAGGAATGAATGGACAGAATTAGCATAGCCTCCTGGAATGTCAGGGGGCTAGGTGACACATCCAGAAGAAACAAACGGACGCGTCTCAAGTTCAGGCTCCACTGTAACAAGATTCAAATCGCATGTTTACAAGAAACGAAGCTGGACGCAAAGAAGATCAACGACCTGGGAACCTGGTGGGACGGGCCCCAACTCTGGGCCCCAGCAGTGGGCACCAGAGGAGGGGTAGGCATTCTAATTCACAGAGATCTCCCCATTCAGATTCTGGACCATGCAATAGACTTATGGGCCAAATGGGCTTGCCAATGGGTCAAATTCTCGATCCTTGGTTCTGAGTGGGCGGTGATGAGTGTGTACGCCCCTGCGAATAGGTCAGAACGGAATAGGTTTTCTCAGGATCTGATTTTGTTTACCCCAGACGTAGACAACCTCCTGGTTGTAGGCGATTGGAACACATCTCTGGATGACATAGTTGGCAACTCAGTAGGTTCTCCAGATCTGCACTCCCCTTCAGACTACATGACGGAATTAGAACTATGTGATGCCTTCAGATTAATCCATCCTTCAGATCCAGGTTTTACCTGGGGATCATTGGTGTCAGAAGGAAATACGGCAGGCTGCTTAAGAAGGTTAGACTACGGGCTCCTCAGCCCAGACTGGTGGGATGCTGTGACAAGTATCGAAGTGAAGCGACACCCCATATCGGATCATTATCTTTTTTCTTTTTCTTTTTTTTTAAATGGGAACAAGGCTCCAATCTATTTGTGGGGCAACACGTGTTGGGAACCGGGCCCGCGTCCCATATGGAAATTTACATAGAAGTTTGAAAATTGAGATACCAGGGCCATTACCCAACTTTGGCTAAGAAAAATTTGAGCTACTTAGCAAATTACTACGAAGAACTTCAGGAATAACCAAAGTGCAGAAAATGACTCAGAACCCCCCCCTCAATCCTCTTTACCTCACTCCGGCAAGACTTACTGCAGCAGAGCCACCATCTCTGCTGCAATTGTACCCTATTTCCGTCCTACGAGCTAGCCCCCTCACTAGTAGGACGGTTGATATCCAACCATCTACTTCTCCCGCTAACCTTTTATTTGAGAAAAAATTAAGAAGACCTCCCCATGCCAGCATTGATTGCCCCGGAAACCAGGGGATTAACTGAGCGGGGACACCCTTTGATTTTTTTTTTAACACACTTTTTTAACTATTAAAGAAGTTCAGGAAAAAATAGAAAAAAATGGATAATTACTGGCCTATTGCTAGGCTACTGAATGCTCAGAACCCGTGGACTCCTTAACAAAACCCTCTAAAATTCCCTAACATTGTCTTATTCTCTGCCGAGCTCTCCCAGGCCTCCTGCCCCTACCCTGCTAGGTTACAGGGCAACACGACTCACCCCAGCTCCGGCCAGCGTCGTTCCGACAACGACCCTTGGTTTTCCCTTAGGATGCCCACCCCAAGGCATTCCCAGATCTCTCTACCAGGCCTCACACTCCTGCTATCAACAGGTTACACGGCAACCCCCCAGCACCGGCCGACGTCGTTCTGGCATCGGAAAACCGCAGATCCATGAATATAACAACATCAAAGAAGCCTAAAGTGAGTTGTAAGAAGTACCCAGGATCCTAAAGCATTTTCAAAACCACTCAAACCCACCCTCATTCCTCCAATCCCCTACTCCTCTTCATCCCCCGATGAGCTGACCTTCCAATTATTGGATTTCGCAGGTAGAGGGAGTGGCTTCTTCCGCCTCAATGTCCAAAACCTCAAGGACCCAGGCTTAACGGTCTGGGTAGAGAAGTTCTTTAGCACTTGGCCGAAGGCTCAACCGCACTTCCAATCCACTAGGGCCTGGACCGCCTGGTGGGATGTCGGCACTGCCATTGTAGCCAACCACCTCAGCGTGTTCTCACGAATCATGGCCGCAAATTGAAATAGCGAGGAGGCACAAATTCTGAAAGATCTACAGTGGGTAGAGGAGCGGATGCAGCTTCACCCGATCTCGGCCTCAGTTTGGGCCGCAGAAAGAGTGAAACTGCTGGAAAAATGGGATGAACTGCAGAATAGGTAAAATATGAGGAATGGGCTGAAAGGTTAACCGTGAAAGGGATCTCAATGTATGACAGGATGACTAAAGAGGCATTTCAAAGGTTGCTGCCCAAGCAGGCAGCTCAATCAATGAGATTGTTGAATCACCCTTTTGTCCGGGGAGCGAAAACAGCGTCCACATCAGTAGCTATGTGCCAATACGCTGCTTTGTATTTCCAGGACATCCTCACTTCCTGCGGACCAGGGGAATCCCCAGAGACCAACCTCTCAGAAGCGTCAGACCATTAGGATAATCTTACCGTCAGACTGGGGTCAGCCGAAAGGTTGGACCTAGACCGTCCTACTTCAGTAGAAGAAGTGGAAGCAACGATCCAAGGTATGCCCAAAGGCAAATCCCGGGGTGGAGACGGGCTGCCAGTGGAATTCTACGTAATCCACGGTAAAACCCTGTTTCCACACCTGGGTGAAATCTACAATGACGTTCTCACGGGGGGAAGCCAATCGAAAGGCATGACTCGTGGCATCATTTCAATCATGTACAAAAAGGGCGATAAAGCATAAATTCGGAACTGGAGGCCTATCTCCAAGTCCTTGTTGAATGTATCCTATAAGATTCTAGCTAAATTGTTAGCTAATAGAGTAGGTAGGTATTTAAGGGATTTGGTAGGACGGGACCAGGCCACCTTCGTCCGGGGCCGGTCAATTTTTAACAACATTGTTACAACCATAGAGGCCTTGGAATGGGTGCATCATGAAAGCTGCAACATGGCTGTTTTGCTGTTAGATCTGGAGAAGGCCTACGATAGAGTTAACTGGTCCTATGTGTTAACAACTTTGAAAGTGATCCAGTTTGGACCAAACTTCTGCAGATGGGTGATGGTGCTGTACGCTTTCTCTACAGCTTCGGTTGCAGTGAATTGTCATATATCAGATCCCTTCCCTCTGTCGAGATCCTTGGGACAAGGGTGCCCCCTGGCCCCCTTATTGTTTGTGGTCCAATTATCTAACATCAGATCCCACCCGTGCATCAAAGGGCTACCAGTGCAGTATGTAGAGTGCCGTGTTAAGGCCCTGGCAGACGATCTAATGACAATATCGGAAAAACACGGTAGACTCGCTGCAGGCACTCAAGGCATGTCTGACCGACTACGCCACCCTCTCGGAGGCTGCAGTGATCTGGACAAAGTCCGTTTACTTCCTCCCAGAAGACTTCAATCTTAAGGTGGAGTGGGGGATAAAGCGCATCTCTGGTGGAAACTCAAGAGAGGTACCTAGGCATCCAGGTCACATTGGGACGATGTGCGGATGCCCAGAACGATCTACTACAGCAGAAGGTCATCCAGCGGTTCGCCATCTGGGGTCCTGCCAAACAAGGACAGAGCCAAACACCTGTCCTTGTTGGGCCGGGCCTTAGTAACAAACGTGGCACTTTTCGCCCTCCTATGGTTTATGGGAACTGTGAGAGCTCTGGGTAAGCAACTGGTTAAGGTGGTACGCCGTGCAGTGCCAATTTTTTGTGGAAACCTTTTGCCAAAGAAAACGAAGGCCTTATCTCGAAGCTAGCATGGGACTTGAAGCATGGGACTTGATATGTTATCCCAGAAATGAGGGAGGTCTGGGCATGCTAGACCCGGCTAGACAAAACGCAGCTCTATTAGTCAAATGGATTATCAAGGCAAGAAGGGAGGAACTAGTGAGTAGTGATGTATCTGGCACCTGAGCACGGTGAAGAGGTTCCCCCCTTTTTTTTCCTCCCACATCCTGCGCAGTCAATCCCCTGGAACTCCAGGGTAATCAATGCTGGCAGGACCATCTCAAGCCAAAAAAAAAAAAAAAARRMYTAGTAAAGTGCTGCTTGAGTAGCCTAGCAATAGGTTAGCAGTTACCCATAATCTTCCTAATTTTCCCAGAACCTTTTTCATAGTTCTCAGATTGTTCTTAGCCGAAGCCAGGTAATGGCCCTGGTATTTCAAATCATTTGTATAATTCTATATGGGACGCTGGGCCCGGTTCCCAGCAAGTGTTGCTCCCCACGAATAGACTGGAGCATTTGTCCAAAAAAAAAAAAAAAAGGCAACATCTAACACATCAGAGGACGAATGGGTACTACTCGCAGAACAGATCCTGGCACAGGACTGGAATCTGTCATGCGTCAAGGAYGTCTGGACATGTTGCATGGTTGACTCATTTCTCCGCCGAAAAGTATCATCCCCGTTCTGGCAGGACGTGCTAACAGCTTGGAGGAAGGTGGGGCCTCGTCAGGGGGTTCCCCCCTCTTCCAAAGAAGAAGTCCTGTCCCAACCCCTGTTCGACAACCCCTTCATACAGGAGTCGGACGGCAGGTCCTTTTCGGCAAGAAGTGCCTTGAACTCCTTTGGGAAACAGTGGAGGGGTCCTGCGGGTCGCTGACCTGTGGGACGAACTGACTGGCCAATGGACAACAGTTCAGGATCTCAAGCAAAAATTGGGAAGACTAGGGCAGGTGGAGGAAAGGGCGGCCTCACTCAGATCCGCCATACCTCCGGATTGGGCTCACCTGCTGAGTACAGCAGGAGTACCCTCCCCGGGGACATGGTTTACCTCACAACTTTCAGAAGAGCTATGTGACCAGACTGATCAGACGGAGCCGTACTGGAAATTACTTTCGATAAATGTGGATGGAACCAGATCGTTTCAGCGTTGGACCAGACTCCCAGGGACGGAGTATTTAATCAGGATAACGATAACTCTCCCTCTCTCCCCAGCAGACCACTGGGGAACCTGGCTCAGATCAGAGTACGTGAATCCTGTAATGAGGATGGTGAGTGGACATGCAAACTGTGGGCTAATGGGGTTCCAATCCGTATGCTGTGGTGGGACCCCAAACTGTGGACTTGGCGAAGTTCCGAGTACTTCCCACAGGATGTTTGGCTAACAGACTACACCTCAGCAGGAGGCTATGAGCTCCAGCTTCCAATCAAAACGCCTACCTTGGTAGCAATCAGCAGATGGGCGCAAGTTAGGCCGGAAGAAGAGGTATGCATAAGCCGTGCCATCAGAAGATGCTGGACGCAGCTGCAGAAACTGCCATTGATCAGGGCAACGGTGCTACTCTGGTTACTTTCAATGCTATCCAACCCCTCGGCGGTATGGTTGGTTGGAAAAGGTCTGCAAATCAAGGTTCATTGTACGAGGTGTCACTGGCCTTTTGAATCCACAGTACAATGGCTATCATTCCCTCTTTCCCGTCGAATCTGGAATTGGTGGATCCCTCACTGGGACCGTATCAGCGGCCCAGTGTTCCCGTGGGACGACCACGGGATACTGTTCGGTGGCGTCCCAGAAGGGTTCCCTCTAGATAAGGGCTGGGGCTATGCGGCCCAGGCAGTCAGAGGGTGCCTTTTTTTGGTCATTTGGGAGGTTAGGAACAGAAACGTGTTTGACGGGCGTTTTTTGTCAGACAAATCAATCAAGAATTCGGTAAAACTTCACATCCGCCGGAGTATCTTTTCTTTTCTTTTCTTTTCTTTTCTTTTTTTTTTTCTTTTTTTTTCTTTTTTTTTTTAAATGCCCAGGATGTTGTAGAGGCCGGTTACTAGGCACACATTGATCACCAGGAGCGGTCAGCCATGGTCGTCGAGGCTACCTTCCCATCCCATCCTCGCGTCAATACTCCTAGCGCACCCCGCCGGAGTATCAAGTGCGACTGGAGACGGAAAATTTCCACAGCAGGACAAAAAGCCACCAGTGTGCAGTGGTTTCTGGAAACCTGGGGCCTGACGGGTAAGCTGGCTAAAGTTCAGGATGGTCTGTTAGTGCTTGATGAGTGGCTGCTAAGCAGCGAATGAATACCTGGACGCTCATTTTTTCTCCTCAGCAGGAGGGCAGCACAAAGAGGGATGTGGGGTAAGAAGTGAGCGTGGAGCATGGGCTCCGCTGGCCTGCATTAGGGCCGGATAGTGAGACCTTCAAGGAGGACCCTCAGACAACCGTGTAGGTCTGAGTCTACTGAAGTAGTGGTTATTATTGCAGTCGGTTTCAGGGGCTGGACCCTCTGTAGTGTGGCCCCACCTTGTAAGCGAAACTGGGTAATGCTCCCAGCCTTTCCGGGTAGACTGTGAGGACCCCGGCCTCGGATTTCATTCGAAATATAAGCCTTGGGCACTGGGCCCCGGTTTGGTTTAAAAATAATAAGAATAATAATTAAAAAAAAAAACAAAAAAACTCGTCAAACGCCCACCTTTTCAATGTATCTGGGTCTTAACGGATCCGAATGCATTCAAAATGATGGCCTTCGGCGAGCGGTGCGTTGTCTAGGCCCGAAAACGCGAGTACTGCCTTGTGCACTGGGTCTTGGGAAAGAAAAGAGAAAGAAAAAAGTCCAGTTGATGTAGCTCAGTGGTTAGAGCACCGGTTGGAAATGCGCACTGTGGTATAAGGTTGCGGGTTCAAAAGCCCACAGCCTTGAGCATGGACACCGGCAGGCCGTTAGATTGACGCACGGCTGGACGCACATCCCCTTGGGCTGACGCATGGTACTATTACAGACACTGCCTGTGCACCACCCAAGGGTAGTCCAGGTGTTGTATGTTGGCTGTGGGTTTCACAGGGTTTGCTTGGGGTGTTGGTCTCAGGTGTTCTGATGTTCTCCTCAGTCTGGCATATCACACGATCATTCCATTTCCGGTAGTTGCTCATACGGTAGAGTCTTGGATTACATGTTGCAAGGTCACGGGTTCAAGCTTGGTTCGGTCCTTGGAGGGGTTCCTTGTCCAGCTGGCCCGTTCTCCTCTCCATACATGATTCACAAAGTACACATAGCTTTCGGGCATACACACATGGCTTGCAAATCATATACCCCTTACAGGTTACATACACAAGTTTCCACACATGATACTGTCTACACAGATTCACAGAATATATACACAAAAAACAGGCTGGGGAGCTAGTCACTGGTGGGGTCTAGTGCCTGCAGTAGGTTCAGGTAGGTTGGATAGGGTGCCATTGGGTGCAGTTCCTACTGACATGCGGATACTGTCTATATATATATATATATATATATATATATATATATATGGGGCCTGTAGTTCACCTGGCGTCCGAAGTTCCCGTTCGACAAGGTTCGTCCGATTCCGCTTCCACCAGGGCTGGGCAATCTATCAGCCCTGGTGCCTATCACTGCTGTTCGGTCCAAGTTGCCTGCCCATTGGTAGGGCAATGGTCCTGAGTGCTGGTCACACTGAGGTAGAATAGTGGGATACGGGGTGTGCTAGGAGTATTGACGTGAGGATGGGTTGGGAGGTGGTCTCGTATTCCAGGACACCCACGGCTCACAGTTCCAGGTGATCACTGTGCACACACTGACTGGCCTCTACAACACCCTGGACTTCAAAAAAAAACAAAAACAAAAACAAAAAAACAATTAAAAACCAGAAGGGGGAAACACAGGAAAAGAATCTGGACGCACATCTCCCAGCATCCCAGCTGTCCCCAACAGGGCCGGTAAAACGGCAGCGCAAGAATCATGCGCACGAGGCTATTGATTGCAGGAGCCGTGAAGATCCTGCATCTCGACGGCTCACAGTCAAATGCCCCTGGTAACTTCTAGCTGATTGCTTATCCCGCCGCTGCTCGTGGCGAACCGGGGCAAGGTCCCACTTGCGCAAATTAGGAGATTTCGGCCGTTGATATTTGCTATCTACGGTCAGTATCTCTTAATTCATGCAAGTGGGACCTAGCCCCCGGTTGCAAAAGACACGCTTTCGGCATTCTGTTGTACGGGCCTTGCTCCACTACTCACCACATTCACAAAAGACAAACAATATTGCCATGTAACTTCCTATGTTCTAGCGACGGATTCATTCTCATTTTGCGCAGTTGGTGAGTAGTGAATGAGGCGAGGCGCTATTTTTTTTTCGTTTCTTTTTTTTTTTTTTTTTTTTTTGAGACGCTATCTTTGGGTTCGTATTCGTGCAGGGAAAGACGAGCTGTCAGCGTTTCCTGTGAGCGCTCATGGCATGTTGTGGGCTTCCCGTGAGCGTCCAGGGCCAAACCCCGCCTGTGAGGTGACATTCACACGCACATCCCCCCAGGCGTCCCCTACAGGTACTACAGGGCCTCGCTCCACTGCTCACCAAAAGTGCAAAATGAGAACGAATCATCCCCTAGAACATGAAAGGATGCACCGACACATTTTTGTCGTTTGCTCGTGTAAGGTGGTTCTCAGGCTTTGTAGTTCTGCATTTGTAAGGGTGGACATGGACCCCGGGCCATGTCCAGCGGGGGCTCAGTTTATGTTTCGCGTATTTTCCAGCGTGGCCACACTGTCGCCGTGAGATCTTCAGATCGGGTGGCAGGGATCCCATGTATAGTGGACACCAGAACTAGACCTCGACAAGTGGGACGCTGGACCCGGTTTCCAGCACACGCTGAAGAATGGTAATGGCCCTAGTTCTCAGGGTTGAGATGTGGAGGGATTCCCAGGGCTAAGTCCCCTTGGGAGGGGTTCGGTATTCCAGCCCAGTATTTTTCAACGTAGCCACAGTGTGGCAGTGAGATGTTCAGATCAGATGGCAGGAACTGGTGCACACTCGAAACCAAGTCTAACCCCCTGGTAGTTGGACTTGGCCCCCGGCCTCCTTTTGCCTATACGCTGCTTGCTGCACTGCCTGTAATAGCAGATTAACTGGGGAAGCGGCAAGCTATCTCAGAGTTCAGCGACCTATGGTTCGGCTCTTAGAGGAAGATGGCAGATATACACGATGACAGGACATTGATATGGAAGAACTGGCTTGCCAAAGAAAACCACTGGCGGCAGAGACCGCTTGATTGCTTCCACACCCCGCTGCCGGGAAGGAATGCACATGCATTGATGGTGGATCGTGGACCGATAGGTGATTCAACAATGGTTGAAGGGGTGATTTTGCCTAGTGTTGATGCCTATGACTATTGATTGGTAGATCCGCTGGAATGTTAAAGGGTTCTTTATTGTTCTTTAAGATAAAGGAGTAAAAGGTGTGCTAGAGAAAATGTTGAGGTTGGGTGGCAAAAGCCATGCGGGTAAAAAAAAAAAAAGAATTGTCCTAAAATAATATATTAAACCACCAATACCTTTCTCAACCATTTTGTTCCTCTACGACCATGAACTCGCGATATTCTATCGTGCTTAGCCTACTAGACCGAAATGGTTGGTAGTATTAGGGGAAATATATATATATATATATAGGGTTGCCGGCGTTCGGGACGSGCCGAACGCCCGAACCCGAACGCCCGAACGTACGGGACCCCTTCGGAAGGCGTTCGGCCGTTCGGGCCGAACGCGGACCAAAAAAAAAAAAAAAAAAAACAGTTTTCAAACAATTCCGAAAAAACAATATGTTATGGAGAAAAATAAACTAAACAACATTTGCACTACATCCAAATTCTTTACCCAATTTGAATTAAAAATCAAATACAGAAAATAAACACATGATAAAAATAAGAAAAAATAAAAAGAGAATTAAAATGAGTGAGTGTGCCAGCACCTTTTCGACACCGCCATCTTTGCCGATTTTTAATTATTTTTTGGCATTGACAAATGCCCTTAAAATTTACGGATATGTAGTTTGCATAATCAATAACTCATTAAAAAATTTTCAAAAAATAATAAAATGTTTTAGGTCCCGAAATAAAGTGAAAACAAAAAGTTAAAAGTGAAAAAAAAACAAAATAGTGAGTGGGCGAGCACGTTTTGACACCACAATCTTTGACGATTTTTAATGTTTTTTTGGCTTAGCATAATGGTGTCAAAATTTATAAGCGTGTAGGCTACATCATAGATAACTCATTAAAAAAAAATCAGAAACAAAAACTTATGTTTAGGCCCCGAAAACATTTTTGGCGGGAGCCGAACCTGGAGGTGTTCGGCCCCCGACGGGACCCCGAACGCCCGAACGTTCGGGGGCCAGCCCGGGGCCCCCCGAACGTTTGGTCAGGTAACCCTGTGCTCTGCCAAAAACAATTTCGGGGCCTAAAAATAAGTTTTTTTTTCTGAATTTCGTTTTTGTGAGTTTTCTATGATGTAACCTATATGCCTATAAATTTTGAAGCCATTCTGCTAAGCCAAAAAAACATTAAAAATCGTCAAAGATGGGGGTGTCAAAACGTGCTCGCCCACTCACTATTTTGGTTTTTTTCACTTTTAACTTTTTGTTTTCACTTTATTTCGGGGCCTCAAAAATTTTATTATTTTTTGAAAAACATTTAAGAAGTTATTGATTATGTAATCTACATATCTACAAATTTTCAGGGCATTTGTCAGTACCAAAAAATAATTAAAAATCGGCAAAGATGGCAGTGTCGAAAAGGTGCCGGCACACTCACTCATGTTAATTCTCTTTTTATTTCTTCTTATTTTTATCATAGTGTTTATTTTATGTATTTGATTTTTAATTCAAATTTAATAAAGAATTTGGATACAGTGCCAAGGCAAATGTTGTTTAGTTGATTTTTCTCCATATCATATTTTTGTTTTTCGGAATTTTTTAAAAATCTGTTGTTGTTGTTTTTTTTTTTTTTTTTTTTTGTCCGCGTTCGGCCTGAACGGCCGAACGCCTTCCGAAGGGGTCTCGTATGTTCGGGCGTTCGTGTTCGGGCGTTCAGCCCGTCCCGAACCCCGGCAACCCTGTATATATATATATATATATATATATATATATGCCCCTCGTTTGTTGTCCTCTTCTCTCTCTCTGCCTACGGTTTACCGGACAATTCTATTTGTGACGATATATATATATATATACACGGTTACCGGCGTTCGGGACGGGCCGAACGCCCGAACCCGAACGCCCGAACGTACGGGACCCCTTCGGGAGGCGTTCGGCCATTCGGGCCGAACGCGGACCAAAAAAAAAAAAAAA
>BFEA01000483.1:1037045-1056095 GCA_003427395.1 Chara braunii
CACACACACACACACACACACACACACACACACACACACACACACACACACACACACACACGCGCGCGTACGATCACAACCATAACTTTGGGGTTGGTGCTTAAACAAAAAATACTTGTTTTCAATTTTATTTGTTTTGTTTTTTTACGTTGTACGTGTGAAACGTCCGTGACCACGTACGGGGTTTCATATGTAAAATATTTGTACGGTATGTACAGAAAGGCCACATACATGTACGCCTAACAACATAGTGATAGGGCGGAGGTAGGGGAAGAGCACATTGTCAAACAATAAAGTTGAATAAACAGTGCCATCCCGACGACCATCTATTATAAATCGATGATGTGGCCCTCAAAACCAAAGTAATTAGCAAGACTAAGAAAGACATTACTGCCTTCCTATGGAAAGAATATCACACCTTGTCACTTTGTTAGGTGGAATCAGTTGAGTCTCATTATATGTGATAACACAGTTAAAAGACAAGAGATGCCTCAAAATCTTGAAGCTCACAAATGAGAATGAAACCCTCATCTTCAAGATTCCTGTACAGCTGTTGACCGGAAATAATATACCATAGATCCTACTGGCTGTTATCCAGATTTAGAGTCTGGTCGTGGATGCAAACATCCCTACTTTAATACATTTTTTACAGTGGTTTACCAACAACCATCAGTCCCTACCAACATCCTCACCCCACCTAGAGATGATAACCCCTACAATGTAGCCAAATCAGATATCTTACTATACCCGCCAAATGTGATATCTTGCTATATCCGCCATGACTCCTTTCTCACCGATAAAGAACTTTTTTCGGATCACTTAGGTTAGAAGAGAGATTTATAGGATATGGGACCCGTCAGACGAACTCAGACCCATTGTAGGAAAGTGGAAGACAAATGTCCAACTAAGACCTCAATTAAGAAACGTAAAGAGAATTGGAGATAAATTGAGACAGCCCTCGAAAGTAGTCCAAGTGACATTGTTTCTTACCTTAAATAAGGAGCCAAACATGCCAAAAGACGATTGGGTTATCCCCTTTGTAGACCTACCCATCGTCATCATCATTTTTAGGATGGCATATATTGAAAATATAGTGCAAGCTGTAGGCTTTTGACCCACAACTACCGAAGACTTGATTCACAAAGCTTGCAATAAATTAGGAGAACGATATTGAGGCCTCATTGTGATGAACTATTTGTCATTGACACACCAGTTTTTGCACTTATGATTGTTGTATCAATAATTAGATAGCGGTTGTATATTATCTTTTTGTTTTTTAAGTTTTTATCATTGTCGGACTTAAGGATTTTTGTGAATTTTCATGGTTATCCTTGAAGTTTCTATATTCCGTAACTTCAGGTTTGTGCCGGTGTGGCAGTGTGTTTAGATTGACACGCCTTAGCAAGTACATCTAAATTTTTTTCGTTAATCTGAATTTCAATTTGCTTCAGGAATTAGGGGTTCGTTTCTTTTTTTGGCCGATGCTTCATGCAGTTGTCTTTTTTGGTTTTAGTTTTCTTGCGGTTAATTTTTGTGGTCCCACCCATGAGTTGTTTTTCTCTTGCCCTTATCACACCCCTCTTTTGAGAACTTTCTTCTCCTCTCTCAATATTTCACTTTCAAGTTGGCAGTTGTAACTATCTTCTTCTTCATCCTTTGTGCATGCCTCATTTTCTTGGACCTGCTGATCTTAGTTTCTTTTCGTGCCATATTTCTTTAATCCGTTTTCCGCTTCTATCTACTTTATCTCTAAGATATTGGCGAGGCAGGATGGTCGTAGACTCGACGTAGAGATGGGATTGTTGGGTGAGCGGTTTTGTCCTTTACATCGCGGTTCAACTATCTTCAAGCTTTCATGCTACTTCACTAGGGTCTCCCTCCCTCTCCTCCCTCCTTCCCTTCTACATGCATTCATATTTTTTTATCTATGCAACCATAAAGCACACAAGCACGATTATTTATCTCTCTCTTATGTTGTAAGTCAGCATGAAAGGAGTGGATAGCAAATTGGGTGCTTAGCGGGTTGGAAAGTATTGAGGGTTGGTCGTGGCCAGGCAAGATCGACGCGTAATCCTGACGGAATGCTTGATGTGATCAGATTTGTATGGTGGTTGAATTGACGAAGTGATAACCGCTAGGGTGAATGTCAGGTGCAGAACATCGGACTGTTGATGCTTGTGCATATGTGGTTTGACCAGTGGATGTTGGCAGAAGGGCCAAGTGTACGAGAGCAGGGTTACACACTTTCCCTGTATGCTTGAGTGTATTGTTAATCGTATGAATGACGAGAGCGCCTCTTTGGGTCATTTTGATGTTGACACTTTACGATGAATGAGCCCTTCTCTTTTTATGTGTCTTCTCATTTCTTTGTGATGAATGGATGATAGTGTCAACTAATCTTTCCAGCTTCGTGCATTATCTTTTGATGAAATGTTTATGGACGAGTTGATGATCTAACTGAGTCGAATCTTATGTATGATGGATGCTTGCTCTTTTGAATAATGATAATGAAATTTAATTTGTGAATGATGTTTGCGTACTCACGATAGTTTTTTAAAGGCGGGGTGACCCGATCCTTTCCATACCCATACATGTTCGATGAATGGGATGCACGTGTGACTACGACGCAGATCCATCATCCTAGTAATCTTGTCCCAGATGACTCGCATTGTTATGACTTTGTTAACTCTGGTTTTATAATTATGGACACCATTTCGCCCCCCAACCTGATGATGTTGCCATACAACCAACTTACTGCGATTCCCTGGCCTGGCATAGCCCCTAACTGGCCCCAGACTTTGTGCTCGGAACAAGGACGCAGCGAACGCTTACGTGAATGAAGGTTTGTGTTTGCACCCCACGTAGAAGCAAAAGTAGTGAAGTGGATATTGCGGTTGTGACCATCGAACTCGGACTTTGAACTTTGCAAGACACGTAAGCAAGCCATCGCTCACCATCACGATTTGGCGTACACTTTCTGAACTTTCCACCTACGAAACGACGTTGAAAGGCTATGTGTAGTCATGGAGCTTTTTGAAATTGTGTCCTAAGGCTTTAGAAAAATTACTTGCATTTTAATTGGTTCAAATCTCGTGACTACCCGTCTATTTCTTTCCCATAGCTCAACTCACACAAAATCGATAAAAGGAGATTCCAGTTCTCACCTGGACCTCCAATCCTATCCTAAAATCCTTGGCACACTCTATTTTTGCACTTTCTTGCGCACCATATTGTCCACTCCAAAAGGAAAGGAACATCGGACGTGAGGTTGTTTGTCACAAGGTGGCATGGTCTAATCGGAGTGGTGGAAGATCCTAAGAAAGAACTTTTTGCATATAAGCCCACCACCCTGATCGCCTACTCACAATTTGACCTTCCCTTTGACCCAACGAAATGAGAATGGCAATCAAGAAAACCAAATGAAACTCTGAAAGTATACAATGAAGGATAACTATAGAACAAACAATATCAGATGCCCATCAAAGACTCTCCTCCCAATGAAGATGACACCTTAACCTTCTCATGGTCTCCCTACACCATTGAAGCCAACAACACACATTGCCCTCCAATTGAAAATCATCCCCAGATATTTGCCAACCCCTGATTGGATCGCCTCCAGCACAAACGTTGAAAGTCAAGGTAAACTCTCCCCAATTTGCTCCTACTGCATCATATCCTCCCTGAAAAGAAGGGTGACCCTCGGACACTATAAGTCGAAGTGCCTAACGACTCTCCAAATCTGGATATCGTGGGATGCAACATGGAAGCGAGTTCACAATATATATCGCTGGTAATTCGAGAGCTAATACAAGGGAAAAAAACCATGGAAGCAAGTGATGAAAAAGATGCAGCATGGAAGCAAGTGATGAGACAACACCTAACATGGAACATAAAATTGATCCTACTGGGAAGAAAATTGGATTACCCGAGAGACTGGGGAACATTCAGAAGTAACATGTCCAGAATAACTAGACTGATGTGCTGATGTCAATGTGGAGGGCCAGGTGCTTCTTTGAACATCAAGAACATAATTATGGTTTTATCCAGGTCGATGGAGTTGGCTCTTTACTAGGCCTTTGGATTCACAGACTATAGCAGATTCGATAAGAGCCAATATGGTCCAAACATGAAAAGACCTGCAAGAAGACCCGGGAAAACAGAAAGATCAACAAGGCAAAGTTGAAGCCAGCAGGTCTTTCCAGGAGATTTGGGGATGCCCTGTGAAAGCAGCTTTTGAGATCACGAATACTGGAAATATAGTATGGAAAATTAGAGGCAAGGATAAGACCAATGATGCAGACGGTCGGTGGCATGCTTGCACACACTGCTCCCAAGAGACAACTATGGAGTACTACAAGAATCAAACCTCGACTTGAACACAAACCAGCTCCCATCACTACTATCCCAACTTCCCCAAAATTCCCCTCTTCCACCCCACCAGCCCCACCTCTGCCTCTCAACCAAGATTTATGCCCCCCCCCTAAACCCCAGTGGCAACCTCCCTCCCCACCTCCCCTTCCCATCAGTACTCCCCCCTGCCTCTTACCACAACCACTATCCCCTCCCTGTGCCTATCCCTCAGTGTTGCCTCATCACTTGAGATCACAAATACTGGAAATATAGTCTGGAAAATTAGAGGCAAGGATAAGACCAATGATGCAGAAGACTGGTGACATGCTTGCACACACTGCTCCCAAGAGACAACTACGGAGAACTACAAAAATCAAACTCCTGCTTGAACACAAACCAGCTCACATCAGGGGCCATCACTACTATCCAAACTTCCCCAAAACTTCCCTTTTCCACCCCACCAGCCCCGCCTCTGCCTCTCAACCAAGATTTATGCCCCCCCCCCAACCACAGTGGCAACCTCCTCCCCACCTCCCCTTCCGACCTCTCTCCCCACCTCCCCTTCCGACCAGTGCTCCCTCTGCCCCCCACCACAACCACTATCCCCTCCCTGTGCCTATCCCTCAGTGTTGGCCCCATCACTCCAAATTCAGCAGGCCAAGCACGGAACCATCGCACTCGGGAGGTGACATGTAGCAGAACAATGAGAAGAGAGGGGAAGGCAAGGTCTTCGTGCCCGAGAACAACAACCACCTGATAATGTCAACCTGCTAGCTGTGTAGCCAAACAGAGGAGGATGGCATACTGCCTAGGAGTCAGGAGTAACTATAATGGGCAAGCAAAGCCTCAAGAATGTAGACGGAGTAGAAGGCTTAGCGTAACCAGCAAGGGCGACAAACAATCAATTCCCTGAGAACATGACACACAACGTTGTCCTCAGTCAGATATCTCCTTAAATTTATGCATCAATAGGACGCTGGACCCGCTTTCTAGCAAACGCTTCTCCCCTCAACTGGGGGAACCACCCGCTGGTTCGGCGCTGGAGGATGCTCGTATCAGCTCCAGAGGATGGCTCCTTGACAAAAAATAATGAATGGTTAGGATCACACCCAATGCCCATGTTCGGCTACACAGGGTCATGCGAGCATTGGTCCCAATCGCTGAGATTATTGTAAACCATTGGAACAAGGAGTCACCACTGGTCAACAAACACAACTTTTATGGGCCCCTTTCGCTAGGAGAATGCCGACCAACCTTTTTTTTTTTTTTTTTTTTTAAACAACCTGCTCCATCTATTGGTGGTGAGCAACACCTGCTGGAAACCGGGTCCAACGCCCCTTAAATTCATGAATGATATAAAAGAACAGTATGTATGAACCATGGAGTTAGGTTAAGCTGTGCCTCTTCACCCCAATAGGGTGTCAGATCAAACAACATCATTCTAGCACTATTCCTTTCTTATCCTATAATCTTTTAAAACATGAAAACTTTGAATTCCATATTTTCCCATCTTTTAACTTTATTCATACCCAAACCAAACCCTTGAGACTAGACTTAGAGCCGAGGGGGAAAGGGATTTGAGAAATCCGATAGTCATAAAGGAATTGTTGGGTCGATCATAGTCCAGTCATTAAAAGCAAGCTTATAATCTCGACTCATATTTTCCTTTTCACCTCTCTTACCCCCTTCCCATTCAACCTTCCCCATCTTCCCTCCTTGGGTTCCTCCTAGCCAGCATTGGTTGAATCGTTGAATGTGTTGCAAAATTTCTTTTTGCGAGGATAAAAATTGTAGTTTTTTTATAGACTGTTCACATTTTATATTGATATCCGTTTGTATTTGTTGCTTAACTGTGTCAGTGAATTCTGGTCCATCTAACCTAACCCCTTCGATTTCATACGTACATCTTCTTAACCATATTGCCCATAATACTGCTCATCTGCCCATATTATACAAATTGAATGAGAATTCATCAATATATTCAGGGGACCTGGTTCCAGAAGGATAACTCTCCAGTCCCATGGCCACAGGACTTCTGTTTCCAAATTAGACCAAATACGATCTCACCACCTCCATAGCCAGATTGCCCCAGGACACTATAAGAATATATGCTTGATTGTCTCAGGGATTAACTCAGAAGGAAATGCCGATTTACAAAATTTGCACCAGGGAGCATTTTTTCTCTTTGTTCGAATGTCGACATGTCTATTAGTCAGTCATTTGTAGGTAGACATCTATGCTCTATTTGCCATTGTAATGGAGCCACCTTTGCAAGTTTAATCTTGGTCTTACTGAACCATTTTACCTTTCTTAATGATTTCTTATCAACATTGAGATGCTTCATCCATCTTTCCTCTATATCGTCTTTCAATTTTTTTTAGGGCGAAGCATCCTATAAGTGAATTTCACTGACAACGTGTGAAGAGTACAAGAATACATTCTTCCTTTGCTGCTTGTATTAGTCCACTTCCAATTAGCAGGATCAAGGGGCAGACGATTTATGGGTGTATTTGGTTTCAAGGCTATCCATTTATTTTTGGACCTCAATACTCTGATGCTGAATACTTGGTTTTTTGTCACTCCCCTTATACTATTTTGGTCCTTGATTATAACCATTTGATTACTATCCATTTCATAGGTACTGAGGAGTACTTCCCCATTCTCCTAAACTACTACAACACTACCTATGATGTTTGACTGATCATTCATAATAACTCAATCTCCAGTCAATCAAATTTTCTAAACTTTTATCATAATAATAACAATACCTAAGGTGGGTTTGTAACTGTGAAGGGGTAAACCACTCTCTTTNCAATCTCCAGTCAATCAAATTTTCTAAACTTTTATCATAATAATAACAATACCTAAGGTGGGTTTGTAACTGTGAAGGGGTAAACCACTCTCTTTCCTCACTGTTTCATATGTCTTTTATTCTTACAGTACCATTTTTAACCCATCCTTTCCAGAGGAAATCTGCACAGCGAAGGAYACATCCTTKGACATCTTTGAGAAAATTATTATCAAAGAGTGACTGTTGACATACCTCTCTCCATCTGCTAGGAGGGTTTGAGTCTGTTAATGGTAATTTCCTTCATGTTTTCATGAGGTTAGACCAAAACGAATCATTATACAAATTNACCTCTCTCCATCTGCTAGGAGGGTTTGAGTCTGTTAATGGTAATTTCCTTCATGTTTTCATGAGGTTAGACCAAAACGAATCATTATACAAATTCATTCTTGCCGCCTTTCTATCTTCTGATGTAATTTGATCCATAGGTTCATTCACTAGCCCTCTTGGAATAGTCCAAGACATGTTTTCTAGCCACATTATTGGATCTGTGTTGTCAGACAATGACTTAAAAGTAATCTTTTTTTTTGTTTACTATGTCTAGTGAAATTATTCATAAAACTTTCTTGAGAAAATGAAGATCTTTTGGAATGAAAGTTATGAGATTTTCCTCCATTATTTACTAAGAATTCTTTTTTTTCAATAATATTATTTATTCTTACTTTATCTTTTGTGCAAGACGCTTGATTTGTTTCCATGCCAACACACTCCAAGGGGTTTGGGGATTAAAAAGTAAGCGTTTAATCTATTGAATTGATAGGGTCATAACTTGTAAAAAGGAATCAATGATGTCCAATCCTTCTCTAGCTTTAGGTTGTATCACTGATTGTCATGCTACCCTGCTAATTACTTTATCAAACTCATGATTTCCTCTTCATAAAAAGACTGATAGTTGATGCTGCAGGGTCTTTAATTTTTTTTTATCTAACGCCTGTATTGCCGATTTATACCAAATTGAGGCTGAAACCACATTATTAATTACCAGAATACGACCAAAGAGGGAAATTTGCTTACCCTTCCACAATTTCAGCTTAGCATATGCTTGTTTGGCTATACAGTTATTGTTAGTTGATGATTTTTCTGCTGCTGAAAGGAAAATACCCAACACCCTAATGGGAGTTTCTAAGGAAATTCATTTTTCTTACGGAATTTCAGGGGCCTTACGCCTTGATGATGAATCCACCAACCCATAGTTTTATTTTCCCAATTTACCCTCATATCAGACAATCTACAAAATTTATCTATCAGACGGTTAATTGCTTCCATATTCATTTTAGATGCTTCTACCATCAGAGACAAATCGTCAACAAGGAGAGAACAAACAGAAATGACCTCCTCTGGAATTTATGACACTTGAATTTTTTTAATATCTTTATGTTGTCTAAGGTTAGTGACTAATGATTATGACCAAAAAAAATTGGGTCATTGGGTCCCCCTGTCTAAAAGATCTCTGTAAGAAAATAGAGGGGGGCTACATTACCATTGACCATCACCCTGGTTGTTTCTTTCCTATGCAATATTTTTACCCACCTTCTAAAGTTTGGACCAAAGTTAAATTTTTCTAAATATTTCTATAGAAATAACCAATCCACATGATCATAAGCTTTATCAAAATCTATAAATATGAAGGTTGCATTATGTTTAGATTGACGTGATATCTTGATCAACTCATTGACTAATAATATATTATTTTGGATATTGCTTCCTGTAATAAAACATGTCTGTGCAGGATTAATAATTTCAGCGATGACTTTGGATAGTCTATTAGCTAAAGCTTTCGCCATTAGTTTGTAGACCACTGTTAAGAGTGTAATAGGACGATAGTTACAAATGTTTGTCTTATCCCTTTTTTTATAAAGCAAAGTTAATACGCCTTGACCCACGAATTCTCCCATTTGTCCTGAGGTCCAAACAACCTGATAAAATTCCATGAGGTTTTGTGACAGGAAATCCCATAGGGATTCCCAGAATTCCTTGGGGATACCTTCAATCCCTGAATTTTTTTCTTCTTCCATAAACATTAGAGCTATCCATATTTCTTCTTTTGAAACAGACATTTCTAATTCACCTTTTTGTTCCCCCGTTAGTGTTTTGTCCAAAGGAGTAAAAAAATGTTGTATTTCTTGAATTCTTTGAATCTCCGAGATATTTGTAGTTTCCGACTTAAAGAGATTCTGGAAGAAATCCCTGACTATTTTCATACACGAGGTTGATGACGTAGCCAATGGGTCATTCCTACGGAAGGGGTCTTCTAGGGATTCAATAATTGTGCTACCGGTGTTAATTTTTGCCAGAGAAAAAAATCTTGCATCCATCTCTCCGTCCATTTGGTGTTTTCTCAGCTTGCCTCTAATCCTTATTCCTTGTTATCTATATTCCATTTGAGTCATTAATTGATCTTCCAATTCTTTGATTTCTTGAGCTAAAGGTTCTAACACCTCTATCTCTTTAAATTCATTCTCCTGTTGTTAGAGTTGTTGACTCCTCTAAAGCAAAAATGTTTCCTTAGGATGTCTTTGTGAGGCAAGGAATTTAAAATATTCATTACATTTACGACCTATAAATGTTAGGCCATTGTTGAACCATTCTATATTATCTTGGACGATGTCTCGCTGATTACGCCAGAAGATCCATACATCCTTGAGAAAGAAAATAAAGTTCTCATTCCTTAAATGAGATGTATTAAGTTTTTAAAACCCATTGCCTTGATCAGACTTTTTCCTGAAAGATAAAATTGCAACACACATAGCATGATCTAAACCTGGAAATGGGTTTCTCGTGAATATCTCAGCAAACTGTATAGGCCCTTGTAATTCTTCAGATATTAAAATAAGATCAATACAAGATTTAGGACCCCTCCCAGATTGACCTTTCCTGAAAAAGGAAAACAACCTCTTTATAGGGTTAAGTCGTTTATAAGAATCAAAGAGATTCAGAGACTGACATAGAATATTTGTATTATCTCATCTTATTTAATGTACGCAGGGCATGGGGATGAAATGCGTAATCAATCTAGGTGTCGATTTTGTGTTGCATTAAAATTTTCAGCCATAATAATCGGAATCCCTTATGGCAAGCAAGAAAGAGAGGACTTATAAAATCTTTGTCTTTCACCAATTTCATTAAGTCCATATACACATAGGATACATACCACCTCTAATTCAAACATTACTAGCACAAAGGTTCATCTCCCTTGCTCCTTATATACCTCCGCATAAATGGGATCCGCTCTGAAATTTGGAGGAATCTAAATAGCTACCCTCGCACTACCAGGTCTCGGTGCATGGGCTCTAAAGGCTTGGTGTGGCCATAATGCCTTGTGTATGATTGTGAGCATCCATATTCATTAGATGAGTTTCTTGGATACAGATTACATCTGGCCAGTCTCTTTCCCTTATACCTTTTAACCGATCATAGATTGCCTGTTTTTCTGTATGCTGGGCTGATGCTAGACCATTAACATTCAGTGATCGCAGATTCAAGTCTGCATTCCTTCTAAGAGACCTCCATTCCTTATCCTTATTATATACTGCATCTATTACTTTAATTCCTTCAATTCTAATATCTTCATAATTGTTTCCATTCATTGAGCTAGGAAGGTATAAAGTATAAGGAAATATGTTGGGAGATTAGGATTCTTGTGGTATTTTCAAAGGTTGTCAATCTCCCCGGTCCAATGAGCCACCAGTTTCCAGTGTACTTTGCCCCAAAAGTCTCACTAAAATGGTAGCAACATCTGTCTCAGACTAAAAATTACGAGCTTTAACCTTTAAGAACTACATTTCTTTAAGAGCTTCTCACCCCATCCATCTGAATTTTGTCTGTCTTGATAGATCATATTTCAGGTACACATCCCTTTCTGCTAACTTTTTTGCTTTTGTGGTGAGTGTAAGAATAAATGAAACTCCATTGGGCAGATGGTCATTGATGAATTTGATAATATTTTTCTTAATCGGAGCTTCCTCAGCCTGTGAACTAGTGTCAGTAGAGAGTGAGAGGACCGGAAAGGAAGCGCCAAGAACTGTACTTTCTCCATATGGCATATACCACTCCTGAAGGTTCTGACAACCCCACTTCCCAAATATCTCCTTCTTACTGGCAGAAATAAAATTTCATTTTTAGTCGGAGTCATTTTCTCCTGTCCCATTGACAATCTATGTCTTAATTCTTGCCTCTTACTGGTCAACTTCGTTATCTGCCTATGATTATCTTCCATTTCCTTAGAATCCCCTTCCATCCCTAAAATAGTCATATCTGATTCATCAGTTAGGTCCACCACATGTCCTTCCACTTGAGGGTCTGACTGTATTAGCTCCTTACTATGATATTGTTTAGTGACGACGAGTAACTAATTCTTTGACTCAATCCTTTGTACTGACTGCCCAACGTTTACTGCCTTTGTTTTTTGCTTAGTCTTAATAGCGCCATTCTTGGTTAAGATAGCCCCTTCCTTGTTGATCAGTATGAAATTCTTATCTCCCGTTACTTCATAAGTAACCTCTGCAAACTGCATCGCCCCTTTATAAACTGTGATAACTTTTAAGTTTCCTTTATAGTGTCTTTCTGGTTCATAAGAATTCGCATTTTTTTCCGATTCTGATTCTTTGTTATCCATTTGTTTTTCATTCAAAAAATGTTCCCACTTTTGGTGAATCCAACCTTCCTACTACCTCATCGGTCTTAATTAATTGTACCGAGGACTGATCATGATCTTCGTGATCAACTTAAACAACCTGCTTTCCTTCATCATTAGTTTTCTCCTCCTGATACCTGTTGGTTGTACTAGAGGTAGTTGAGCCTATCAATTGACATCCCCTCTTTCCTCTCAGAAGATGATTGGGATGGATAAGACCATTCTCATTGGGCGGATGGAACCGGATCAAAACAATATGCAACAGACGGTCACAAATGTCCTTCCAACTCATTCCTTGTTTGGGGTCTTGTTCCATCACAACCTTGAGACTATAACTGTTTTCAAGGATGAGGATAAGTTGTTTATACACCTGGTTCCAGACCATATCTGACAGACCCTCGTAGTTGAGCTTCATGTTGACCAATAGCCAATGTGCTACTTTTATCAATTTTGTTTGTAGACCTGTGGATAAATTTGTTTCTTTGTTGGTTACTACCAGCGCTGGTGGGGGTGCTACTGCCTGTTCAACCTCCATGGGTTCATTACCAAAGGCGTCTTTGAAGGAGTTTATGTCCATGGGGGCATCCTTCTCTGTTGTTCCTTCCTTATACTGGTCTTTGGTGCAGAAGACACTTCTGTCTTCTACACCCATCATCTTCATTTCTCCCTATTCTTCCATTTATTCTTCTTGTGCCAAAAACTCAAATTGGTTCGTAGTTAACAACCCCTGTTCCATTGTTACTGGTTGCTGAGATTGCGTCGATAGTTGATTGTGTGGATGATGTGGATTGTTTTGTTGAACTCAATTCTTTCTTATCATTTCCACTTCCTTTGCGCTAGACTTTTTTCCATTCCTTACCTGGATGTGTGCCAATGTAAGGTAAGTATGATGTTATCGATGGACCTATACTTCTTGAACCATCGACAATTGTCTTTCCCTTTTCCATAGTTTGTATATCTTGTTGTTTTAGCTGAACGTTGGGAATAGCCTTCTTAGTTGTTAGATCCATAGATGAACCCACTCCTGCTCCTCCTTTTCCTGAGAGGTTGACTTGGACCGTTTGCCCCAGATTGAAGTGCAGTACCTGATGTGGGACTTTACTTTGTACACTTCTAAGCTTTGGTTGTCCAGTCGTCAAGGCTTGAGAGCGTTGAGTAGACTACGGTGGAACCCAGTCTGCAGGTGGTCTTGGAGTCTTACGCATGTCCCCCCTTCCCTCCCAAAACCAGCCTATCTGCTGAACACCCACCCTTCATATCCCTGAATCGTTGGAATCCATTTGTGTGGACGTTGTGGATCTCGTTTTTGTCTAGATCCTTGTAGAGAGGCATACTGAGGATGTACTGGGCAAACAAATGGATTCGTACTGAGATGCCCATAAGCTTTGCACTTAAAGCACGAAAGACGAAAATTGTGAGCAGTATGAATTTGATAAATCCTACCTCCCATCTTGAATGGAACGATATCATCCAAAGCGAACACTTGATCTTCAGGTAAGTCCAAGGCTAACATCAGATGGCCATCTCTCTTAGCAACGTACGTGGGAAGTGGATCGATAAAATCCACAATTTTGAACTGTTGCCAAAAATCATGAACAAAGGCCGCTTGTACCTCGATAGGAATGTGTCTGAATTCCACCCAGTAAAAATCTCTTATTAATTGTTCTCTCTTTTCGTCCGGTCCTACCTTCCTGGGTAACCAGGGGTATATTTTGACCTCCGATTTATCCCAGAATACCTTCCTCCATCCATCGATCTGTTTTTTATCCTGTTCAAATAGACATAGTATTGTAAACACTGTTAGAGAGATTGGCTGAATTAAAAATAATCAGACACCACCTTTGGACTGTCCTTCAAACCTTCAAGCCTTTTGCATATCCATTTGAGTTTATCATTAATAGACTTCTAGGCGCAGTCATCATAAAATATCCAATTACTCGCGTGCTTGGTATAAAACTCATCTCTCTGATCCAATTTGTCTGTGGGGTAAAATTTTATCAGTGTCTTTCTCCCTCCTTGCTCAGAGACCAACTGTTATGAAGGAAGGAGGAAGAGAGAGAGGAAGTAGGCCCTAACCGCCGACAAATTCTGTAGTGGTACCTTCAGTTTTTCCGCTTGGGTACCTGGCAGACCAATTGTATGGCGTTTGATATCGAGTGTTTTTTATTCTGCGCCCAAGACGGTTGAGAAGAACGATGGGAAGAAGAGGAAGATGACGAGTCTGTATTTTGGTTAGAGGCTGTTGTTGAGTCTTGACTCCTTTTTGTTCGTTGCTCGTACGCTCTTTCTTCTTCTATGAGTATCTCATCATCTCCTTCTTTCATCTCCAAATCTTGAGCCTGTTTATTCTTGTCATTCCGGTTAATGTTAACCTTCTGAACGTTTTGAACATTCTTTCCTGATTCATGAACGTCTGTCTCTGGTTGATCTATCTCCTGAATCCCTTGTTCTCCTAACATGAGAGACAATACTTGCTCCTTCCTAACCTGCATTCGTTGCATCCTTTTGTTATCATATGACCTGATCACTAACACCTTTCCCCTTTCTTGTGAAGAACCGTGTGTTATTAACTGCCATTTCGTCAAAATGGACATCTTTTATTTTTTGAACGAAATTGAAACCGAGTTTTTTGGCCGGAAACTCGTCAAAATTTGTTATTCATGAGGGTCCAACGTTTTACAAACGCGGGACTCCCTGGCTGTACATGGACCTAGCTTGAGACCAGGTACCTCCAGTCAGGACTGCCTGGAAGTACCTGGTATAAAGCTAGGTCCATGTACATCCAGGGAGTCTAACGTTTGTAAAACGCTGGACCCTCAAAAACAACAAATTTTGACGAGTTTTCGGCCAAAAAACTCGGTTTCAATTTCGTTAAGAAGATAAAAAATGTTCATTTTGATGAAATGGTCGTTAATTCCTTCAGGCTGTTGCAACCCCCATTTTTCCCCTTCCCCCCCCTCTCACCCAGTTGATGCTCCAGATCCATCTTTTGTCCAAGGGGCATTCCTTACAAACTTGCCCCCCTGATCAGACAACAACCCACTCAATCTCCCCAAAGGATGAACGGTCAGCCTTGAATATGGGGAAGGGCATAACTGTCGAAACAGGGTGTAGCGCATAGCCCCCTGGTCAATCAGAAGTGAGTCTGTTCCTCTCAGTCTTCTGGAATTCATCATTTTATGTGACAATCACTTCTTCCCGAATCGCCTACTGACGATCGTATAAGCCCGAGAATCACTGGTTTACAACAAGACTGTACCAGGACGACTACTTCAAAAAGAATACAGTGTCTGCACAAATTTAATGAATATTCTTCAAAAGGAGACCTTGTATGAACTGATTGATTAAAGATTGATGATGATTGATGATGCTTGATAATGATTGATGATGATTGAAGCTAATTGGTGATGCTTGATGATAATTGATGATGATGATTGATTAATGATAGATTGAAGATTGATTGATAATTAATGATGATTAATGATGATTTATGATGATTAATTGTTGATTGATGATGATTGATGATTAATTGATGATTGATTGATGACTGATTGATGATGATTGATTGATGATGATTGGATATGATTGAATATGATTGAATATGATTGATGATTGATGATGACTGCTTACTGATGCTTGATTGATGATGATTGATTGGTGAAGAATGATTGTTGATGATTGATTAATGTTGAGTGGTGATAACTGGCAGTGAAGTCTAATTAAGAACCCCACATTTCAAGGAGAGAGCCAATCAGGAGGTATAAGAGGGCAGGACTGATGGGTAGAGCAGTAGACAAAACATACCCAGTTTTGAGTATACCCTAGTCATACACTCCTATGTGGTGGCGTGATTTGAAGATTACATCTCCTCTCCTTGAGCCGATCCCGTCAGCTTGCACTTGCCTCCCGCTTCATCCCAATCGACATTGTCATCGTTCACCCTCCTTTGTCCTGTTCTCCTCCATCAACTTCCGAGGCATTGTCTTCGTACACCCTCCTTCGTCCTGTACTTGTCCACCAACCTCCGAGGAAACTAACCAACCTCCGAGGAAACTAACTTCTAACTATCTGTATCAGCGATACTCCCTTTTTTATTTTCAAATTCTCCTTCAAACCCTTCGAAACTTTAGAGAACACAAATGCTTGCACCCTTCAGACATTCAAGTCATGAAGACAACGACTATGGGCTGCTAGTGATTACAATGAGCTTTCCCACATTGGTCGTGATCAGTATGTTTGTGTGCTACAGACTCGAGACACATAATAGAATGCCACATGTCAACTTCTCGCCCTACTTCCTCCTATGATATTAATGTATCATTGACCCATAATCAACTTTACTTGTCCCGTTTTTACTAAGTTCTTCTCTCTCTCTCTTCCCTTCCTCCCTATTACTATATCACCATTGCCACACGAACATCCAACTTTTCTTGAAACACATTCATTTTTACTTGTTGCGCCTTCTGTTCGTTAAGCTAAAGCCTTCCTATGTACCTTCCTCCATTTATTCCTTTGCTAATGACTATGTGGCTCTTTTCGTAGAACGTTTCTCTATGCATACATCAAGAAAGCGCCTATAATGTTCTCATCCTACGCTGATCACTTAATCACTCGAAACTTTATGGGTCGCTTTTTCATGCATAAGGTGGTCCCTTCGTTCTCATTTCTCAGATCCGCTCCGCGCCTGTATTGTACTTATCTAGCTTGAATTGCAGCAGTGCTAATAAGTTCAACCTTGTATAACCTAAGATGAGCACAACTCGTGTGCATGAAGCATTGTTCCGTACTTTTTGATGTTAAGCAATCCTTCATGCATGAAGCGCACTCTTTCGTGCGCAACTCGCTCTCTCTCCTTCGTGTATGAAGCCTCTTTTTTCTTGCTTGACTATCTATGTCTTACATGGAGAGCTCATTTATGTACAAAATCCACAGTTCAGAACGGTGTTTGTAATATGCGCAATATCGTAAGCATTCCTCCATTCCTCCGTTCGTGACTATCTTTTTCCTTTGATAGAGTGCTCTTCTATGCCCCCATTCCATAATTAGATAAGTTTATGTAGAATTCACATTCGTGTATAAAGCATTCCTCCGTGCTTGAAGATCACTCATTAGAATGTGAATCGCCCGCTATCCCTGCCTTACCTCTTATATGGAGCGCTCATCTATGGCTACATTCTACGAAGTTCGTGCAAAATGCGCATTCGTGTGTAAGATATTCCTTTGTGAGTGAAGTTCATTCATCAGAACGCTAATCACTCGCTATCCCTGTCATACATCTCACCTGAATCGCTCATCTATGCCCACATTCTCTGTTTCAGGTCTGTGCGTGCAGTATGATCTCCGTGAACTAAGCATTCCTCCGTGCATGAATCATTCTCTATCCTCACTGTATTAAGCCTATTCCTCCGTGCGAGACTAACTTTCCTCTTTTGCACGCTACCTAATTTTTTGTGCGCAACTGCCTTTCCTCTTACTTTAGAGCGCACGTTCTTCACCTCGTGTGAAGCCTTTTCCTCTATACTTTACTTTTTTTCTCTCCCATAGATCACTCGTCTATGCCCACAATCCATTCAGATCAGTGTGAGTCCTTACTTACGACTCCAAGATTGTATATATTAATCGATCTCACCTCCATTCTTGAAGTGTTGACCACTCTATACTCGAATCTCTGTTCTCTTTCCTTCGCATGTAAATTAATCAATCTCGTCTCCCTATACTTGCCTCGCCGTTCCCTTTCCTCCGCATACTGAATAAGCTTGATTGTAATTGTCCTTCTCGATTTCCGGAATTGTCGCTCCTTCCACACTTTGGATTACTCAATGCGTTCTCCGCTGATTTTCACTGACTATTGCAGACATGAAGTCCTTGCTCCATAGCCACAGGAGTCATAAGACACCCTATAAGTAAGGTGGTGATTGTGTAAATCATGTGCGGAACACGTGGCAAGGCGCCACATGTCGGATTACTTGCCACATAAACGCGTGATATGGTGTCCTCTAGTGCTGCAAGATTCCGCGCTAAGGGCCCTAAAGTCGCAATTTTTGCATAGATGCCTCTCCACCCCAGAATGGCTGGTCTCACGGACAAACCTAAACCAAAAAGGCCTCCTCTCGCCATTCTGCAGCTACTGTAGCAAGTCCACGCAGAAGGCTAGGCCTGCCCTAAAATATTGTCTGCCTGACGGCCCCCTCATGTATGGTAGCCCAGGTATGGAAGTGGTGGGATGCAACCAGCCACTACCTAGCAAAGGCACATTGTCCATAGGATGTGGGGTTACTAGGGATAAGTCAACAGTTGTTAAAGCAGTGGATTCCTTACTCATCTAGCCTCTTAAACTACACCTGCCTACATGTCCTCATGTCACATGGAGGACGAGGTGAACCTTTGAGAGGGTGGATCACCAATTCAGATTCCAACAAGCCCAAAAGGAAATTGCTTGAGTCAATCCATTCATGGCGAGGCAATAATATCCCACACTCAAGAGGCCTTAAACCATGATGAAAGAACTAAAGCAGCGAAACGAACCGCAGGCAAGGTTGTACGTCATTGAATCCTTCCACAGCTTATGATTTGACCCAAAAGAAGGTACTGCAATTAGGACGATAATCATAACATCGTCTCCAAACCGGGGAGGGAAGACAAGAAGAAATGGGAGAGGCAGCCCCTGACCCAATTCCATGTCCCCTTCCTGCCCACAAATGTCGTTCTTATTTAAAAGAGCGACCTCCCCGCTACGCCTCCCCCCCCTCCCCCCCCTTCCCCCCCTCCTCCTCCTCACCGCCCTCCTCCTCCTCACCCCCCTCCCTCTCCTCACCCCCCTCACCCAGGGGATGCCCTCCCCATATGAAGGGTCTGGTTCAGGCCATGGTAACTTGAAATCCCGGGAGCATTAGCCCTATCCCTCTCAGCGCTCAGTTCCGCAAATAACCCTCACACCTGTCACCCACTCAGATGCTGGTCTGAGCATTGAATGACAACACAGAGGTCAGACAACAGAGAGCAGAGGTACCCTATATGCAAGGTCCTGGGAGTTAGGGGAGTAAGGGGTAATAAAGTGTGAATGTGGAAAGGGATATGAGGAAGGGAGAAGGAGGATCGACAAGAGGTTAAGTCACAGTCTATGTTGCACGTAGGCCGCGGCCTGGTTCGGCCACGGCCTAGGCCGGGGCCCCCCCGGCCGTAGCCGAACGCGGCCGATAATTAAAAAAAAAAAAAAAAA
>BFEA01000483.1:1077201-1093130 GCA_003427395.1 Chara braunii
CACACTCACTAACTGTCTATGGCTATGGCGCATGGCCACTAACAGCTAACTAGCCTATCACTAACTTCTGCCCACTTCGTCTTCAGGCCATCTGCAGACCTCCCTTGCACAAGACGCCCGAGCAGCGCTTCCGCAGAGCTTCCGCAGGAATGAATGAATGGCTGGACGCAGCCTCTTGATTTATACTTCTGCGCAGCTCCGATTTGGCCTGTATTCTCTGGCCCCGGTACCCTTAACCCCATATGGTACTTGCTGGACCGGACAGGGACTTTCTGGACACTTCCTCGACTCCACTACGACTCACCTACGACTCACTGCAGTCCTACTGAGGTCCTACCAGTTGACTTCGACAGATGTCACAGTCCTACGGCGCAAGTAGACTTAGCTACACCACTTGCCCACTGGTCGACCTTCTAGAAGACCTCTGGACCCTACTTCGATTTTTGCCCTACAGGTCTGTGGTTCGAATCCCTTACTTCTCTGGTGCCTACGATGACCTACCTGCAAGTGGCTATCCTACAGGTCACAGGTTCAAGTCCTACATCTACACAGGTATTGTACACAGGTAAGTTGGGGAACTAGGGATCGAGCCCTGGGGCCTACATCAGCTACTTCGAACTGGGGAATACCGTTTCATCTTCTTCTTCTTTTTCATAAAGACTTTGTCAATTCTACGAGTACTCGAGTGGGCCTGTTCAAGTTCAATTTTCGGCAAGCCTTCCACGCAAGTGTGATTCGTCCATCAACCGTGCCTATGTTGTCCCACTGCCAGAAAGTGCACAACATAAAGAGATCGTCCGATTCCTGTGAGCATGCACACTGGGGACTAGCGCCATCATAATCATCGACTTTCACCGTACAATGTTTGGAACAAAGGTGGAAAAAACTGTCTAAAGACTCTAAACACATGCAGCCAGGCACGATTCGAAAGGCGCGAAGCACAGCAATGTCATAATGATCGACCAGTGAAGCGCATACAATGTTTGGAACAAAGGTGAAAAAAAAAGTGTCTAGACTCTGAAGTTCTCTAAGTGCACGCAGCCAGGCACAATTCGAAAGGCAAGAAGCATTGCAAAAGGTCACCGAAGCACCCTACAAGGACTGTAGCACGTGCAATGTTGAGAAATGGTCCACACTCCAAAGTTCAAAAAGGAAAAACAAAAAAAAAAGGGAAAAAAAAAAAAAAAAACAATAAATAAAAATTCCCGGAATTGAAAAGTCTCCACAACCCACCTGTGAAGTATTGCATATCAGAATGGTATTTATCATTATACAGCCTGGGTTTGAATAGACCATAATCCGCAACTTTCGCCTCGCGGTTGATATCGAGAATAATGTTTGTGGATTTCAGGTGACAGTGAAGGATCGAGCGCCCATGAATGTGCTCCACCTGAAGGGAACAGTTGGAATGAACAAAGGAGGAGTGCAAGCATCCAATGATGACCGAAATCTGTCAGTTGCCTTCATTTCCACTTGAATAAAAACAAAGTTAAAAGACTTGACGAATAAATCAGCGCAGCTTTTCAGTGCAAAACACACACAAACAAACACACAGAGGGACGCCGACCAACCAATCAATGATGCATGCCTTTCATTCGGTTTGTTCGTTTGCCTTCCTCGGCGTTTTCTCTGTATGTCGTTCTTGCTGTGTTTCTTCCCAAGTACTTACTGACTGAGGCAGTAGGTGGTGCATTGTTTGGAGTGCCTGCAGAATGCGTAGGGGAGCCGCTCTGCCGTGATGTCAGAGTGGTGGGTGCACATGTCTATGAGTGATGACGGATGCATCAGTTGCAGTGACTCCCTGGCTCAGCAGGTGGTGGGAACCAACAGTCCACGGGGGTTGCTTGTGATGTGAGTACTTAACACCAGACGGATGTCGGCTCGTGATGTGAGCACTTACTGTTGGTGATGTGAATACTTGACCGTCGCTCCACTACTCTCGACATGCACAAAAAAGACAAAAATCATGGCAGTGCACCTTTCCATGTTCTAGCTGAGGGTTCACTCTCGTTTTGATTCGAGAGTAGTGGAGTGAGGCCCCCTATCAACGGTTTTCGGGGAGCCACTCTGTTCCTGATGTCTGTGCGGCGCATAGGGTCTATGGGTGACAACGGATGTCATCGGAGTCACTCCCTGGCTCAGCAGGTGGTGGGAACCAACAGTCTGCGGGGGTTGCTCATGATATACAACACACATCAACAACCAGGAACACAGAACACTTACTTCCAAGCTCTACATTCAGCCACAAGTCTTCCCAGAAAAGGCCACACAGAGAGAGAGAGAGAGAGCGAGAGAGAGAGAGAGAGAGAGAGGACACAGACTGCAGCAGTACAGGAGACAGAGGGAGGTAGAGCTGCACAGCCTGAATGCGTGGTAGCGAACAAACCAAACAGAGTGCAGAAGATTGCAAACCCCGTGAAACGCAAGACTAGTGGGGAAAACCTGAGGATCTTCAAACTCAAATTTCAATTGCTACCCTACCCTCAGATTTCAATTGCTACCCAGAGATCTCCCCAGTATGCCAGCAATTCCGCATCAGTATTTTGCCATTGGGCATCTGGTACGAGTGGTTCAGTTTTTTAAGGATCAGGACTGCGATCCCATTAAAGTTGATTAAACCCACCGGTTCACACAAATTTAAGTAGTGCTCTTACCGGTTTACGCAGTAGGAACATATTTCGATTCGGCCCTCGGCCGGCAGAAAAAGTGCCAGGCCACTTTGAAAAGCCGCAGTTGCAAGCTCACAAAACTTGGAACACAGCTTCGCCAACTTAGGCTCATGTGAGCTCGTCGTTTAACATCGAGTCTTATTTTCTTACATTATATATCGTCAAACAGAACTGCCCGGTGAACCGTCCGCAGAGAGGGAGAAGAGGACAACAAACAAGGGGCTGTGACAGACGGACTGTTCCATCCGAGTTTCACCGATTCATTATATATCGTCAAACAGAACTGCCTACGGTAAACCAAAGGCAGAGAGGGAGAAGCGGACAACAAACGAAGGGCTGTGACAGACGAACCTGTTTCATCGGAGTTTGGCCGACCCATTACATATCGTCGAACAGAACTGCCTACGGGTAAAGGACAACAAACGAACGGGCTGGGTATCGAGGATCGGAAACTACAAGCGGAGAACACTAAACATGTGGGACACCTCCCCCCGAGGTGGTTTAAAAGATGAGAGAGTAACGCTTGTCGGGCTTTGTATGGACGCAAACGTTTTAAGTTCGTTTAACATTTTCAATTATATACCAGGGGTCTGCATTCTCCTCGAAACAGATATAGCCTGCGCCCAACAACATGCTAACGTCTCAGGGTAAAAAAAAAAAAAAAAAACCCTAGATCCTGCCTGTCACTGAAGGCAGGAAACATTCCACATGAGTTTTCTGCAGAGTGCACACAGAATTTTTTTTATTTTTATTTTTTTTGCTCTTTTCTAGAAATCCAAGTTGGCGAGTGAGTGCATAAGGAATCCTCTGGAGGGCACTTGGCATAGCCACACACTGCAGGGCACCTCGTCCTACGGTAGGTTAGTGGGTGAGTGTACGCAGTTGAGTACTAAGAGAGAATATGGCGTAAACACTGTAAATAGTAAAGACTCTAAAGAGTAAATACAAGGTTCTTCTGTTTCTGGAAAAGTGAAATATGTTCTTTTACTTTTAAACCACAGGGCCCATCTTTTTTTTTTCTTTTCCAAAGAGCCCGTTAACGCACTGCAAAAACACAAGTTCGGCCCGTAAGACTGCTGCCACCAGGCAAATCACATCACCCTACCACTTTGGCAGGAATTGGCATGCAGCGGAAACCCACGTCAGGAAAAAGAGGCTCAGACGAACTGGCAGCGGTTTAAAGTTTAAACATCTCTCACCCCCACCCCCACGCAGCTTTTCCATTTTATTTTTTTTTCCAGCCAGTGAGCACTGAACAGTATATACCGGCGGGAATTTACCATCGAGTAAAGATAGTACAAGCATTTGGCCTAACTTTGACTTCGAAGAAAACGGCTCTCACCACAATCCCAATCCCATAACACTATTTACGGGCGGGAATTTACCGTGCAGCAAAAACCCGCATCGGGAAAAAGAGGCCCGGAGGGACTGGTGGTGGTTCCGACACCTCTCACCACACTCCCAAGCACCTTTTCCTATCCCACCCAGTGAGTATTCTACCGATTTGACTATAAAGATAGTACGGGTGTTTTACTTTTACTTGATTTGACTATAAAGATAGTACGGGTGTTTTACTTTTACTTTAAAGAAAGCCTCTCATAAGTCTCATCCCACAGTCCCAAGCGGACAACATTACTACCAAGCGACAACGTACACCAGAGGAGCAAGGAATAAGATCAGCCATTCTACTGATCGCAACGTGGATTACAGAAGAACTTTCCCATGCAGCTGCACCAGCCAGAGTATATTCTCTAACACTATTACCAAAGCACCAATGTACGAACCAAGGGCGCACGGAATGGGGTCTTCCATTCTACTGGTCGCAATGCGGATTAGCAAAGAACTTACTCCGGCGGCGGCCCCAGCCAGTATTCTCAGCCTGCTTCGCCAATCCAAAGGATGGTCTTTAAGCTTACCTGCAAAGAAGACAAAAATCTGAGTCAGTGAAAATTCGACAGAACGAATCATCGGAGGGGTCAGCCAGAGCCCCCATTTTTGCTGCCCTTCTCCGCTTCCACATTGATGCCTTTGCTGGCAGAGGTTCCTTGCACAAGGAGAGGTGGAGATGAGACAATTCACTGAGATCCGACAAAAAAATTCACAGGGGGGAAGGTCAGACGCCCCATTTTCCTATAATAGTAAACAAAAGAACCCCCAATTTTCTGCCCCCTTACGATTCACTGAGATCCGACAAAACAATTCACAGGCGGGAAGGTCAGACAGAGGCCCCATTTTCCTATAATAGTAAAAAAAAGAACCCCCCATTTTCTGCCCCCTTAAGATTCACTGAGATCCGACAAAAAATTCACACAGGGAAAGGTCAGAAGCCCCATTTTCCTATTTAAAAATAAAAGAACCCCCATTTTCTGCCCCATTACCATTCCCTGTCAACGGTGTGCTTGCAGGGTCCTTGGGACAAACTATTTGTTGGGGGGGGCTTCAGAACCCCCATTTCTGTCCTTTCTCCCTTTTCCCCATCAACGGTACGATAGCAGATTCCTTGCATGAGGATAGGAGGAGATCAGCTTAGAGGAAACGATGACAGCGGAGAAGCCTAGAAAGAAAGAAGATACGAGAGGAGAATAAAGCACGAAAAGCGATCAATCTCAAATTCTACTGCGCACCAGACCGTCAGTCAACGAGGGACGACACACTCTATCAGACTCCCCATTTCCGCTTTGACTCTTTCCCCCTTCCGTTTAACAGTTTCCTGGTCCAGCCACTTGGATATGAATGAAACGATTCAGATAGTGACAGTGCACACGATGAGCAGCGTCAAGCGACACTTCCACACGATGCGGCGTCAAGCAATGATGAGAAAGAGAAAATTCCACAACCAGCGTTCCAACATCCCCAATGACCTCCATTACTCCACTGACCCGACCGGTCAACGACACAGTCGAAGAGCATTCACTCTACTCTCGCATGCTATTTATACCGCAACACAAACTTCCGAGTGACTGAACCCCGGAGAGTATCCCCACGCCCGATACCCTGCCTCTACAACAACCTGGGCGTTTAAAAAAAAAAAAAAAAAAAAAAAAAAGACACAGACAAGTGGTGGTATCAGACAGCTGTCCACACACCATATAGATGGTAGTCCTCAAGAGTTCCGTTTGGTGCGAGCTCGCCCACGAGCGCCTGGTAGTCATTGTCGTCGCAGAAGCCGATCACCTTGGCGACATGCTTGTGCGAAATTCCCGAGACTTTAAAGACATCCTGGGCGTATAAGGACACAACAAAGCAGCCACAGCATGGGGCAAAATAGCATGAATATTGCACCAGTCGGGGCTACCCCGAAACGTTGGTCTATGGGATCAATAGACATTCAGACCCATGAAAAAGGGCAAAAGAAAAGATGTGCAATCAGACTCGCTTTCATTCACACTTCAGATGCATGCAAACAGGTTGCGCACCAAACTGGCGTCAAGCGCCCACTCAGAACTCAGAGATATGGTAACTTAGAACGCAGCTTAGATACAAGTTCACTTCAACTGCTATGGCGGCACATCGCCTGTAAAACTCTCTGTTCGTCACTCACTCGACACTGCTGTTCGCACACAGGATCACCCTGGATATCCCACACACATCACCCTCTGTACACTCACACACACCCGCACACATCTACAGCTATGGCGGCTATGGCCGCTGCTACCCTATGGCTACGGCTAAGCTTCTTCTCGCCCACTTCGTCCTCAGGCTCACTGCAGACCACCTCGCACAAGTCGCTATGGCAGCGCTTCCGCATGGCTTACGCAGGAAATGAATGAAATGAATGGCTGGTCGCTGCCTCTCAATTTATACTTCTGTAGCTCGTTGGTCTGGCCCTTTCCCATGCCCGTGGTGCACACAGTCCCGTACGGTACTTGCTGGACTGGACTAGGACTGACTGGGGCTGGGACTGGGACAGCTGACTCAGCACGGCTAGACTCCACCACTTGCCCACTTGCCTCTGTCTCAAACGTGAGCAGCTTTGAAAGGCCACTTCCGGACCTTCCGAAGTTCATGGACTTGGCCTTTCGAGTACTGTAGCAGCTACGACCTCGACCTCTCAGGACTGTAGCAGCTACGACCTTGACCTTTCAGGATCCCTACAGCTACCACCTCTACAGGGCTGTGACTCCTACTCGACAGACCTATAGATCGAACCCCTACCACTACACAGACCTACGACAGACAACAACACCTGTCAAAACACAGGTCACGGGTTCAAAACTCGGGGTCCACACAGATACTGTACACAGGTAAGGTGAGAACTAGGGATCGAACCCTGGGATCTGCATTCACTACTGCTAAAAGGTGAAAACCGTTTCAGATGCATGCAGTCCCAATAGACCGACCTTTTTCGTGGTACTCCATGCACAGAGACCCGTCCACTTATTTCTCCCATCCTCGACGCCTGACAAAAGGCAGCATAGCTCACAATTAGGGGTAGCCCCGACTGGTGCAATATTCATGCCATCCAGCACGACCTTGGCTGTGGTAGCAGCCAGGTTCTTAAATTTTCCAAGCACAAAAACATAGCTGCACCAGTGGAGCCTGCCCCTGAGTACAAACTACCAGCCCTGAAGTTGTCGTCGCATCTCCTCTGCCTCTGCCTCCACTGCCCCTGCTTCTCTGGACAGGAGAAGGAGACTAAGCACCTTGCCAGTCGCTTCGCCTCCCCCACCCCCCATCGAGTAGCAGCAGTGGCTATGGACCTGTCTCTTATACACATCTAGATGTGTATAAGAGACAGGCCCTGAAGTTGTCGTCGCATCTCCTCTGCCTCTGCCTCCACTGCCCCTGCTTCTCTGGACAGGAGAAGGAGACTAAGCACCTTGCCAGTCGCTTCGCCTCCCCCACCCCCCATCGAGTAGCAGCAGTGGCTATGGACAACATTCCCCTGCACACCTGTCTCTTATACACATCTAGATGTGTATAAGAGCCCTGAAGTTGTCGTCGCATCTCCTCTGCCTCTGCCTCCACTGCCCCTGCTTCTCTGGACAGGAGAAGGAGACTAAGCACCTTGCCAGTCGCTTCGCCTCCCCCACCCCCCATCGAGTAGCAGCAGTGGCTATGGACAACATTCCCCTGCACACCACACACAACCCACTCACGCTCACACTCACACCCGTGCTGCCATAGACCCTACTAATACCAAGCAGGGGTATCAAGCGGACTATTGCAGTCGGTTGGCATTAAGTCCACCGCTGAAAATGCATCTAGACTTTCTTGTGTTGGCGGAAAAGCCTGAGGAGTTTCTTAACGGGACACTGGACTCCGTTTCCAGCAAGAGCTCATTTCAAATTTGTAATAATGTCTCCGTCCTCCGACCGCATTTCAAAATGTCTCCGTCCTCCAACCGCATTTCAAATTTCGAATTATTTCAAATTCGAAATATAATGCCTGTTTCAGCCCCCCCAAAAAAAGAGAAAAAGAACAATGGGCCTAGCTCAGTTGGTACACCCATGAACTGTTGAAATATGAATCAGACCCAAGTTTGAATCCAGATACAATCAGATGACCAGAATAAAATCATTCTGAATTACTTGGGGCCGGTCAGTTTAATGATGATGATGATATCTCAAGGTCGTCGTCCTTTTCAAAAACAAAAAAAAACAAAAAAAAAAAGCGAGAGAGAGAGAAAAGCAAAGATAGACAGAGCCTCTGCACACTGGAATCTCAGCACACCACTGCTTTCCTTAAAAAAGAAAAGAAAAGAAAAAAAGCCCATCATCCCCTGACATCGTTTCATCACATAGGATTCAAACTTTTTCTTTTTCCCTTTTCCCCTTTTTCCTTCCTCCTTTTTTCCCCCCCTTTTTCAATAGGATTTGAACTTTTGTCTGTAGGTAAACAGCCAGATCTGTTTTCGTGTGAAAAGAAAAAGGAAAAACGAAAAAGTCGACAAACAAAGATCCTACGGATTCCTACCTTTCTTCCGCCGGAGAAAAGGAAAATACAAAATAAACCATCTTATAAGGCATCCTCTGGTGTTATTTCATCCAGCGGGATTAGAGCTTCCGTCTGTTGATAAACAGTTTCACACATGTGCAAAAACAAAATTAAAAAAAAATCACACGTGTACTGTGTGGACACCACTCACCCAACTGGGAGGTAGTCCTCACACATCCTAGCACAAGAAAATGACCATACACCACTGCATCTTCATATACCCATACTACTTTTTTACCGAATCTGGTCACCAGTTCCATCCAGATGCATCCACCAAAGTCCTAGTTTGAATCTCTCGTTCACTGACCTTGCGGAAATCCTTGAGAACTGCAGTTGCCCACTGCCATAGAACACTACATAATCGCACCAAAAAATACCATTTTCTTTGCCTGAATCTGACCATCAGTTCCATTCAGATGCATCCACCAAAGTCCTGGTTCGGATCTCTCCCTAACTGACCTTGCGAAAATCCCTGAGGACTGCAGTTGCCCCCTGAGCTCGAAACTTCACACAATGACGAGTTCCCTCAAAATCGCCCTCATACACATCGCCGAAACTACCCTTCCCCAGGAGTTTCGCTGTGCTGAATTGTTGTGTTGCAGTCTCAATCTCGGCAAACGTATATTGTCTGAGCGATCCGGACTCCTGTCTCTGCCTCCATAAGAAAACTTTTTTTTTCATTAATAGACACACAAAAAAAAAGGGATCACTAAATTAGTTTATGATCTATATAAATATAGAAAAATATAGATTCAGCACTGTGACAACCCACCAGGCCATCAAACTCGGAAAAAAACAAAAAAAAAACAAAAAAAAAACATTAGCACAAACCGGCCAAGCACAACATCAGGGAGAAAATCAAGAATTATTCGATGTGAGATTCACCTGAATAGCACGCCGACCGATTATTATCACTGAATCAAGACTGACAGGTGTCCCAAGTTCAGCTGTAGTGACCCGGCATTCTATTCGGGTGTAGACGGGTGTAGAGCGTAGGCCCCGTATCCACAAGGACGGTGAGTTTTCATTTAGGATAAATAAATGAGCTTTTAAGAATTGTGAGATTTTACACAACACAACGTTGCACAAACATAATTCGTCTTGCGCAAAAACATCATTTTATTTTTTTCTTAACAACAACACAAACATAATTTGTGTTGCGCAAAAAGTTTTAGACGATACGAAAACAATAGACTTGTCACATTTTTTATTAACACGATAGACCGAGGCTTTCAGATCTGAACATCCAACAGGCCCTCACATGTCCGGGCGAGGAAGATCAAGATGATGGAAGACAGCCAACATTTCTTTCCCCGAGATTTTCCAACCACTTGTTCATCCAGACAATGCAGAAACTTGAGAAATTTCAGAAATTTCAGAAATGAGCTGCAATTCTCTATGTTGCTGTTTGAGCGCCACGAACGCGTGTTCACGTTCATACGCACGTGTTCAATTCCCCTGAGCGCACGTTCAATCGCGTTCGACGCCACACATGGCGGCACGTGGGAAGAAAATGAACGGGCGTGCACTGCCCAGCCCTGCACCCTGGGGGCTACGTGGTGGGGTGGGGAGTTCAACACTTTGTCGTTCTTTTTTTTGTTCAAATCCCCCCACCCCTCATTTTGTCGGTTTTTTTTGGGGGGGGGAGCAGGGGGCTACGCAATTGATTGATTGATTGGGCAATGTGTGTGTGTGTGTGTGTGTGTATGTGTGTGTGTGTGCGTGTGTGCGCGTTCTTTTTTTCCTTCTTTTTTCGTTCTTTCTGTTCATTTTCTTTCCCTTTTTATTATTATTTCGGGGCCAGGGGGTGCAAGCACCCCTAACAGACCCCCCAGGACCCCTTCGCCCTCTGCGGCTCTGGGGGCTCAACCGCCGAATGGAACTCCACATTCGCATGCGTTTTTTGAATGCGCGTTGAAACCGTTTGATTCTTGAAATGGAAACGCGCATTCAATGAACGCTATGTTTCATAGGCAATTCTCCAAAACAAAACTGGCAAAAAAAATGTTTTTATGTCGAATTGAAATGCAAACAATGCACAAACGAAAACACAAACTAAAATTGACAAGAAAAATAAGAACTATGTTACCTCGAGAGTCATTTGCGAAATTCGTCCACAGGTAGAAGAGAAAAAAAATTATAAAATTAATATAAATACAAGTTTATACAACACAATATATCCATCTAACACCCAATACAAGCGGAGGGCGCGAATGAGGAGGGGAAGATAACGGAGCAAAAGGAGCAAAAGGAGCAGCAGGCCAAGCACAACACGAAGGCAATTGAGGGAGAGGTCACGGACAATTGAGGAGGAGGAAGAGGAGGAGGCGGCGGCGGCGGCTTGGTGTTGGACATGCAGGATGTGGGGACCACATCGTGCACGGCGTGCATTTCCAGCTGTGGTCCCTACTTGAATGTAATTTTGCCACTGCGTCCTCTTTCGGAGGGGCACATGTTGGGACAATTGGTTTTTCAGGCGTGAACTTGGCCAGAAACCCCAACAATGTACAGACAATTTTACAGGCTATTTACTGTTTCCAACTTTCAAAGGAAAGGTGGCCTTGAAAATCACCCTACGATTCGGCAAAAATGATTTTCAATGCTGCACTTCCTCTTTTCTTTTTCAATCCTCACTGCCTTCTTTTCCCAAAGGAATTTTTAATTAAAAACAGGACCGGGGCACGTTTCCATTTTTCTTTTCCTCTTTTCAGTATGTATAGATAATCAATGATATATCGCACGTCTAAAAATATTAAATTAAGGTCACAATAGAATAATAACTTAATAAATACATAAATAGACGCAAATATACATATACCAATGGTGAGAGACGTGGGAATTGCCCCATTGCATTTGGTTTCTTTAGGTCTTTGCCTCTGCTATAGCACTTTCTTTTATTGTTACTTTCTAATTTGTATTTTTCTTTAACGCCAACTACTACGGCCCACCGTAGGGCAGGGATAAGATCCCATGTCTGACAGGAGGTCCCCGCTTGTGATGGCTCCGGCCTTATTCCTGTGGAGCGACACCTGCTGGGAACCGGACACAGCTGTTACAGTTATGGTACACATTTAGCCCGTGAGCAAGCGAGAGTGCCCGTACGTTCCCCTCCGGGAAAGACTCCATGAAAGACGGGGGATCAGTTTATCCACCCGAAAATAGAGTCAAACTCAACATTCTCTTCCACAAACAAAGACGAAACAATACACAGCCGTCAAAAATTTGGAGCCTACCTTCTCGGAGAAGAAGAAGATTTACTTTTTTTATGCTGGCACTTGCGAATTTCATGGGTACCTACCACCAGCTTACCCTCATTCCAAATTCTTAACCCCCTTCCCCCCCCCCCCCCCCCCCCCCCCCCCCCCCACGCCGAAAACACGCACACACACACACACACACACACACACACACACACACACACACACACACAATACTCACCCGCTTTGTCATTCGCCGACCTGAGCCTGCCCATGGAATCGCTGCGCGGCTGCGTCTGCTGCCTCCTCCGTTTCGCAGCCACAAACACGCCCACGACCACCACTCCCGTCACGATGACAACTGCCGTTATTACTCCTATCAACAAACCTGACTTATCTCCAGGGGGCGGTCCTGGTGTCTGATAAGAAGCTGCCGCACCTGATGATGATGGGGGAGACGGTTCCGATGAGGGCCTTGACACATCCGCGGAAGCGTCAGTTCGATTGGCCGTGGCCGTGCCAAGTTTATCACGAACAGCTGCGATGCTCGGATTTTCAGGGGCCGTCGGAGTTGCACTGGAATCTGACCATCTTTCACCGAAAAGGCAATCCAAACACATGGAGTGAAAACAAATCAGTTTTCGAGACTTCCAGGGGGTCAAATAGCGAAGAGAGAGGTATTCAAATAGCGGAGAGAGAGCTATTTAAATAGCTCTGGGCAAATAGCGGAGAGCTAACCAAAATCCAGGTCATAATGACATTTCTCAAGGCTGGGAATTCAAAATTGCACCCCTCTTACCCAAATAGAACCCGCGGCGATGACTGCTGTGCATGTAGACAGAAAGTTACACTACTTACAGATGCAGTGACCAGGCATTATTCTGTTCGGGTGACGACGGTAGAAGCGGACCATATCTCATCAAACAGGCAAGTTTAAATCCAGACACAGAGGAACCAGATTTTTTCGACACTTACCAAAAAAACATTTTTCAACGAGGGCCGCAAGTTCTATTCGGGAGAGGGGTGCATTTTTCAACGGTTGTGGAGTGAAGAGGAATCAATCTTAAGAGACTTCCACAAAAAACAGAAATAGGAGAATAATTCCCACGTCCAAACGAGAAAAATAAAAAGAAAAATAGGAGGAACGGTCATTCTTGGTGAGATTGGCAGACTGGAACAAAACAAGAGAAACGATTTAATTTTTTTTTAATACAAAATTAGACGGGATTTGAAATTTGGAATTACTACACCAACTGCCCTAGTTCTTTCCTTTATTAAAAAAAAAAAAAAAAAAAAAAAAAAAAAAAAAACAACAACAACATCAACAACACTGGCCTCGGGGTACCAGGAGGGTGTTGTAAGAGCACCTTTCCCGGTAGCCTCTACCACAGGATGCTCCGGTCTATATTGAGGGGGAGCAGCACCTAGCCAGCTCAGTCGGTACAACTGTGAACTATCATCCAACTACAGAACTGAGTTGAAGCCACCAGAATACATAAGCACCTGGGCGGCGGGTCTGACACCTCAAATTCTGGAGGCGCGAAACGTTCTAACGGGGCGGCCGATCGAATTTATCAACGGCGGGCCCAGTGTTTGACATTTCGGGCCTCTCGTTTTTTTCTTGCGGCGACAAGTTTCGGACTGCAAGGCTGGGGCGGGGCTGGTCGGTTCGATGATGATATCTCAAGGACGGTTTTTGAAAGAAAGAAAAAAGAGAATGGAAATAGATGCAGTGACAATTCCAAAAGGATGAGAATAACCAATGGGCCTAGCTCAGTTTGTACACCCATAACTGTTGAAATGGAGACCTGCGTTAGAATCCAGACGAGGGAACCAGATAAATGAACTTCTCGTTTGATTACCTGGATCGGTCACTTAGATGCGGATATCTTCAGGCGGTGGCTTCTTTTCAAAAAAAAAAAAAAAAAAAAAAAAGACTACCAAAGTGGTCCGGGGGCCAAGTCCCAATACCGGCGTTGAGCGACCTCAACGCGTGAATCTGGACGCTTTTGCGGAGATGTGCAGAAATGGTGTCGAGTTTCCTGAACTACACGTCTCCACAAACACGTCCAGATTCAGGCGTTGAGGTAGCTCAACGCCGCTAGTGAGACTTGGCCCCGGGTTCACTTGTCCGGCCGGGCCAAAAAGAAATAAAAATTAAAATTTAAAAATTATTTTTTTATTTCAATTTTCTATTATAAATTTGGTAAAGAATTTCGATGTGACCCTGAGGCAAAAGCTGTTCAGTTTATTTTTCTGGATAATTCGAGTGTTTTTTTTTTTTGCTTTTTTTTTTGGCTGGGTCCTTCCCTAGTCCTTGCACGGCTGGGCCGCCCGGGAAATGCCCGACCCGGGCGGCCCGGCTGGTAGCCTATTAAAAACGGATAAAAATCGAGAATCCACAAAGTACAGGGGCCATGTCCCACTAGCAAAGAGGATCGGATTGAATGCCTGAATCTGGATGTGTTTTATGCAGAGATGCAGAAAAGCAGTTCAATCCCTATTTCCTGCACCTCTCCATAACCTCATCCAGATTCAGGCATTCGATACCATCCTCTTTGCTAGTGGGACCACCCCCCAGGAGAAAGACATGCATTTATATTGCTCATACTCACAGATGATCCGGATCCCGGGTGGTCAAAGTACCATGAAAGAGGAGGATTGGATGTAAAGTCTGAATCCGGGCAGGTTTGTGAAGAGGTGCAGAAAGTCGCGATTTTTTCTGCTTTTCTGCATCTCTGCTTAAAACGCATCCAGATGCAGGCGCTTAATCCAAGCCTCTTTGTGCTAGTGGGACCTCGCCCTCGTAGCACAACAGTTGTTAACTTCACTCACTCTTTGTTTTTTCTCTCTTCTTTTTCTGGTTCTTTTTTTTTTAATTACATTAGCCCGCTTTTCTTTGTGATATGTTTTACCAACTTTTACGTATCAGGTAATTCTGTAAAACAGGGCAATTTATTCTCTTATAGAGACTAGATCAGGCCAATTTCCGCTTCAAGGACACTTTCGGGGAAGGAAAAACTGTCAGCTTACGAATGTGGTTTTAAGGTCACCTATAGTTATAAAAGTGTGCGACCAAACTTCACACTGTGGGCATATGGCTTATACCTTAAACTGGCAACACTAGAGGAAACAAAGAATTTCACTTTTTTTTTGTTTTTTACCTCATCCCCTAAATTACCAACGTTGGGATCGTCACGACGATCTATAATCTTTCGGTGTCGCCCCCCTTTTTTTTTTTAAATGCCCTTTTTTTTATACCCTAAAAAAACGACCATCGACATGGGGCCCACACCTGACCTCATGTACAATAATGTTAGCAGCTGGGATACGAATCGGAATCGCCCGGTTCACCCTTGGTTGGCAGGGCAGCCCGGCCGGGCAAGGGCCAGGCAAGTTCCCTGCCAAAGAAAAACATCAAAAAAGCAAAAGAGAAATGAAAAACAACAAAAAAGAAAAAAAGAAAAATCTGACAAAAATTATGCGTCATGCATAATTTTGCCTGCCGGTCACATCGGAATTCTTTACCGAATCGAAAACAAAAAATAAAACTAAATTCTAGGCTACCAGCCGGGTCGCCCGGGTCACCCTATTTTTCCGGGCGTACCGGCCGTGCAAGGACCACGGAAGGTCCCAGCCAAAAAAAAAAAAAAAAAAAAATCCAAAAAGTCCCCAAAAAAACTATGTTATGCAGAAAAATAAACTGAAGAACTTCTGCCTCAGGGTCACATCGAAATTCTTTACCTAATTTAAAATAAAAATTTAAATTAAAAAATAATTTCCAATTTTTATTTCTTTATTTCTTTTTGGCCCGGCCGGGCAAGTGGACCCGGGCCACTCTGGTAGCCCAGAATTTTGTTTTTATCTTTTCTGGCCTGGTCCCGGGTCACTCTGGTAGCCGACGTTAGGGATTACCCCCTCATGAAAAGGGGCGGCAGAAACAAAATCACAAAATACGATTCCCTGCGCAACGTGGGCCTGCAATTGTAATGCCCCAAACCAAAGAATTGAAAAAAATATATATATTTTTGCTACAACTTCGCTCTTTAACCCACCACACTCTGAGGTCGCCAACCCAACCATGGGTTGGGAAAGAGTTAACGGTACCAACTGGGAAAGAGTTAAC
>BFEA01000483.1:1102930-1122939 GCA_003427395.1 Chara braunii
CTCTCTCTCTCTCTCTCTCTCTCTCTCTCTCTCTCTCTCTCTCTCTCTCTCTCTCACACACACACACACACACACATACACACACACACACACACGCACACACGGGCTTGCCCCGCACTCTCGCCGCCCGCCCACCTCCTCTCTCTGTGTGTGTGTGTGTGTGTGTGTGTGTGTGTGTGTGTGTGTGTGTGTGTCTCTGTGTGTGTGTATGCGTGTGTATAAGGGAAGCTGCCACCTGACAGCGTTCGTCGCGATGTGTGGCTGTTGTCACGAAGTACTCACTGGTCGTCCAACTCGAACCATCCGCTCCTCCTTATTCCGTTTAGTACGCAATATGTAACGTATTCCGTTTACGCAAAATATGTAACGTAACGGTGGGGCCAGCGAAGGGCCGAAACTAATTATCCCTTTGTCTCCGTTTTCCTTCGTTCTCCTCCTTTGTTGCTGTTGCCCCAATTGCTGATCATCATTATCGTCATCTTCTTCCTCCTCCTCCTCCTCCTCATCATCATCCACGTGCTAAGAATCATCCTATCCCATGATGTGGCTATGGCGATCCCGACGACTTCCACCTCGTTCGAAAGCTCTCCTCTTCATCTACCTCCATCGCCGGACCTCCATCGCTGGACTCACACCGAAGCTTTCTGAAAAGAGAGACGAAGTGGGTTGGACGATTTTTTGCGGCGCCTTTTCCTGTCCAACATTCGAGATGAGTTGGGACAGACAATAGTGTTTGTTTTCTTTCTTTTTTTTCTTTTTTTTCTTTTTTTGGGGGGGGAACAGACAGGAGTGCCTCGTTTCATTACACCGTTTCACTACACCACGATGTAGATGTATCTGGGCCGGTACTCGGTTCGATACGTTCAAACTGTGCGGTAAGTCTACATGCATAGACTGTCTGTCGAGATTCGTTCAGGATGCTCTGTAGTGGAGCGAGGCCCATTCTCTCGCTACAGTAGCACTTTTTTTGGACTCAGCTCTGGACGATATCTCGGTCGGATACATCCATAAACGAATGTAATAAGGATCAGATTCATCCAGGCGAGTCCTACGCAGTTTGAGTATGGCTTCACCCTCTGCCATTTTCACGACTCAGAATCTGGTCTCCTTTGCAGTCTGGAAACGTTCGAAAACGTCCTTTGCGTGAGTATACACTTAGGCCACGGTCACATTTGTCCTGTTCTGAAAGAATCTCACCCGAAATGCGTTCCGGGAAATTCTATTGTGATAAGCAAAAGGAGGCATTTAAAATAAAATAAATAAATTAAATTAAATTAAAAAAAAAAAAAAAAAAAACACTCTGATCCGGAGACACGTGCAAGGAGCAAGGTCCTCCGATACCGGTCGTCGTCGTGGTCAACATTCGGGAGTTCTTTTTCCTTTCTTTTTTTTTTTTTTTTTTTTTTTTGGGAGTTTTTCTGTTTTTTGTTTTTGGGAAACAGATATATTTGTGTTTTGTCAAACGAAAAAGGACAAAAAAACATTCGGCACCTTCGTTGGAGCGATACATGGGCGCCGATGCCACCACATGCGGACATACGGCCTCGCTCCACTACTCTCCAAATCTGCAAAATGAGGATGAATCTTCCGTTAGAACATGGAAAGATACACCGCCATCGTTTTTGTCTTTTGCGCATGCGGAGAGCAGTGCAGCGGCGCCCATATGCAGTTCTCTGTCTTTCGGAAATTGAGACCGAATTTCGCCGCATCTCTGGGCCAAATACATCGATAGAAGTCCTTAGGAAGGAGGCGCGCGACTTCCCGCGGGTCAAATGCATCCATACCAGTACGTGCCGAAAATTATTAAAAGAATAAATAATAATAATAATAATGATAATGGTAATAATAAAAAACAGAGCCACCCACCCTCCATGTGGCTGAATCGTACACAGATGACTAGTTGGCAGACAGGTCATGCGTTCGAATTCCGCACCCGAATCACTCGCTGCACTACGTTCGAAATGTGCAAAACGAGAGTGAATCTTCCGCTAGATTATGGAAAGATACACCCCCATGACTTTTGTCTTTTGTGCATGTCGAGCGTAGTGCAGCGAGGCCCATAGGAGCTACCCACTTCTTTTTTTTTTTTTTTTTTTATCGGGCAACCCACTTCCAAAAAACGCAAAAAACAAAGTTCAAAAGCGGCTACAGCGTGTCGATGTCCAAGTCCATATGTCATGCACGCTCGTTCGTTTCCTGTTTGTTTGGTTTTTTTTTGTAACTAAGGCAAGGACCCCACAGGACCGCGGAAAGGAAAGACTTTGCCGCTAAGGCTTGGACCCCACAGGTTTGCGGATGGAAAAGTGGGTTTCCCATGGAAAACGGCCGAACGATTTGGAAGGCTTGGAAAGGCTTTTTCCGGGATCCCACAGCGGTGTTCATTTGGCGGCGAAGTGAACGCAAAATTTTCCTTTACAGAAAAGGCTGCGTGCTGTCGACCCGAAAAGGAAAGTCGGGCAGTGTCCGTGTGGTAGTCGAAAGACCGGAACAACGTCCGTGGCGACGTGGTGAGTGGCATTGAGCGACGCGGACCTCGCGATAACGGCACACGGACACAGGGAGGTCCACACTTCGTCCCCGATCTTGGAAAGGTTGAAGGCAACCCACCCCGTTGCCCTCCGTACCCTGCACAAAAATGCGGCGACTTTTCCTCCCGCGGTGGTTTTCCACGACGGAAACCATGTGAAAACACGAAACCCAGTTTTTCCATGCATCGTTTCCAGGTGTGTGGGGTTCCAAAATTGCTCTCTTGGAAAAGGAAAACGGCCTTCCAAGGACTTTGCAGAAGATTGTGGCGTCCCAGTTAAGTTTCCGCGGCAAAGTTTTTCCAGTCCGCAAAGCTGTGGGGTCCAAGCCTAACTCTTTCCAGGAGCCCACAGCCTGCCGCAAATGTCCTGGAAAAGGTGAAATTTCTTCCGCAAACCCTTTTCCAGGACCCCACAGACCGAAGATTGCGGCTTGGAAAAACATCGTTTTGTGTTTTCACATAGGCTTGGATCCCACAGTCTGTAGTGAGGGGTTTCAAGGTCCGAAAACCCGATCCCACAATGCATGCGTCATACAAACCGGCTGTTTCTAATGTCAATGTGGGACGTGTCGTGCAGGCCGACACCCGAGCCGTGAAGCCGTGGGGACTTTCCCAGAAGTGGGCAGCCCCATCCTGCCCCCAGAAAGTCGGCAGGGCGGTAGGATGTTTTATGTCTCTCTTTTTTTCCAATACGGACCAACCAAAATTTAGAGGTCCCTCGCATGGCCACCGCTTTTCGCCCCCCGCGCCGTAACAGCCCACGAACGTCGGCCGTGTGGGACTCGAAAAAGCTTATACGGTCCGAAAGGCCAGGTGCCTGCTTTTGAGGAACTTTTTCGACTTTTTGGTAAAAATGCGTAGTCGGAAAGTCCGCGGCCTGGAAAAGTCTCACGGGAGGATTCCTCGCCGCAATTTTGTGCAGACTGTAGGGGGAGGGCATGTCGTTCCTGGAAAAGTCTCCGAAAAGGCAGCAGCCAATAGAGATGAACAGTGCCACAAAAAAAAAATAAAAAAAAAATGGAAAAAAGAACAAAATAAACGAGTGCCAACGGAAACGGGCTGCGATTGGCTCAATTGAAGGTATATGGCCCGCGCTCCGCTACTCTCGACATGTGTGTTCACAAAAGACAGAAACTGTGGCGGTGTTCGCAGCCAGGATGGCTGCGTTTTCCAGAGCAACGAGGCAGATGCGTTTTCCAGCTGCATTCACAATGTTGACGAATGGCGAGTCGTGCAGAGTCATGCAACTATGCCTAAAAAATAGGTGTAAGCGGGTATAAGCGGGTATAGGGCGGGTATAGGGCGTCGCGGTCGCTAACACGACACCGACCGGTCGTTCCGTGAGCCAACGTGGTGGCGGTCGCGGGGACGGTGGTGCGGTCCTTGGACGAATTGTGGGCTGCGCCCGGTTTCCAGTTCGGGAAGTTAGGAACCGGTTATCCAACCGTTCTTTACATTGGGAGACATTGGGGGATCGACGGAGGTGGTGCTACTCTCCGACTATGGAAAATTTCTTCAGAAAAAAAAAACACAAGGAGAGAGTCGGTCAGTTTTTTTTTTTACTGCCCACCGGAACCTCCCTCGGTGAACCGAGGTCCAATTGCGAAAATTGTGAGCGCATCTACGCACGTTCTTGCACATAATACACCCATCATTTTCCACATTTGACGAGTGGTGGGACGATGGGTAGAGCCCCTCCGTGATCCACCAAGCGCCAAACGCAGAAGTTGCCCGCCTATCGTCCTTGCGCAGGGGCTATGCTATGCTAATCTTCTCTGTATTTGTTTCTTCAAAAAAAAAAAAAACACAAGGCAAGAGTTGGATGCACCTGGCTGCCATTCTGTGTCTTTCTGCGGGCAGATTTGGCTGCATGCTTCGGCTTCGGACGCACGCCCGGCTGGGTATGTGCACGCCGGGTCGTGAGAGGGAGGGTCTTTGGAAAGTGGAGAGCGAGAGTGTCCAGGGAGAGTGTGCAGGGAGAGTGTGCGGGGACGGGTGGCACATAACTGTCTCCATGCTGTAGCATCCTGTATCCACCCTCAATCATAGCATAAGCGAGCTTTTTTTTCTTTTTTTCTTTTTTTCCCCGTGTGATTGTCCCCGTCACGCCCTCACTGAGGGCACAGTCACACTAGCACCTCATTGAATGTACCTGGCAGTTATCGTAGCGTTTGGGATGTTTGCTTTTCACAGGTCGATAACAAAAGTGCGGCGGTCCGCCACCGTCCTGGCTGCGCCCCCACGCCCGAGCGTGGTATCAGTATCTTTCCATGTTCTCGCCAAAGATTCACTCTCCTTTTGCACAATTCGAGAGTCGTGGAGCAAGGCCCTATGCCTCTCTCAATTTCACCTTTCACTCCGTGCGTACCTACCACTACCCACCGGGGCCATGTCCCACTACCGGGGGCGAGGTCCCACTAGCACAGAGGAGATCTAACGCCCGAATCTAGACTCCTTTGAGGACAGATACAGAAAACCGTGATTGATCAGCTATTTTGCATCTCCGCCAAGAACCTATCCAGATTCGGGTTCGGAGTTCGATCCACGTTGCTGGTGGGACCCAGCCCGGGCTGGGTCCCAGGTCCCACTAGCAGTGTTGAGTTTCCACAACGCCTGAATCTGGACGCGTTCGTGGAGATGTGCGGTTGAGAAAACTCAACACCATTTCTGGACATCTCCGCAAAAAACGTCCACATTCAGGCGTTGAGGTAGCTCAACGCTGCTAGTGGGACTTGGCCCCCGGGGGGTCAGTTTATGTTTCGTGTATTTTTCAACGTGGTCACATCGTGGCCATGGAATGAATTTGCAGATCGGATGGCAGGGAGCCATGCATACTCGAAACCAGAACTAAACCTCCACAAATAGGGCATGGCCCCCTAAAGCCTATAAGGGGACCCCTGCAAGCATAGCTAAGTCTCACAATCAACCAGATGCATATTGCACCCCGCACTAATGGGGGGTCGCAAGGGAGTAAGGGGCCAGGGAGCTCATGCAAAGAGCAAAGTTTTTTTTTTCTTTTTTTTTTTTTAATAAAAAAAATCCAAGTCCACTATCCTGGGGCGTGGTCCCACTAGCAAAGAGGATCGGATAGAAATCCTGAATCTGGCCATGTTGTATGCAGAGGCAGAAAAGCAGTTCTATCTCGATTTCGTGCTCCTGTCCTCGAACACGTCCAAATTCAGGCATTCAATCCGATGCTCTCTTGCTAATGGGACCACGGCCCTGGAGCAGGGTTCCACTAGCAAAGGAGTAAGGTAAACTGTGTTCCACAAACACCTGTGGGACATCTGCGGGACATGGTCCGACCACTGATGCAAGAGAATCCGATGGCAGAGAAATTGGGATGGATTTATATTTTGAATTGGTGTTTTTTTTTTTTTTTTTGTGCTTTTTCTTTTCAGTTCTCCCAAGAATGGGAGGCAGGAAATGAAAATAGAAAGACTAATTTTGATTGGCAACTCTTCAAAAAATCGAGTACTCGAAGGGCATGGTTTTGACCCCCTTCTCTTTCCCAGTCAATTGTAATCCCATCCAGTACTTGACTTTTCTCTCAAAATATATGAACTGCACCCTTCAGCATGCCAACCGTCAGAGAAGGGAGTCCCATCAGGCACACGAAGGGACTCCCTCGCGGTGGTACGCGAGACTGCAACAGTCATGTACCACTCTGTCCTGATAAGGCATTGGCTGGGTGGGAATCAGGGGGAAGAGACGGGAGGGTTGGTGGGACGGCAGCACTTTCAAAAGTCGGCCTCCTTCCCATCTTGGGAAATGTGACGTTGCCATTTATTTTTTTCTAAGTCTTAAAAATTACTTTTCTTCCTTTTCTTACAGTGCCGCACAGGTCCTGTGCTAGTGGAACCGTGCCCCTGGTGGTGGTAAGAGAACGGCCCAGATGGGCTTGTTGCTTGTTAAACCATCAGTACTTGGCCAAGCTATCAACCGCAGGCCTTCCCCGTGCCGACACCTTTGGGTGTCGGCCAAGGGAAGGCCCGGTCCGATTCACTCGGCACGGCACCATAGAATGAAAGAACAAAGAAAGAAAGAGAAAGATTCAAATACACAAAAATTAAAAAAGTTAAAAAACAAAATCACGCAAGAGAGAGAGAGAGAGAGAGAGAGAGAGAGAGAGAGGCAAAAGAGAGAGAGAGAGAGAGGGTCGGCCGCCCCTCTCTCTCTCTCTCTCTCTCTCTCTCTCTCTCTCTCTCTCTCTCTCTCACTCTCTCTCTCTCTCTCGTTTCGGAAAACGGAAAGGAGAGTGAATCATTCGCTGGAACATGCAAAGATACACCGCCTTGAGTATTGTCTTTTGTGCATGTCGAGGAGGTAGTAGGCATTTTTTTTTTTTTTTTCCATGTTTTTTATAAATCCCATTTTTCTGTCGTTGCTTTTTGCATTTTGTGTTTTTTCTTTTTTTGTTCTTTATTCCGCGTTCTTCTGCGCCCGGTAGTTCGAGCCTCGACAAGACTCGGCATACTAGTCGGCTGAGGCTCGGACTTGATAGTTGAGCCAAGTACTTGGCCCATACATCGGCCGCGGCGCCCTCCGCGCGACTCTCGAAGGCCAAAGCCGCACTCTAGGTCATTGATGCGATTTATCATCGGCCCAGAGGCCGCAAAATTTGTGGGGCGTTGACGACAACGCCCCGCGGCGGATGTATGGGCCACCCGGTAGTTCAAGCCTCCCAAGGCTCGGCATACCGGTCGATCAAGGCTCAGACATGATAGCTGGGTCAAATATTGGCGGTCTAAAACCACTAGTACTTGGCCCATACATCGGTCGCGTGGCCCTCCCCGCGACTCTGGTTGTCTGGCGGCACACTCTGGGTTGTTGATGCAATTTATCATCGGACCAGAGGCTGCAAAAGTTGCGGGGCGTTGACGACAACGCCCCGCGGCGGACGTGTGGGTCAAGTATTGGTGGTTTAAACCACCAGTACACCCGAGGCTCACACCCTCCCTTACCTTCTCTTGATAGGTTTTGTCCCCTCGCGCGCAAAGTACCCGCTCCACGTTCATGCTTCTCTCCCCTCTCCCTGCTCGTGCGTAAAAAGGCCAGCACAACTTGTGTGCCTGCAAGTGCACCAGTCCCAAGTGTCCACCTCTCGGTCCAAGATGGGCTTACAAAGTTTGTTGGGCCCAACATAGCATGCGCCTCAGCACTTCGGTACCTCGAAGTATCGACGGTTGTCGAGAGATTTGCAGCACCCCAGTACCGAGGTTGCGCCTGACCCTAATCCTGAGTCCATTTGGGGCCCCAAAAGGATATTGCACCAAGCAGGTCGTTGTGGTTTGTACAAATAAGAGAAAATGAGTTTAATTCGAAATTTTGACTACACCGCACGAGTCGCGGTTGTGCTTCGTTTACGCTGACTGAATGGTTGGCTAGAAATAGAGAGTGTGTGGGCGCGCAGTTTTTAGGCGCACGTGATGGTTTTCATGGATATTATAAAGTCTGCGTTTTCGCCGGCGGATTTTTTATTTGATTAAAACTATAACCGCGCGATTCGTTCCGTTGAAATGACCATGGTGAGTGTGAGCTCATGCCGAGCATGATGGCGGTGGTAACACAATTTTGTGTAGTGAGCGGAGTGGGCGTGAAGCTAGAAGCACGAAAACGAGCGACCACACAATAGGCACGTGAGCTTGATGGTTGTGGGTTAGCCAGCGGGTGAAAGAGAGTGACTTTGGAGTGTTTTGGCGAACCCACACACGGGACGGTACCCATTTATATGGGTTTCAGCTGATGCTAGACCCAACCTTGGACCTGACATTATTGGTTACGGTGTCGAACCTACACCCGAGAGATTCGAGGATCAAGGCCAACGCGCGACGACATAGGAGCGTTGGAGTAGCGTGAAGAGACCGAGGGGTTGAGGGTCTGGCATGGCTATCCTCCTTTGTTTTACTACTTGTCCCGCCCATAAGTCCGATAGGTGGGACTGAAGGGGTGCCAAGGGTTCCTCCACCTCCTCCCGTTTTTTTTTTGTTTTTTTTTTTCCTTTTTTTTTTTTTTAATTCCTTTTTTTTTTTTTACTCGTGTTTTGGGGACTGATACTTGTTCCGATGTCGGGTCCGAGACCAATGTCGAAACCATCGGGCGTAGTTCAGTTGGTGCGCAACTAAACTGTTGAAATAAAAACTCGAGTTCGGATCCCCATACCGTCAAATGAAAGAAATAAAATATTGCGAATTGACAGGGTTCGCCAGTCGCGAGCTACTGTGAGGGGTTCGAGTGTGGGCACGTCCATGGGTACCCAAAAGAAAAGATGGTGAGCTAATGATTGAGCAGGGCCAAAGGCACCAGGGCGGAGGCCGCAACGGTGTTAACTCTACGCGTCTGATCACATGAAACTCATTCCTACTTTGGTAATCAAAGTTTTCATTTGGATATTTGCTACTACCACCAAGATCTGCACCGGGACACATTTCACCCACGCTTATGCTGCAGGCTTCACAACAAGCCTCGTGCCCTGTTGTTCCTCGCTACGACGGTCGTACATAGGTCGCACGCTTCAACGCCATCCATTTTCGGGGCTGACTGATTCGACAGGTGAGTTGCTACGCACTCCTTAGCGAATTTGCACTTCCATGATCACTATCTCACAACCTATATCAATCGGCTCCGTCGAGGTGTCTAGGTTAGCACGCAGTTCGACAACGACTGTGAAGACAAGGTAAACGTAGCAAAGAAACGGGAACACGGAGCAGGGGAGAGAGGGAATGAATCTGACGTGATTTCACGCCATACGCATTTGAAGAATACGTTGAGGTGAGATGGCGACAACGGAGATGAAAAGGAAGAAGCGAAGGGAAAAAAAAACTTATTCTCTCATTTCTTGGCGAATTTGGGTAAATGAAGAGTCACTTTCGCCGCTCCGGCCGAGTACGCCAACCATGCCTCTTGTGAACCCCTACGACAGGATAAGGTCATGCAAGATATAACTTACCTCTGCCCAAGAGGATGTCACCACCTTTGGACGAGCGTATCCTCGCCGAGCTACCGAACCACATACGAATGTTATCGAGTTGCAATCGCAGAGGTGGCCCAATCAAGGGCGTTTATCGTACGCTGTAGCATAGGGGGTACACGCGGTCGTACACCTCTACTAGACCTGTACGCGAGCCGACGCACTGGGGGCCGATGTCCCAAGCGCATCTCAGCGCCGGTCGACTAGGACGGTACAGCTAACTATGCGACACACCTCGTCAAAATAAAACCAACAATCTCATACATAAATCGCGCGTAGTATCCAACCCATAACTTTCATAAGACAAGAAAAAATTAGGCGTCTCACACGAGACTCATAATAAATATCACGCGGACGTTGGCTTTGTCATATCGACTAGCCATGCATGAATACGAAAGCAGTCGCAGTGATGGCGTACTATGTAGTACCCATAATCATATGGCCCTCAATGGTCTCGAGGGTCACTTTCGTCACTCAAGTGTCGGCTGACACGCGCCTTGAGGAATTAATCTCTCGACGTTAGGCAACCGCTAAGACGTTTGCGAGTCCTACTCTCCTTGCACCCTCCGGAAATGAGTGGTAGACGGGCCTCGACCGTTTGTAGCAACTGAGCACCCCTAATACTGAAAGTGGGGTTCCATCTTCCGAAACCTGGAAACATGTCAAGGGGTTTGACTTTGACAGCGAATACGAATTTTAACGTCCAACTATAGAAGGTTAAAAAAAAAAAAAAAAATTCTTTCAATACGGTCTGCATGACCAACACCCACAATCATAGTGGACCGCGCAAACATACCACATATAAACAAAAGAACGTGCGATAAACACTTTCACAATCATTGTGCGACTCCTTTCGAAAATATACTTATGATCGCATGCAAAGTCAATTCTTTAAGCACACGAGCCCCAACCTTCGTCAAACTTTCCATAATAAAACGCCAAGTACCTTTCAAATAATTATTTAAAAAAAATATAGGTGAAAAAAAAAAAAAAATCAACCCACAGGGGCGAAGGCCTTTAGGTTGCATGGCGAAAATGAGTTAGAGTTGAGTCGTAAAACGACGAATCGACAACTTACTTGTTATCAATGGTCAGCAGAAAACGATCCTCGTAGGATCGGGCTGAATCTAATCAGATATAGAATCATAATGGTAAAAAAAAGACCTTTAGCACAACATTGGTAAAACCCCACGACTAAACTATACGTGGGTGAAGAATAAACCCCTATTTTTCACTTCACTCAAAACCTTTCAGTGACTAAATTTGAACTTTCTCCTATACAAGTGTCGAAAGAAAGAAAAGTTTGAACACCATCTCCTTTATTCAAGGTGAATTGTCAAAATATTTTCTATGAAAATATAACCTAACTCCTCAAAATTATTTTTTTTTGGGCAGCATTCCCTTTACAGAAAGTGCCTTTACAAAATTTATAACCGTCTCAATATGAAAACTAAAACGATCCTTAACTCTAGAGGGTCAAATTTTGTGTAACTCGCTGAATTAGCAAAAAATTGAGCAACAACTCCTCTAAAGAAGTAGATATCTCATATTTATACTAAGTCAAATATGAACTCGAAATAAATCTTGAGTGCTTGCGAAAACAAAATTCAACTAACTCTTTAAATTTGCAAAACTCTTGGCAGCATTCCCTCTAAAGAAGTGTCATTCCAAAATTTACACAAAGCCAAATACAAAATCTGAAAAAAAAATTGACTTCACAAAGTCAAATTTTGTCTAACTCCCTTATTTGGTACAAATTTTAACATTACTTCCATTGAAGAAAAAAAACTTTTCAAACTTTTACTAAGTCAAATATCAAAATCTGACAAAAGTTGAACTTAAGTTGAACTTCGAAAAACCAAAATTTTACTAACTCCTTGGTTTTGCAAAAAAATGGGCAACGCTTCCCTTAGCGAAAGTGACTTTCCAAAATTCATACAAAGTCAAATATGAAAAATAAACTTCACCCAAGAAATGCAGAAATTGAACTAACATCTATGGCTGCAGCACATGGCGAACATTTGAAATTACCTATCAAAGTTGATACTCAGACTAAGTAAAGCGTACAGTCAATTACAAACAAGTCCATACAGAAATGGATAAATACTCTCAACAAAATCTCAAAAGTTGTTTTCTCATAAGATAATTCATTGATCCCCCATATAATTACCCTTTTTACCCATTTACATGTGACATATCGTTAGTCCATTCAACGTAGAAACAATGCCTATCATGCCTTATATTATACATAAATAGGTTGCACAACTACTGTACGTTTCGAAAAAAAATATGGGGGCATTGTTTTTAGCATCTATGCCTATTATTCAACGTAGAAACAATGCCTATATGCTTATCATGCCTATCGTTAGTCCATTCCTATCGTTAGTCCATTCAACGTAGAAACAATGCCTATCATGCCTATCGTTAGTCCATTCAACGTAGAAACAATGCCTATTATTCAGCGTAGAAACAATGCCTATCGTTAGTTTCTTTTTACCCTCTTTACGATAGGCAAATGTTGCAAAGGTTTTTAAAAAATTCCGAAAAAAAATTATGATGTGGAGAAAAATAAACTAAACAACATTTGCTTGAGCACTATATCCAAACTCTTTACCAAATTTGAATTAATAATCAAATACAAAAAATAAACACTATGATAAAAAAAATAAAAAAATAAAAAATAAAAAAATGAGTGAGTGTGCCAGCACCTTTTCGACACCGCCATCTTTGCCTGATTTTTAATTATTTTTTGGCACTGACAAATGCCCTGAAAATTTATAGATATGTAGTTTACATAATCAATAACTCATAATTTTTTTTTTCAAAAACTAATAAAAAATTTTAAGCCCCGAAATAAAATGAAAACAAAAAGTAAAAAGTGAAAAAAAACAAAATAGTGAGTAGGCGAGCACGATTTGACACCCCCATCTTTGACAATTTTTAATTTTTTTCTGGCTTAGCAGAATGGCTTCCAAATTTAAAGGCATGTAGGTTACATCATAAAGAACTAAAAAAAAAAAAATCAAAAAAAAAAGTTATTTATAGGCCCCGAAAAAAAATTTGGTGGGGGCCGAACCTGGAGGTGTTCGGCCCCCGAACGCCCGAACGCTCGGGGGCCAGCCCGGGGGCCCCCGAACGTTCGGTCAGGTAACCCTGTATATAAATATAATTTTAAACTGAAATAAATATTGTGCAAATTCGTCACATTTCTTATTTTTTTGCCACTCCAGCGTGGTAGCTAGAGGAAAAAGTACCCTAACTTCTGTGATTTTTCGCGCTCCGAAGAATGCCTTGATAACTTTGAAAATTGAAGAGTTTATAGATTTTATTGCGATCTTTTCATGAAAATTATTTAAAAAAATTTTAATCGGTGAAATAAATATCGTGCCGATTTGTCTCATTCTTGATTCTTGTCACTCTACTACTTGTGGGCCAACGAGAAATGCACCCCAATTTCAATGATTTTTCATGCACAAAACAATGTATTAAAAAATCTAAAAATTGAAGGGTCTGTTGATTCGGTCGTGATCTTTTGGAAAAAAATATATATATAAAAAAATTATTTTACTTATAAAATAAGTGGTGGCAACAATTTATCGAATTTTTCGTTTTAGGCCTTTGTCGGGTCTCCACACTATGCTAACGGTAGGCCTTATGAACATGTGCTACCGTTCCCCTTATGAATATGTGCTACCGGTCCCCCAACTTTTACAACGTCGAGTATAGCGGTGGTTTAAATCTTGAAAGAAAACAAAAAACTCATAAGGGAACACATGCATATGTCTCCGTCAGCCTAGAGAGATGTAAAAATAGGGGTATAGTGGGTTTGCACTGGGCAGAAGAAAAAAATACCTCACAGTTCTCTGCCTCCAGAACCTCGCCTAGGCTTCTGCAGAGCTCCCGCAATCGGTGGGGCAAACCTCCCACAAAGGCCTTGGCACAGACAATGGGTTTCAATCTCGCCTGCCGCCTTCCTCTCTTAACCAATAGATTAGACTGAAAGTTAGAAAGGTAAAATGATAAGTATTTAGTTACTCAGATACAAGAAAGTTACGCTCAGACTCGCATGAGAGGGCCTTGAAACTTTGACGCGCCTGAGGGTGTCGCAATGGTGGCAAAAAATGCAGTGAAAAAGACTATGTCGAACTCAAAACACAGAAAGATAACCCTCTGCCTAACCTCTCAGCTGCAACAATGATGCCTCTAACGAGTCTGGTCTCTTTCTCAAGTCGCAATGCCTCAAACCTCTGACCAGACTGTCGCTACACAACCTAGATACCCTGCGTTTGAATAGAGCACACCCCTTATGCTCTATTCGAATATGGGTTAATAGCCCAACATAACCAAGGAAAACAGTAGCAATATGTACTAGGCCAGAAGTGATGCATAGCAGCACCACCCAACTAGAAACACAACAGCAACGACTTCACCATCAGTTGAGCAGAAACTCATCGACTTCAAAGACGAACTGCAGCAGCCATACTTTTAAACACGAATAAAAGCAACAGACTGACCCTAACAGCTGCAATAACTAGTCAAGGCTATCATCAACAACGACAACAGTTCGGATCTCTTCCGTATTTGCTCACAGTCTTCCCCTTCTTTTTTCTAAGCCTTCTTCTCTGCTTATCTCCGTTGACGCCAGTTCCCAGTTTTAATTTGTTCCCCTCCTTCACCAAATCTTGTCCCAATCTCGACCAGGTATAAATGGACTCAAATGTACTCTTGAGCAGCCAAGCATCACCGCACACACGAGCATCGGCGGGACTTCAAAGACCGGGATAAGTATTATGATGATCAACATGGCAACTGTGGTGGAGTTGCACTGGGATTGCGCTTGCGACTACCAAGAGTAGCTTGACACTATGAGCAGCTATGTAATCACTTGGAGCAGCGATGTGGCTGTCGACCATCATAAATGCAAGAAGATAGTGAAATTTCCACTAGGACATGAGAAGGTGCACCTTCGCTGCAGCAGTCTGCTGCTGCGCTACTCTCCTCATAAGTGAATGACAATGAATCTTCCGCTAGTATATGGGAGGATTCACGCTCAGGTAAGTACCTCGACTCTCTTGATAATATTGTCAGCATGTGAATGCACGTGGTCGTTTACATCACAAGGTTCAACCGAAAAAAAATACTAAGCAGTGGAAGAAAAAGTTATGAACATAACGACGAGCAACGAGTGGGAGGGAGACCGCCTGTCGCACTCTATAACTTAAAGGAGCGTTGTGGCCACCATTACAAACACGATTGCGGAGCCGAACGGATGTGGCATGGGAAAATGACCACAACCGAAATTGTGGTACAATGAGTAGTATGATAATGGACTCAATAAATGGCCAATGTGGCCCCACAACGACGACAATCACAGGCAGCAATGCAGGCCACCACAATCTCAGCCGCATGACCACGATCAGCACCCGTACCGGACCGTACGATGATCGACACAACTGCCACTCGCCAAATATGCAAAAGAGAATAGACCTCCCACTCGAAACTGAAAGGATGGATTGTCGTTCCAAATTACTCTTTCCTTCACACAACCCCAAACCACCGTACTACCAAATCTACATCCTCAATGCCAGTTCAAACATCGCCATCGGATTCGCCATCCAGCCCTACTCCCGTCACTCGCTCGACGTCTTCGGGCTTTTCTCTTTTATCATCATTTTTAATTGTTCTCTGGCCAAAAAAAAAAGGTGTCTTCAGAAATACCTCCCACAGGTTTAATTGATCTCATCCTCCCAAACTTTTGACTACGACGTCTTCCTATTTAATCTTGCCATCGTTGATCTCAAGGAGTAGTGATCGAACCCGGTCGTCGCCAAGTGCTTTTCTCAAGGAACTAAAGGGCGGCGTAAGGCTTGAGCCGCCTGACAGTGGGGCGGGGCAGGGTAGCGGGGCGGCGTGGGCGCGAGCGATGAGCTTGGTGCACGCGTCGTGATGACGCTCTCCTTTTCCGCCACGTGTGTCTCTCGGGGGAACCGTTCCCTCTCTGATACCAGTGTGACGGACCAGCTGGGATAGCGGTCCATCATGATCAAGAGGAAGGGATGAGGATGGGGGAGATGAAGATGGAGCTGGAAGGGATAGCGCAACTCCAACGCAGACTCAACACGCATGTATTCCAAACTGTGCAAATAAAGATCCAAACTGTGCAAATGAAGAATAAGACTGAAAACAAACTGAAGTTGGGGTATACCCCCAGCGGATTGACTGGAATGGACTGGGCCTGGTACCGACAGTGGTACCGGGAAGGACTGGACTGTACTGAATGAGAACACGGCCTGTGGGGTCAGGCCACAGCCTAGTCCCACAGGCCGAACAGGCAAAATAGCCAGATAGGCTAGAGGCACGCTGCACAGCGCCACTGGCGACGGGGAAGAAACAAGGAACCTGACCAGGGGCATGAACTAGAACAAATGACAAGACACACGAGAGGATCGTGCGATCGGACCGGGCATACAAACCACCATAACTTGTCGACATGCATCAATGAGTGGCACCAATTAGGCAGACTACAGCCAATCAAAGCCAAAGCAAGCACCCGGATGGATTACAACCAATTGGAAAAGTAACAAGCGTAACCCACATAATAAATTACAAAAGCGATCAGGCAGATTCTTTTTTTTTTTTTTTTTTTTTTTTTTTAGCAGGCAGATTCTCACTCAAATAATGGACTTAAGGCAGATTCTTTCTTTAAACCACTAGTACCTCCACCAGTGTTGGGGGGAAAACTGTCAGTTTTCCCATTTTTCCCGAGAGGTTCGAAGGTCCCAGAGGCTCGGCAAGAAGAACAAATTTACGTTTTATATTGCCCGCTGCAAGGAAATCTGAGCAAAGCGAGCTAACAGAATCCAGAAAGCACAATCACATTGAAAGCCAGATAGTCTCAGGGCGTCGTTCGGCACTCCTCGGGGCATCCTCGGGCTACGAGGATGAATCCTCAAAAAAGTTTAGGGTTTTTGTCGTCTTCATTCCACTCATCCTCGGAGCATTGGTTTTAGGACTCGTCCTCGGAGCAATGTCAAAAAAATAAAAGGGAAAAAAAAAGAAAAAAAGTTGTGCTGCAGGCTTTCAGCCAATAGGGTGCCGCCACGATCAGAATCCTCGGTTGTAACGTCTCTCTACGTGCATGCCCTCTCCTCTCCGTGAAACACGGATCCTTGGGCTCCAAGGGACCTCGCGAGGTCCCTTGGAGCCGAGGACGATTTGGCTGGGAAATCCTTGGAGCCCAAGGATTTGTCCTCGGAGTGTTTTCACATTTCTGTTCCGAAAATCGCCTCCGAGGACAGGTGGAACGACGACGGAATCCTCGGAATCGCGTCCCCGAGGAGTGTCGAACGACGCCCTTTCTCTGTCCAGAGACCAGCGTTACACCAATAATACACCAATGAAGAATCGTAGCACTGAAAACAAATGTCAATGAGTGTTCACACTTGTCACCACCAACATAAAAGTCCAGGCCCTTCCCCCTACTTGGCGCTCGGCGCCCAGACTACTCCCTCACAGCTACTATCTGCCTACGAATTGACAATGCAACTGTTGACGTCAGAAGCCACCGAAGCACATGAAGATGTCACCCAATGGAGATCATCACCGTTACCTGGTATGCGCCCTCACATCATCACCATCCTCCTCCTCTCTCTCTCTCTCCCTCGTCCTAACACCCACGTCTTCCCTCTACATCACCCGAAGACCACCCCTGTGCCCCGCTGTATGTCCAAGCCCTCAGCCTGCTATGGAGTCTGGGCTATGGCGCTGCCCTCAGCCTGCTACGAAGGCTGCGCTATGGCGCTGCCCTCAGCAGCACCCTGCTTCACCACACGACTGCACATGCGCAGCACCTTGCTCCAGTGCTAGCAGCCAGCACGCGAGCGATTGCTCCAGCAGTGCTGCCGCCAGTCAGCAAGTGCCTGAATGTCCGGGCCAGCGCCTGGCTCTTCCCTATATGGAATGAGCCTGCCAGCCTACAGCCCCGGGCCTGTGTCCGGAAGCTTCCAGTAGGCCCCAGGTGGATGGGCCGCTCCTGCAGCCACTGGGCCCCTGTTCGGTTATGCCTCCAACTGCCCATGTATGTTGCTGTGATTGTGGCCCAGGGCCTGCATTTCCAGAAAGGCCTGCAAAACCGAAGAAAGTATTTGCAGCACGGGTCCTGGGTTCCCTCAACCAACTGGCGCGACACAACTGCCTGAACCCGAAATGCAAAATTGACAGTGAGGGCCTTTGTGTTCTCCCAGGCCCGCCTTCACTTAGGGTGGGCACATCTGCAGTAAGGTCCCCTTAGGTCTGCCGAGGAGCCTGATCCTCGCACCGCGCGTAAAAAAAAAAGAAAAAAAGATTCTCTACTGCAATGATGTCAGGCAGGGTAGTCTAGGAGGCCATGCTCACAGTAGTCCTCTGGAGAATGAATCTTGCTGCTAAAACGGTCAGATTGTGGATGTTGTTGCTTTCTTTTTTTCCTTTCTTTTCTTAGGTTTGGATCCCACCGTGCCTTTTGAAGAAAAAGTCAGAAAAGTAACCTGAAAGTCGTGTCCGCGCCAACCGGTTCGTAAGAACGAATTTGGATCCCATAGGCCCGACGGGGAAGGCACTTCTCCACAAATTTTGCCTACATGCACTCCGTCCCAACGCCATCTACGAACATCCAACGGCCAACGATCATGAACCGACAACAGAAAAAAGGGAAAACTCAATTTTGCAAAGGCACCTACTTTCAGGGGGAGGGGGTAGGGGTCGGGAGCTTTTGGAAATTCGTTGACGAAACCAGCCACGACTCTCTCCCGTGCTGCCACGAAGGAGGCCCAGAGAAGAAACAGCCGAATGATTTTCCCTGTCCGCTCACCGCGGAAACGTGTGGGATTTCTTTTTTTTCACGCAAGTACCCTTACTAAAGATTGTGGGATCCAAGCCTTACTCTCATGAGTCCCCTGCCAGCGAGGCAGGGTGTAGTCCGTGATTTGCTCAAGCTGTGTTTCCTCGACAGTGATCACACTGGCAATCAGAGGAATGTATCCAGCCAATATGATGGCCGGATCTGTTTCCTTTTTGTTTTTTCCTTTGTATTTCTTGAATCTGACACTCTGGCCACGGGGCTGAGACGCCCTCACTGAGGGCACACTCAAACTACCACTTCCAAGAATGTATACAACTGCATTTCACAGCCAAAGCTTTTTTTTCAAGAATGTATACAACTGCGCACAAATCGAGCCATAATTGCACGCCAGATTCAAATGCACAAATGATGGATTTTGAGAGGTGGACTGGCCAACATTGTGCTTCAGATTCGAATAGAGATGTCCACGACATGTCAGCCAACCTCTCAATTACTTCGAGAACAGTACAGTAAGTCATCTACCACAGTAAGTCATCTACCAGTCGTCAAAGAGCAATTGACTACTTCAAAAACAGTTAATCATTTATTTATCCAATAAAGCAAGTGCTTGTTCTCTTCCTGAATATAAAGTCTCTGAACGTACCCCGTCGGGCTTGTGCAAATGAAACACTGCAGGATTTTGAATGAATCTGAGCGACGGCCCTGCCAGATACATCGAACAAACCATCTGTATATACAACAGCCATTTCCTCCCCAACCTGGCTTGCCTTATCAATCCGATTATTTRTTGCCTTGTTTATCCAACTATGAATTCTTTTATAGGGAAATCTCTGACACAGCCGATCAGAAGGACAGGGCAATTCYATAAGATGCCCGCATTATGACCTCCTGGCTCATTGTGATCAGGCTGTGTCTTTCCCATCTGCAACAGTGAGAGAACAGTTGTGCACACAGCTATGGTTACTTCAAATTTATGATGAAGACGATGGAGACTAAGTCGAGGTTGAGCACGAAGAGAAAAGAGGGTGGCAGAGACGACTATCAGATGGGAGAGAATAACTGCCACTGCTGACATATGTATTATTCTTTCTCTTGATTTGGCACTTGCTACGCGTTTGGACACCAGTCCGTCCACGCTCCATAGTTCCACTCACCTTGTCAACGTCAGGCGGGCAGAGCGTTGTAATAGGTGACAAGCACAACGACTACAAACTAGTGATCAATTCTCCAAATATTTCCGTGATTTACCACCAGGATATGCTAAATTCCAGCTCCAAATATTTCCGTGATTTACCACCAGGATATGCTAAATTCCAATTTTGCCATTACAGCCGACATTCGAATTCCAAGTGCCGACATTCGAATTCCAAGAATGCCACTGTTGCCAACCGGCATGAAGTAATCAAATTTTCCTCACTGTTTCGCCAAATTTCAATGCCTGGTTCAATGTTGGTATACGGGAGCCATAGAAAGGGTAACAGCGAAACAACCGAAAGAGGGGATAAAATGCAACATTCAGGAGAGTTTCAGAATCCTCCGTTGTGTTGGGTGAAATGCCAGTGGTTCCACCTCACAGCAACAGGAGCAATTGATTTCAAGGGCAACTCTTGTCATAGGCATAGCTGAGAGATCAGCAGGCCCAGACTCTGGGATTTCCGGGGGGGGGGGGGGGG
>BFEA01000483.1:1143043-1155635 GCA_003427395.1 Chara braunii
GAGAGAGAGAGAGAGAGAGAGAGAGAGAGAGAGAGAGAGAGAGAGAGAGAGAGAGAGAGCAAACGCCAGAGAGAGATTGAAGGAAATCAAGGAGAAGTGGGGGAGAAGGTGAAGGTGCACAACCGTCTCACCCGGTGGTGTACTTGGCAATTGACTGGCCGCGTTGACGACGTCGTTGACAGCCGGGTTCTGTACCGATGTGGGCCCCCCGATTGACGCCTCGCTCCATCTAAAGCCGGCCAGCAGAATAACGAGCACCATGACAGCGCACTTGAGACGTCCCATGTACTCCGGCCATCGGGAACCCATGTCTTCTGCCTCCCTCGGCAACTTCCGCAGTCAGTCTTTTTCTGGGGCAAAAGTTCTCTCCGCTCCTTTGCTCTTCTCTCTCTCTCTCTCTCTCTCTCTCTCTCTCTCTCTCTCTTTCTCTCTCTCTCTCTCTCTATATATATATATATATCGTATATATCTGTGTGTGTGTGTGTGTGTGTGTTCGTCCCTACCGATAGCAGTCAGCGACGCTTCGATAGCCACGCAATAAAGACAAGATGTCAGATATCTCAGAAAATCCGACGTGGAGATCTTAATTGAATCATCGGCAGAAACTCCGGCGCGGATCACAAGCCGACGGACATGATGATCTTAATAGGATCCTCCGCAGAAAATTCGATGTGATCTTGATCTTGTGCCAGTCCCTTCTCTTCCCCTTCCTCCCTTCCCCTCCCTCCCTTCCCTTCCCCTTCCTCCCTTCCCCTCCCTCCCTTCCCTTCCCCTTCCTCCCTTCCCCTCCCTCCGATCCGACTAACTACTGCCGGCAGCATGAGACAGGGAACTTCCACTGTGCGCCAAACATTCCAGGCAGTCGCTCAGTACAACCTGCGAGCCAGACATCCAGGCATAGACTCACTGCAACCTGCGCGCCAAGGCAGTTCTCTACTGCAACCTGCTGCACCAAAACATCCCACCTGGACAAACAAGTTTCTACCCGTTCGACGACGGGAGGGACATCATGTTGCCATTCGAAATAAACAAGACGTTTACATTTACAACGTTTACCCCAATCCTCCCTTGCGCACCGCCTGCTAACTTCCTCAACGCGCCGCCAATTTCAATCACAAAACATGTCCCATAGCACGCCGATTTCTCCTCGCTCTCCAGCCCTTTGCCTCGTCGTCGTCCTCCGCCACTTCAATTCGTTTTTCTTTTCCGCATCCAGATTCATTCATTCCGCTGCCAATTTGAAAATCCAAAAAAAGGGCAAAGTCAATTTCGCTTATTGTGGCGCCAATCAAAGCGACAGGGACTCGCGCGCGCCCGAGCGCAGAGGGCCGCCTCTTGCCCGGTAAGCTCGCAATCGCACCCGCGCAAATGGCATTAAAAAAAAGAACGCGCCATCGGCGCCATCTCATCAGATCTGATCCGATCCGCTCTTCACGGCGATCGTGTTTCCGCCCCGCCGATTGCCGATTCGCTGTCCCACGAGACAGCGAAGACTTCATCCCGCCAAAGCCAAAGCCGAAGCCCGAACCCCGAAGCCGAAGCTGGGGCTGAAGCTGAATGCCGCCAGTATTAGGGAAAAGCCGAGGTGTGCGACAATGATGACGGAGAGGGGTTCGCGTCGCTCATGAGCGGCGCCCGACGTAGGTCGGACGTCGAGACTTCAAAGTTGCCCCTCGCCATGTCAGCAAATTTCGCGCGAGGTGAAGCCTGGCAGCCTGGCGTATCGCCGGGCATTGCAATTATTCTGAGAGAAGAAGCGCCACATTCCTTAACCCAACGAGATTTCTGCCTCCAGGCGGTAGATCAGCCAGGAGCCTGGCAGATGTGCACGAATCGCACAAGCGGGGATCGGCTCTGTCCAGCAGGACCTCCGTTGACCCCGTCTCCGAGGCTGCGAAACGCCAACCCAGAGGGCAGCTGAAGGCAGGTGCACTACCCGCCACATGGGGTTGAAGGGTGTGCACAGGTAACTGTTGATAAGCAGGTCGACAGGTCGAATCATGGCCCCTAAACGAACACAACACATTAAACCACCAGTTCCTTTCCCATATGTTGGCCACAGCATTGTGCGGACCCCAAAATCAAGACTGGCCTCCGATTCGATTTATAGACGGCTGCCCTTCCGTTTCAGGCCAGCACATTACTGGGCGCGCCTCTGAAAAAATAGCTGGGAAAGGTACTGATGGGGCTACCCAGTTGCATTGAAAAAAGACAACACTCCCCCCAAAAAAAACAGAACAGGAAATTTTGGGCAGGTGCAGACAGCCGTAGCTGACAGGGAGGCAAGAGCAAGGGGTGTACACACCAAGTCCACGTGACACAAGTTCGAATCTAAGAATCAAATAAACAATGACGGGAACTGTCAGTAAGCTCCTCCAAGTTTGAAAAAAGTTGTAATAAGCTGCCACAAGGGCCCTTTTGTAGCGAAGTTTGGTGAGTTTGGATGGGATCCCACACTACTTCCTTAGAAAGAAGTTCAAAAAGAAAGCTCAGTTGGTAAGGCGTTCAAGCAGCACTCGGGAGGTCGTGGGTTCAACTCCCATTGCCCCCATGATAGTCCTTGTGGCATGCTTGGCGTCTTACCTTCGAGATGGCCAGTTGGTAAAAAAGCAAGTGCGCGGTGGCTCAGTGGATAGAGCTCTGGTGTTGCAACAGGGAGATTGCATGTTCGACTTTGTCAGCCCACAATTTCCCCGAGCACAATTGGTTGGTGTAGATTGTACTTTGCCTGGCATAGCACCGTTACAGACTAATAACCTCAATAGCTCAGTGGGTAGAGCTCTGATATCGTAACCTGGAGGTCCTGGGTTCAACTCCAATACACATAACACATAACTCATAACTCATAATCAACGAGGGGGGGTTGCAGGGGGAGATGGGCTGGAGGTCTTCCCTGGCAGGAATCGGCCCTGTGGCGAACTGTTGCGACGGTTACGGACCGATAACCCTGCCCCCTCCATACTCTGCTCATTCGTCATGTCTATATCTGATAGGTACACAGGCTGTCTAGAGTTCGCTTAGGCAAGACACTGCCTGGGGTGGCCCCGAGGAAACATTCGGTTCCGGACTAGTTTGGAGTGGCACACAGGCTAGTCTAGAGTTGGCTTACGTACTGACACTGCCTACGGTGGCTCCGTGGAAACATTCGGTTCCGGACTAGCCTGGACCATATAATCCAGCCATGACATAATCCGGATAGGTACTATGGCTGGTCTGGAGTTGGCATAGGAAAGACAGTGCCTAGGGTGGCTCCAAGGAAACAATCGGTTCCGGGCTAGCCTAGAGTGGCACACAGGCTGGTCGAGAGTTGCCGTAGGGACATTGCGTATGGTTACTCCGTGGAAACATTCGGTTCCGGACTGGCAGAGAGTTGCACTCATACCAACTGTAACATCATCCCGATAGGTGCCCAGACTGGTCTAGAGTTGGCTTAGGTAAGACATTGCCTAGGGCGGCTCCGTGGAAACATTCGGTTCCGGACTGGCCTAGGATAATAACAGATGATTAATAATAAGCAACTGAGGGTGCAAGGGCGAATGGGGCAGAGGTCTTCCGTGGTAGGAACCGGCCCTGCGGCGAACTGGTGCGGGTTACAGAATCGATAACCTTGCCCCCTCAGCATCAACAATAACACAAACCCTAATACGGCAATAATAGTAGGCTATGCTAGGAACATAGCGTCCCGGTTGGGTCAGAAGGGCTGTCTCAGGTAAGACCTTGGTCAGGGTAGAACCACTAGACACTGCCTAGGGAAAGGCTCTAAGGAATATTCGTTGTCTGACCAACCTGGCTTGGTGCTCATAGGAAAAAAACAACAATGAACGACTATGCTTGGCGACCGATGTGCCCGTGCGCCAAGGCTCGCTCGATAGTGCCTCAGCTTGGGCTGGGAGAAGGTTTGTCATGGCCTAGCGTCGGTGTCTGCAACCGCTGCCCGGTATACTCGACAGGGCCAAACAAGTGCCCCCCTAGATGAGGGAGCAGAGGTTACGCTAAGGAAGCAGATAAACGAGGTAGGTCGGGGTGGGTCCTGTGAGCACCCATTAAAAAAAAAGAAAAAAAAAAGAAAAAAAGAAGAAAAAAAGAAGAAAAAAAAAGAAAAAAAAAAAGAAACAAAAAAGCTAGCTGGGGAGACGAACGATCCTCTGGGTTCTATGGTGGCAGCGCTGTGCTTTAGCCCTGGAGGGCATTAAGGTGGCAGTGGAGGAGAGGATGGAACAGATAAGACATCACTTCCAGCTCAAGCTCACATGGCGGTGGCAAAAAACGAAACAGACCCTGGACCTTCTCCGTACTTCAAAGGACATTGATACAGAGATATCTCAGTTCTGTCGGGAGTGGTTGGGGGGAGACCGCGGGGGGTGGATCGCGCAGGTGAGGTGGACAGGGGATAAGGTAGAAGGGAGACAAAGCGTGGAAGGTAAAGAAGGAAGGCGGAGGAAGGACCCCGATGTGGGCAGTCCGTCACCTCGCACCCACACAAAGTCATCACCGCGCTTAGCCCGAGCATGCATCCAAGTTCGCCCATGCGCCATAGTTCGTCGCCGCCCCACGTCAACCCGGCATGCCCAGCACCAGCTCATCGGATCGTCCAACTCTCTACTCACCTTCCAACTCTTGCTCATTAGTCGATCCTCTCGACCACGCTAAATCCAAAATTCATAGACAGCGAGTTAATCGCGCTTGCGAAATTTATCGCATACATGCTTGCGCGAGATACTCGGGATTGCGCCTGAGTGGGAAGGAAGGCGGAGGAAGGAAGGAAGTGTCAACGACTGCATGGCCAGGCTGTGGCGAGGGGGACGCAGCTACACTCCACACATCGATCCGGTCATGCAAGCATTCAGGCCAATAGCACATGGGGAGAAGTATGTGCGCACAGGGGCGCCACAAAAGATATCAAGAACGAGAGGATTACAGTTACGATCACCCCCGCCACAACAAAAATTATAGTTACAAGTTAGATTAAGGCGCGGAAAGTTAGAGCACAGATCTTGACGCGGCAAGGCGTGCGCAAGCAAGAAGCGCCATGCAACAAAATTGCGATGTACCTAAATTCCTAGCCTAAATCCTAATCACAAAACGAAATTTCGAGAGCCCGCGGGGGCCTGACATCAGTTGAAAATTCGAAAAGATTTTCCCGTGCGACGATCATGTCAAAATTCCCACTTCCCACAGCATAACAAAAAAAAAGTTATGGCAACAGTTATCCTTCACGCTCGTTGAGGCGCGATCAACTACCAACCGTCGTAGGACCATGCTAGCCTCAATCCCAAAAAAAACAAGAAAAGCAAGGACACTCATGCAATCCAACAGGCCATCCCGATTCAACCCCCTAAGTAGCCTTGAGCAAAAAGTCGCGCGGTCGCAGAAAACAGTTCGTCACACATATGATGCCCAGGGGGTTCCTATCTTGAGCAAGCTCCTGCTTACTCTCTCATCATCCGTCGATCCCGCAAGAAACGTCGGCGATCGACGTGGAGCTGACACATGCTACTTACAGTGAGATACGAGTGTGGAAGTCATCCAAGTGGCATTCGCGAACTCCGATCCTAGAGATTGTCGGGGAAAGGTAATCTCATGATGGGTGGAGGAGGGGGGTGAACTTGTGGGAGAGGTGGAAGAAAGCGACGAAGGTCTCGATCTCTAGTGGGGAACCGAGTGTAGTGGACAGTGCGATGGATGCGGGGGAAGAGATGGTCTTGATGGGGGAGCGAGGCGAAGTAGTATGGGTAAAGGGTGCAAAGAGTGGGGGGAATCTCGACGCGTAGGTCCTCATAACGTTTGCACCCGGGGGTAGTACCCGTGATTATACAATAAACCTCTATATTATTGAATTCCTGTCATGCCGCGCTAGAGAGAAGGATGTGGAGGGGAAAGGAGGTTATGAAAGAGTTAGTGGTGGTGCGTGGGAAGACGGTGGGAATGAGGCGGGTGGAATAGAGTTGATGGAAGAGTGAAGGTGGGAAAGGATGCTAGTTAGAAGGAAACGGGGGGCGGCCCGCATGTTGATGAAGGATAAGGTAATCAAGGGGACAACATGATAACGACCTGGGACGAAGCCGGAGCGCCCGCATTTCCACGTATGCGAGCGGTGGGCCGTGGTGGAGAGGATTGAGCCGACGAATAACTTCTTCTATGGCGCCTGCTTCGTGATCCCTCCGCGGTGGTGACACCATCTCCTCCAAGTTCCTCCTGCGGCGGCTCTGGATTGCGCGCCAGTTTCCTTCTACCCTCTCTCGCCTCTTCTGCACTGGGGCTTCGTCCTCTTCCTTGCTCTATTCGCTGGGGCTGCCTCATTCGTCTGACTTACTCCCTCCCGACTCACTCTCCTCTGACTCGTTGTAATCGAGGTCGTTAGATTCCTCCTACAAGTTTTCTTCTTCTTCTTCTTCTTCGCTCGCCTCTTCTCTCTCTTCCTCCACCTCTTCTCTGTCTAGTTCTTCTTCTACCTCGACCCTTCGAATGATCGGATCCCACAAGGTGAGATCGGTCACGTCGATGACCAGATAGTGGTCCGAGGAGGGGTAGCGGCAGTTGTCCTCGTCGAGCACCATACACGTGGACCACAACAGATGCGGTACCAACGTATGGGTGAGCGCGGCCGGAGTGGGCCACTCGTCACATCGCAAAAGGATGTCTAGAGGCAGATCGTCCAAGAGTTGCGCCAGGAACATAAGGACTTCACTAGTGATTGGCTTTAGATGCCCGTCCCTCACCTTTTCAAACAGGATCCCCAACAACTCCCCCTCTGTATCCGTTATCCACGCTTGGACTATCAACAACTCCACCTCATCGTCGGGGACTTCGTCTTCTTCGTCCTTGTTGGCCGGTTCGGCCCAATGGAACACCACCTCGAGGAGACATAAATTGAACGCGACATACACGTTCCACCAGTCCGTCCACTTGCCAACGTCAAGGATCGGCACGTCTAGTTGTCTGACCCGAAAGGATAGAGGGGCGTAAGTAGCGGACTGCCAGAAGGTGGGGAGGTTGGAGGGAAGCCCGAAAGTCGAGAGGCGATGCCGGTTCATTGGGGCGGTGCAAAGGAAAGGAGCTCCAGGATGAAGACCTCCGGCGCAGGGGGAGAAAGTCGGAGCTGGCTGAGATGGAGTCGATTTGATCGCTAGGCTGTGCAAACAACTGGATCCACCCGGCCGTGAGGTCCTGCGCCCACAGTCGCAACTGTCAGAGGGTGCCCGTGTGGGACGATGCATGCAACGTCGTAAGATCGCCAGTAAAGGCGACAATTACGGACACGTCGCTGATGCCTGGTGGAGACAGTTGCAGAAAAGCCAGCACCTCGGCCAACACTCGCGCTTGATCGCTGATCCGTGCGAACCGAAATTCTGTCGCCTCATGGATGGTCGTCGTGCTGAAGAATGTCGTGAAATGAAGCAGATCGGGACTCAACCGTGGTTGCTGCACATGCCAGATTGACGAGATATGCCCCCCATGTCTCATTAGACGCTCGCTAATGACCTGCTCTGTATAAAAGCTCATAGCGATGGGGAAGAAGGTGGAGATGAAGGTTGGGAAAAAGGAGAATCAGTGTATTCAAGTTCGAGATCGTCGTCTTCCTCCTCAAAATTGAGGGACGACGTAGACGATGGGAGAGAAGGAGAAGGAGGTAAGGGACGAAGATAGGACACGTGTCGAATGATCGGTCGAGCCAATCGACTTCCTGAGACCTCAGGTGCAAGCTGCACCGTGTTCACTCCGTTAGGATCAAGCTCGACTACGTGAAATCGCCCGAAGAATCGTGGTGCTAGCTTACCCCGGCGAGCACATTTCCTTACTTGCACTATGTCCCCTAATTTATACTGGGGCTGAGGCCCAACATTCCCGTTCCTGGACTCATAGCTTCGGACCTACCGTCCGTGGGTCATTTCGATCATCCATTGTCTTTTCGGGCTAACCGGGGAAGGGTTTTTTCAATCAATTCTGAGTGACGTTGAGCCTTGTCCTTGACCTTCGTCCTTGTGGCTCGTCGAGCAAGGGTCGTCTCGTCGTTCAGGCTCGGCAGAGCTACGCAAGCCAAACTATTTGTCCGTGACTGAAAAGGGGTTGGGCCAGTGGACTCATGGGGTGTCCCTCGGTGGATAGCTAGGATGTGGTCTACGATATCAGGCCAAGGCCTCGTGTCCCTAACCGCGATGTTTCGCTGCAAAGCTGTCTTAATCACCAGGTTCGCATTCTCTACCTGTCCGTTCGATTGTGACACATGGGGAGCCGTATTGTGAATGGAGACGCCATGTACGACTAGGCTCCTCAAGACTTCTCCTCGGAATTCTGCCCCACTTCCCATTAGGATTTCCTCGGTGTCTTGATGCATTCCGAGGAAGCGGTTGACATACCGCACAATCTTCGCCGTCTGTCGTGTTTCGCATGGGTAGGCCTCGCTCCATTTCGAGAAATGATCCACGAATACCAAAAGAACTGAATATTTGCAGCTATTTGGTCTAGGGGGCACGGCAATATCCGTCGTATCCATGCTAACCCTTTGGAACGACCGTTCGACTACAGTGGGCACTATCGACCTAGGCGACTGAACCGACGCCTTATCTGCCGCGCAGACCGGACAATCTTTAACGATGAATTTAACATCGTCTCGGATATTGGACCAATACCATTCGTTTTTTTCAATTGTCGACTCCGTGATTCTGACAACAAAGTGAGTGGCGGTTTCCTCGTATGCTGACTTAACCCAGTCGTGCCTCATGAACGGATGAGGCACCGACATTAAAATCCCACTACCGCCAGTCTTGCATTTCTCTAACCGTTCGTAGTTCCATCGGTAATCCCGTGCCCTCTCGTTGGTCCGCCTCCGATCTTCCTTGGTGAATTCTCGGAGGGAGTTTCCAACCACCGTAGCTATTAGAACGACGCTTGTCCATACCTCGGCACGACGAAATCTGCGTGTCTTTTCCAACCTTTCGGACATGGCTTTGAGGAATCGAGCCTCCATCGGGATTTTGTCGGTTTGACACAAAGGACATAACTAGGCTTTATCCACGTTCCTGTATTGGACACAGGAGCCGTGGGCCCGAGAGACACATCGTTCACAGTCTACCCACTCGACATACCCTTCCCCACTAGGACGCATAGGAACCGAATAGACTCACGATATCGTTTCACAAAAATAGCAAAACTTGTCAGGCAAGGAGAGAAAAGAAGAAGATGAGAGGGGAGAAAGGGGGCCTCTGGAAATACCTTTTCCACTCGTCGCCATCGTGTCCACATGTCACTTCCTGGAGGTTCGGGAGAGAATGACCACCTCTCCGTACGATGGTCCCTTGGTCGACTCCGGATCCTTCCACGGAGTGATTTCTTCACCTTTGACCACCTTGCTTGGCCGATGCAGTCGTGTCGATCCGTCGGCGTTCCCGTGCTTCTCTATCTTCCAATGGATGATGTCGAAATCATATTCCTGTAGTCGGATAACCCATCGTCCAATCATGCCCGTAAAGTTAGTGAGCCTCTTGAGAGCCAACAGAGGCTCATGATCTGTAACGAGGAGGAACTTCTGCCCGTACAACAGAAAAATTTCCTAAAATTAAATAATCATTCTATAGTAAAATTACATTCTAAATTCTAAATTTTCATTCCATCTTGAAAAATGTCATTCCAATTTTAAAATTTCATGTCTTACTTGAAAACTTTCATTCCAAGAACGGGGTATCCCTTCTTATTTGAACTGAATGCCAGAGATGAAATGAAAGTTTGGATGAGTTATGAAATATTTTAATTGGACTATCATTCTATGTAAGGATTTTCAGTCATAAATGGGTTAATCCAATCTAAATTAGAAGATATTTGTTACAGTAGAATGAAAGTTTAATTAAAAATTTTCATAAACTCATCCAGACTTTCATTCCATCTTGAACAAATAGATGTAGTTGGAAGGGAAAACTCATATTTAGACGGGAACTTATCAAATAAAACTAGAACTTTTAGAAATTGTCGAACATTGAAATGATAATTTATAAATATGAAGGATTTTTTTTTTAATGGAATGTTTTTTCAACTTTCATTTCTCATGGAAATTTTTCTGTTGTACAGGTATGGATGAAAGTGCCGAATTCCCCAAACGACCGCGTAGCATTCTCCCTGAAGGGCCGAATCGTTCCTTCGCTCGTCGGGTACTGTTCGCGAGGCGTACTCGATGACGTGCTCGCGACGATCCTTCCCCTTCTGGGCCAAAATAGCGGAGATCGCCTCAGGCTGCCAATCCGTGATGAGTATGAATTGTTTCTTAGGGTCGGGCCAAATCAAAATAGGCGCAGAGGCTAGGGCCTCCTTCAAGGTGACAAAGGCCCGTTCCCACTCCGCATCCCACTTCAGTGGCTGGTCTTTCCGTAGGAGGTTTGCCAGAGGCCTTGCAATTGTCGCGACCCCCTTGATAAACCTCTGGTAATACGAGGCCAGCCCCAGAAAGGCTCGAACCTGTGTCAGTGATGTAGGTGTGGGGGCTTCTTGAACCGCCTCGACCTTTCTCAAATCCGGCTTCAAACCCCCTCGGGTCACCACGTACCCCAGGAACGAGCTCTCTGAATGAAAGAGCTCGCTTTTCTCCAATGTGATCTTGCATTCAGCATCCCGTAGTGCCCCAAGTGTCCATTCGATGTGCTGAGCGTGTCCGTGAATTTCAGAATACACCAGGATATCGTCAATGTACACAATGACACAAAAAATGATCGTTCCCTGAGTCAGCCTGGTCTTGTTGACGAAATTCTGAAATGTGACGTTCATTGCTCTCTGGAAAGTACCTGGTGCATTGCATATTCCCATAGGGCAACAAATCCACTGCCAAGTGCCTTCAAACAACACGAATGCCGTTTTTGGTCGGTCCTCCTCCTTAACTAAGATATGATGGAACCCGTGACGAATATCAAACTTACCGAAATAATTAGTACACCCAATCACATCCAACAAATCATCAATCCGGGGAAGGGGGTACACATCCTTGATCGTGATGTCATTCAACTTCCTATAATCGATGCATATGCAAATCGACCCATTTTTCTTCGGAACTAGAACTACGGGCTAGTATGGGGAATCACCATGGTCTGGTAGCTGTTTTATCTAACCGTTCGCTTCGAATTCTCTGATTTGTTCCAACGCTGTCCTCCATTTCGCGAGGGAGTATCAACATGGTTTGCAGTGGATTGGTGGGCGCGTTCGCGTTCCGGTTTGAATTTCATGTTGAATAACTAAAGATAACTCGATATCCGTGTCCTTGATGCTAAGCGCCCCTTGATATTCGGTCAAGATGTCCGCAATTAGTCAGTGAGTTTCATCGGGCACGTACTGGGGCACATGTAGTTCATAAAGTTGTCTGTGTATGTTAACTGCCACTTGCTTGGTACCCATCTTCGTACCGTTTCCGGGTGAGGGAGACGAAATGAATGACTCAGAGTTGTTCGATCGCCAGGAAAACACCGTGGCAACCATTTGAGCGTCTTTCCGGCGAGCGAACGCATGCTGCAGCACTGCAAAGCGAATCAAAAGCAGTTTGCTCTCGTCAAGTTAGCAGCCAATAAAGGGAAAGTCCCTACGTGTGAAGAAAAGCCCGATGTCCCCAGTACCTCGGACCCGCTACGGTTAGGACTAATCCAAAAAGACATTTTTTTTCTGCTCATTAAGGCCATTCCGTGGAAATCCGCAGAATGCGATATAGAAGTCTGGGAAATTTCGTACAATGCTATTATCGACTCGGGGGCGGCAGTCTTGGCCATCTCTCTGAGGGTCGTGGAACAGGCAGGGAGTAGAAAAGATCCGATCCTGTTAGCGGAAGGAGATCACCTTGTGTCCGCTAACGAGGAAAAGATCAAGGTGGTGGGAAGGATGACAAATGTTGCATCTCGATCGGGAAAAGTCCACGCCTTGGGAGATGTCGTGGTATTGGACGTAAATATGTACGATGTCCTTTTGGAATTGTCGGCCCTTGCCGCGATGAGAGCCAATCTAGATTTCGAGAGGTTGTCAATCATCCTTCGGAATACGGGTGGGAAACCGTATGTTATCCCGATGTGTTTAACTCTCCGGACTATGTTACCTACGACCCAGAAAAGTCTCCCTGGGATTGGGGAACCACTCCATGTGATCACCTGGAGGGAACCCCTCAAAGAAACGGACCGAAGGGGAAAGGGACCCGAACTGTCGATTAGCTCCTCTGACAGCGAGTACGAAGTGGACCAAGTAATCTGGGACATGGTGCATCAATTGATTCACTACCCAGTCGGAAACATTTATCCTTACAGAAAGAAACCTCCAACGGATGCGGGCTCTAATCCTGGGGGAACCACTGGTACAAGTATCCCGAATGACCGATTCTTTGGAACCCCCTCGGACCTTATACGAGGCCACCACCCCTCTTCTCTCAAGATACAGTGACAAGAAAACATTCTATGATATTACGAAACTACCTTGTTCCTTGCTCTCTACAGGGAAGGAGGTCCAATTGCTACGACAGGGGTTGGTTGGTTAGTTTGCAACCCACGTACTTGTCCCGAGCCTGGCATAGCGCCCTTACAGACTAATGACCTCAACAGCTCAGTGGGTAGACCTCTGATATTTTAACTTGAGAGGT
>BFEA01000484.1:21508-32063 GCA_003427395.1 Chara braunii
AGAGAGAGAGAGAGAGAGAGAGAGAGAGAGAGAGAGAGAGAGAGAGAGAGAGAGAGAGTCTCCTTTTCTTTTTTTTTGGGGGGGGGGTTTCCAAATACCCCCATTAAGTTCAGATATATGTCAAAATGTCCCTAAAAGATATGGGCACAGTGGAATGGCCTTTTGGGCTGACATATTTGCGTTATGGACCTGTCAGCCGGACGTGCAAATTCGCTTGGCCTTTTGCAAATGCACCTATGAACACTTGGCAACTGCCGGGGTATTTTGCAAAGTTGGGCAGCGTCCGGTGAGGTGCATTGCAAAGATGGGGCCCAACTGATGGCTGGGGTGTTTGGTAAAATGCTTGCGTCATTGTCCTTCGCAGGTCCACTTGTTCGTTTTAATGATGGCTTTCTTAATTTTACGACTCACATCTGACCCCTACCCATTGTAGGTGCTCAGTCAGTTGATTAAATTGGCATTCGAACCGGCGATATGGACTCTTTGGAAAGCAGGCAAGTTGCACGTAAACGCACATTCAAATACGAAAGAGCAAATCAAGAGTATATTTACCAACAAAGAAGAGAAACTGGGTACTACGGTACTAATACCCCCAAAAATGGCAAGTTTGAAAGGAAATAACTCCAAAGTTCAAATAACTTCAAATAAGCCTATTTTGTGAACTGGTTGGCAGGGTTAGGAACCGGGTGTTGAACGGGGTGAGGATGGAAATTTATACGGCCGGGGCCTGGAAGCTCGGTGAATGATGAGGGAGAAGGAATGGAGAGGGGGATTTAAGAGAAGAGGACCAGAAGGTTTACCAGATAGACTACCATCTTGCCCCCACCACAACGCACCAGGTTCCTCATTGTTGCCTGCACCTGAGGGGAAATATAGCTTGAAGACAGTCATTATCAGGCTACGTTATGTTCGGGGGATGATGGTACCGCGTTGGGCATATAGGTTCGCTCCCACATTCCCCATCGGCTTCAAACTTCACGTGGAAAATTACTTAGCCTACTCCCACACAGTTTGAAAAGGAGAGATGACAAAGAACCATTCATTAGTTATTCTTCTGTTGAAAGTTTATAATTATAGCAAGTATAGGCGTTTACTTCGAACGTGCATAACCAACAGTTAAACCTCCTGATGAAGCAATAATTGTTGTGGAACGTGGAGCAGTTGATGCTGTCACGCAACTCACTCGTCGTAACAGGGGGAAAGGTTGTCTGCACTCGTGAGCATGCGGCGTTTGACCCAGTTCCGAGCGGGTGATTCTTGCTTAGACTGGATCTTGTTTCATTTTCTTTCTTTTAAGTTTTAACTTTTAACCCCCTCGCGTGCGGAAAAGACGAATGGGTCTGTCTCAGCACAGTGCACTTTCAATATATGTTGAGAGAACTTGAGACAAGTAACCAGCATTTAATAGCCAGCCACAGAGAGGTAATGATTAACCCTTTCGGAGCTTGGAATCTGTGGCATACTTTCCATGCTTTTCACCATAAGCAAACATTGGCTCTTTTATCAACTTTTATGGACACCACTCACACCATTCATATAAAGAAGCCCAAGTTACAATACACCTAGGCTTTTTGCCTGGAGAGGATGTTATATTGCTACAACTTGACAGCTACACAACTTTTTACACTACTATACGATCTGGACGACCAGTTAGTTTCGCAATGCCAAAATTAGTAAAATTATAAAATACACCTGGCCGAACAGGATCGTCCGTAAGTGAATCCCAACGCACAAGCTCACCACTCCAATAGAGATATGCCATACACAGTGATATATAGTTTTCTGTTTCGCTGGACAGTTTAAGAGCCCAATAGGGTCACTGGGTGCACCTGGGGGTCTGGAATCTTGAATTATTGATGCAGGTGCTTGCCGACTGGATAGACGCTCAGCAACCTTTGCCCACATCTCCCGACGGAAACTGGAGATGCTCTAGGTTCGAATAACCTCTGCAAGAATTCAAAGACTAACGAGAGGGATCTGAGGATGTTAAGGCTAGCTAGGATCTCTCTAACAAAAAAAAAAAAAAGAAGAAGAAGAAAAAACTTGGTTTGCCTATGGGACTTGCAGAGGAATATGCTTACCCCGAGCGCTCGAAGTGCCCAGTACAACGTGGCTCGTGCGATAGTGCTTCAAACAGGGCTGGGGAGGGAGGTGAGAACCTGCTTAGCCCTGATGCCTGTAACCGCTGTCCGGTCAAAGATCACCGAAATGCGTGATGATCCAGGGTGTACTCAGGGTGTAGGGATGCGCCGGGGATCGAGATGACGAGTAACGGTGGGAGGGTATCTCATAGGGGGCCAGTTAGGCAATACATCGAGATGATCAAACGGTCAGGTGCTGGCAGGCCTGTCATATGCCTAGTAGCCAGCCGCTAAAACAACCTCGACTTTTTAAAGGGGAAAACCCGGAAAAGCAAAAAAAACACTCCCCTGGCCTTCCTTTCAAGATCAAGAAGTAAAGACCATCTCAGCTAGTACCCCTACCAACAATTCCATATCATCGGTGACAAGACATACTAGTCCGTATCCTTAGTGGGATGGGTCTAGCCCGGACTCAAGAGCATACTCACACAAAACAGAAGAATCACAAAATGAGCAGCCAGATGGAGTCCTCCTTTTCAGGAGGACTCGATCTGGCCGCTTGTGTCGCAATTTGGCGGTTTTGAGGGCCTGGTTTCCACAAGGACTTGATCTGTGGCCATTTGTTTTGCAATTCTGTGATTTGAGGGCCTACCGTAGCGTGAGTATGCCCTCCGTTCCAGCATTAGCATCACGGAGACAGTCAAGGAAGGTCCTTAACCTCGGTGGTCTCCCCGGGTATGGATACAAGAAAGTCCGGCCCATATGCTGATGTGGTAGTCTGGAACCCTGGCTTGAAATCGCCCTGAAGGATGCGTCTCGCCACCTCAAGTGAGCAGCTTGCTGTGAATGGGTAGGGTGCACCCACGGTTGCTATAGCCCGTGCAACTTTGCCGCCTGCTTCATCGCGTGCTTCGCCGACAGCAGACATATGGACCCCCTCAACATCCTTGGGCTCAGGGCCAGGTTGCGTAAACAAGTCTACTGCAAAGCCCGCAACCTTCTGGAACGCATTGGTTGTCAACAAGGGCCTGACCATCCGGACAAGTCCTGCAGGTGGCAGCTTCATGTTTCCTGGCATGTAACTGGAGATGTTTGGTATTCCTGTCGAGTGCCCTGCCACTATTATCTCACATGCAGGGAATGACGAGAAGGACATACCTTTATCATCGCCATCGAGATCGAATTTCCGATGCCTTGCAGCGACAGACTCTTGCACCAAGTTCCCATCTCGCATTGCTAAACCACCATCCGGAAGGATGCTAAACAGAACCGACTTCATTGTTCCACGCGACATAGACATAGACTTACTCGTAGAGGGCATGTTTGCTGTGGACGCCCGTGGGACCATGAGCCCGAGGTCCAGATGTGTTGCAGTCGGCAGGCGACGCTTAAGATGGGCAGCAACTGCGTCTCCTACAGCGGCGTCGAAGCCAACAGCAGGCATCAGAGTCAACCCACTCGATTTTGCCTCCTCGCTGCGACTCTTCACCGCTTCGACAACCCTTGCCTCTCCCGTCACATCTAGATAGTGCACTTTTTTCCGCAGACAAGCTTCCAGCATCGGAGGTGATGTGACAGCATACGGTCCGGCCATGTGCAGAACAAGTTTGTGCCGACCAACTAGGTCATCAAGTTTTGCCGAATCGCTCAGATCAAGCACCTCGTAAGGCAGCTGAACCTTGTCCGCAACCGTCTTCACTTTCTCTGCATTGCGACCTGCAAGAGTCGCACTGAGCCCCAGTTCCTTCACCTTCTGTGCAACAAGATTACCTGTGTAGCCAGTAGCCCCATAAACCAGGATAGATGCTTCTGACGCCATTGACACCCGATGGCCTGCAAGTCAGTTAAAAAAAGTGTCAGTGCCCTTGTAGGAGCTGTTGCCAGAGAGAGGTGGCAGCAGTATGGGTGAAATACAGACCCCAAGAGACGACAGCTGCAAAATTGAGACAGTTCTCCAGAATAGCATTGATACCCGAAAACATGTTGCAGGGTCCGGGGAGGGGCAAAGGAGGTGCTTTGTCTCCCAGGTTCGGAAGCTCTGTTGGGAGAGGATGATTCGACAAATTGATTGTGGAGGCCCTCAGGAATGAGGGTGTTAAGCAATAATACCTTAATCCTGAGAGTTCTGCTGCAGACACACTGTAGTACCGACATCACTAACAGCCGCACAAAGCTGTAGGATGAGACATTGAGAATATGTGACATTCGGACCGGTGCTAAGCTGTATGAATGATTTGAGCACATTGTCCTCATCCTGACAGCCTGAGCACATGCTTATGGTGTTGCCGAGTTTAGAAGCCTGGTTCTGCCGATTCAGCCAGGGCATCCATCAACCAGCCACTCCGCAGACGTTGCACACAGGGGCACAAGTTTCAACCTCGCTGCTTCTATTTCTGAAAATCCAACTTGCTTTTTGCACCTTCGCAGTGCAAGGCACACAGGTAGACACGACAGCAGAAGCAGCCCACCAACCACATTCGCAGCGAACATGAGTACTTGTGCACGCCACGGCAGGCACGCATGAGCAAGTGCAGGTAAGCATACCCGCCGTGGCAGCTCAGAACACGCCACGGCAGGCACGCATGAGCGAGTGCAGCTAAGCATACCCGCCAGGCCTGCCATAACAGCCAGCAAATACTGGGCCATTGAAAGACTATCAGGCACTGGTCAAATAAAAGATGACCAGACACCTGTCCAAATAGCTAGATTGGACCAAATAGTAGCCCAAGTGCTGGATGCGCACAAAAGGGGGTTCGATCAGAAGACTAAGCCTAAGGTGTGGGAACAACACTGAATGTTGTCTCAAGGAAAATGCCAGCTCCGTGGGGTTGTGTAGACCCCTGCAGGACTTGAATGGATTTGGAGAGGAGCACCATGGCATCCCCACAAACTGTTTAGTCAAGGTCACTGACACTACCGTCTTCACCCGAAAACAATGCCTGGGTGTTGTATTCAACTTACCCTAAGAAATCAGATTTTTTGTTTTCTACAAATTTTACTCACTTTTTTCAAATATAACGCCCCTTCGAATACAACGCCCAGGCATTATATTCGAATTCAACGCTCGGTGTCGGAGGGCGCGGTGTCAGTCGCTTTCAGAATAAAAGGAAAAAGGGAAAGTAAAAGAAAAGAAAAGGGGAACTGGGAACGTCATTTCGACTGACGTCTACAGTGAACCATGGCTTTAGTTTGGATCAAATCTAGCAGTTACTATTGACTACGCCGAATCGTTTCTCGCGGGTTCTTTTTATTAATTCTTTTACTTTAGATTAAGTGCATTTTCAAGTTTGGAGGCGAACGGTTCGATTATGAACTGTGAAGTGCAGGCAGGCGGCTTAGGTTGCTTGTCTCTTCGTTCTTCATGTTACCGCAGACTTGTCCGGCTGAGCATCGCGCCGTGGGACCCCAAAAGAGGGGCAACCCGCGGCCGCGTTGGTAAGAGGCTTATCACCCCCCGTGGAAGGCCATAAGCCCCCTCCTTGCCATCGGACACGGGTACCCAAATAGGAGTAGGCCGACGGCGTGTTTTGAGGGGAGGAGTGTGCCCGTCGGTATCCCGTTATGGGACCACCGCTTCGACCCTGTAGTCATATCACGAGGATTAGTGATTAACAGTAGTGCAGTGAGTTCGGCTCATGCTCTGACCGTTGAGTTCCCGTCTCCCATCTTTCTTAAATTATTTGATTTTGTTTTATTTTATTATTTTTGGAACTCTAAATTATTAATATGAAAAAAAGAGGGTTATTCAAATTCTTCATTTAGAACGCAAGGATCGTGGTGAGTGGCGAGCCTATAAAGGGTGAGACAAACGAGTCTTTGGCTATTGGCTGGAGGGTGCACTCAGGGGCCTTCGCCGTGCTAACGACTGGCGGACTGAGTTAGAAGCAAGAAGCAGCTAGGTGTTTGGAAAAGGGGGCTGGTTGAGTGTGCATGCACTAAGTACCGTGACACTACCAGCCGTGAGTTTGTAGCTATGGTGCGGAGTAATGGACTATACGGCTATAGGCCAAAGTACCTCCAGTACATCTGGAGGTGGGAGCAGATGTCGGGTGAGGGGCCTATGGTGACTGCTATCCTGGACTATAGCCGTTGCAATCAGGAGGCAAGGCTGAAGATCAACATTGAAGGGGGGAAAGAAGAAGGGATACGAGCTGGCCAGGGACTGCAGTTGGCTATTACAGAAGCCAAAGACCGTGCTGAGACGAGGTGCAGACGGGACGGGGTCACTGACGAAATGAAAGTGACTGTCTCGTACTTGGAGGGAGACTTCGACAGACACAGCAGAAAGGGAACAGCGGCACCTAGATCGCAACACAGAAGCGGAGAGTGAGGAGAGTGACCGGGAAGTTCGGACCCAGGCTTGGCACAGGCTGGACCAGTGGCGGCGGGACCACCCGCTCGTTGAAACCGTGGAGAGAGGCCCAGAGGCCAACTCGCGGCGACGAAAGGACCAAGGCAACTAGGCTGCTAGACACGAAAGAGAGCGTGTGAGGCGGACATGCACAAGAACGAGAGAGTGAAGAGGCCCAAAGGTCAACACGCGTCGGAGAGCCTCAGAGAGAGAAGCGGGTTGTTACGAGGACACGGAGGCTGACGTCCGTTTTCCCTACTCTTGTCGAAGAGGAGGGGGCTCTGGCGTTGTGCACGCCGGATCAGGGCTAGGTGACTTTGTTTGATCGTGGGAAGTTGGCCAGCCAGAGTCTACCAGTGGCACCAGGATCTCTTGATGGGACGAGCCAGCAGCAAGAAGTCCTATGATATTGAACTACTAGATTGCACTGGAGAGATAGAGACGGGTCAGGTTGGCGAAGAGAGGGGGAGAGACGAGTGTCGAGCACCCGTGGTGGTAGAAGACGGGGCAGAGCTCCCTGCAGTGTGACGATTGCAGCGTGTGTGAGGGCAATGCGTGCACGATCACAACTGGAAGTGGTGAGAAGGTTATAGACAGCGGGGCTGAGTCTTGGATGAAGAAGAGAAGATGAACTTGCAGCGCCAAACGCGTGAGAAGAGTGAAGCCGGACCGTCAGCAGTGAATCTAGCATGGTCAGGCCGTTGACGTCACCTACCCTTATCGGCGATCGCTGTTTTCCGTTTCCGAAGATGAGGAAATGGGAATCGTAATCCTCTCAGAGTGTAGCGTGGGCGAGTGATTCTGATGACTCAAACAAGTATTGGTCACGAGTGAGATGTCACGGCTGCTGGCCCTTGCTTCTCAGAAGGTCGCCATCCTTGTAGATGAGTGTCATAGGTTGATTAAAAGGGGGTATGGACCAATAGTACGCATAGACGGTCTCGGCCTGGCTGGGTATGAGAGGTGAACGGGAGTGATCTGCTGTAGTCATAGATCCTCCCGTGTAGCTTCTCATACTCACGGAGCCTTTAACCCTTCCCACTCTATTTCCAATCTTGACTTCCTGGATGGGTGTTGCCGTCGACTTCAGATCAGGGAACTGGGTCACTCTCTGGCGATCATCTGTCACTAGTTGACCAGCGCCGCGTTGGGGGTTACTTCGTAGTTTTAGCCAATTTGTGAGCCTCTATTGATTGTGCTTTCCGAAATTCCGAGAGATGTATGTCTACCATTGTAATGGCCAAGTATTTGTGAACGACAAACCGGAAAATTACGAAGGAGCTCTCTGAAAAGGATGGATGTGACTGCACACGAGATTGAAGAGCTTTGCGCTTCTTGCCAGTGAAAATTGTTAGATAGATGATTGGAGGGAAAATCTACGGTAAGCTCTCGGCCCCTTCATCTTTCAAAATGGAGTGATCTTAACACTCTCCAAACCATTACAGGGCAAAATTAGATGGGAAGGAAGCGGCGAATTCTGAGAGTTATTGCCTACTTACTCACTAAATTTCTAATTGATGGGGACTAATTTTGCAACATGATTAGAATTAGTCAAGCAGTAGGGTTCATCTGAAAAGGTGATTTGCTTGACCCTGGATGCGAAGCACTTTAGTTCTTCCCATGACGAGAGGGGGAGGGCTTGGCACGACACAACTGGCCGTCCATAGCCAAGTCGGTTGAGTGCAATAATCTGTATTCTTTGTCTCTATCTGCAAAAGTCGAGCAACTCTATCTCCATCTGTATGTCTTGATGAGACCGATGTTTGCTTTCATAACAGTAACTGAAGGATGTCAGTCCCTCAAAATGGGTCCATGCAAAATACTTCACGTGCTGTCTGAATGAGAGAGAAGGCTTCAAATTGAAATTCCTTTGCGCTGAGTGGAAAAAGCCTAAAAAGGCTTATTTAAAGTTATTTTATTCAACTGTCTATTCACTTATTAATTTAGTCATTTTGCTTATCTGTCGATTGGGTGGATGGGTGTCAATCTGGAACCCCGTTTCAAACTTTGCGGAGCTTCATGCCTAAAGCTGGACCTGGGCGTGTCAACTAGCTGTGAAAAGTGCAAGTGAAGGTGGTACCCAGGGGTCGACCTGCTCCGTGCGGGAGCAGAGATGACACTGATGAACACTTCGCATGATGATTAAAAACCCGGATGAAGTCTCTGCAAAACCTGCCCCTGTGCCCTGTTATGATAAGTTCTTCACTGGTCAAACCAATGTATCAATTAACCGAGTCTCGATCGCAGTGAGGTTTTACCCATGGGTCCGAGGCATAGTGCTATCAGTTGCTAATTATGGAAACCTAGCCGCTAGAGGTTCGAAAGGGAACAGTGCAATAACCACTCGGTTAGGCATCTAGGAAAAGGTGGAAGGCTTTTGCTGAGAAACTGGTAGAAGGAAGCTTGAATGGTGAGACATTGTGAACGATGCCGGCCCCAACAGGGTACTGTGAAAACCCTGGTCTTAGACAAGATCGTTCGGACCCGTTGCTGCTGCCACTCTTTCTTGCGCCTCATCAGAACCAGGGGCCTGTGCAGAGAAAAGTAAGGGGGCATAACTGGGCTTTTGGTCTCGGACCACTTGTTTACTGACAAACTGCGAGAGCATCCCATATCGTGATTAGTATGGTTACCCGCCTTGAGAACGTCGCTCAGTACAAGCGGCCAACTGAAGCCGCCCGTTTCGAGAGAGCGTTGCTGCCTCACATGATGTCACTCCGATGGATAACACTGGAAACGCTCACGGGTCAGTAAACTGTGCGTAGCGAGGCCCATGTAAATTCCTAGCCTGAGTACCTTTAAACGAAATGTTGATTGATGTTCGAGCGGGCATTGCTCGCCAAGTGACACGTTGTTTCAGGACTGATCACTCAACGTTGCATAGAGAAGGAGCAGTACTTACAGTACCCTACATTGTAACGTCAGACCGAGCAAAGATCAGGACCCTGTATCTACGACACAACCGCTCTGAGTAAAGGCAGTTTTGTGTGCAAGGCTATCACAGCTCCGTACGTGTGCCTACAGGGCCAAGATCGGCCTTTTCTTGGATTCCAGATCACCACCTCTGAGTGTACTAACCTCGGGTGGCTGGCTATCTGATTGCGAGTTCCAGGGGCCTAGTGCCCTAAGCATTCGGAATTTGGACAGGGCAGGTTAATCACACCCAGGGGAGGTCTGTGCCGAGCACGGAATACTCGGCAGTTATTGAGAAGCGAAAGATTCTTGCAAGCTATGAGCAACCCTCATACAAAAACTCATAGTCCTGAACATGGGATGGACGTTGTACCTGAAGTCCTCAAGCCAAACAAGGTTGAGCACTGAATTAGAGAACAGCAGACTACGCGTCAGCAGACCTAGTGTATAAAGACTCTAAGTGGGTTGAGACCAGATCCGATGCCTAGTACCCTGACGATTCACTTAGGCCAGTCCCGACGAAGAGTTGCAACAGGAGAAAAGGAGTAGATCACGACGGGGCAGTGCAGGTAAAGGTCCGCTGGTAACGGGCTTGTTTGTTCCTCCTCTGCAGACAGAGGAATAACGAACTCCGACAGTGGATGACTGTCAACTCCCGTGAGAACTTTATTCCTTTTCCACACATGACAATTTTCCAGGAAAAATCTACCTCATACATCAGCATGGATCAAACAACTTGAGAACATCCATTTCACCGGTTCCATTAAGTTGCTCCTGAGGTGGACTTGACTGAACTGTGCTTCTTCCTGGCACTCAGAGTGGCTCTAATAATCAGCATTGAAGTGTGGGGGAGGTCCTGTCACTGTCGGTCTGAGCTAGTTATCACCCTACAGGTCAAATTCCGCTCTAGCATTCGATTGGCAGCGGAATACAATCTATGTTGGAGTACTGTCAGCAGGCTTGTCAACCGGCCTAAACAGAAACATCAAAGATTTTGAGTTCGGGGTTTGGTTTCCTCTCAGACTACAAAGCCTGCCTGGGTTATCTACAGTCCATTGTGTCTATAACCAGAATCCTGGAGGGGGGCGAAAGGAATGATGAAGGAAGGCGAAGTTTTAGTGCTTAAGTGCAGTGTTCTCACAGCCCCGGCCCCCCGGGGCCGTGGCAGACCCAGGGGTCCGGTGAGGTGGTCCCCTGACCCCGGCCCGGG
>BFEA01000484.1:56978-68694 GCA_003427395.1 Chara braunii
GTGGGTTATTAGGGGTTCTGGACCCAAAAAAAAAATTTTTTTTTTTTTTTTTCTTTGCGCAGGGTGCCGACGACCCCCGACCAGCTTCTCCCAACGCCCTCTTCCCGATGTGACCGCGCTCAAGTGCGCAACACTGGGAATTTTCGCCAACTTGAGCTTTTCCTGTTACGGTGCTTGTCGTCGTCTTTCTGTTATTGTGTTTATTGGAAATCATACGAGGCATGATTGCGCTCGGGGGTTCTATTATCTCTTCTTGTACCTTCTGCTTTCGTCTTGTCCTGTTCATGCATTTTGCAGACTTTATGTCTGTTTGCCTTGTTTGCTTTGATGGTATTTCCTATCACTACAGAGCCCGGCCCTCTCCTATATGGAAAGTGGCTGGCTTGTTGCCACTTGCTTGCCCCGTGAGAACGAGTTTCCAGTAGCTTCAGTCTCGGCCAAAGTGTCTGCGCCCAGGCCAGTTCAGACAGTGGCCTGGGACCGAATTGGTTAGGCAAGCCCAACCACCCAGGCACAAACGTGCAGTGTACCCTGCTTTCACCACATTGCCGGAAGAGCCTGGAAGGCTCACAAATATTTCGGATTCGCTTGAGCAAGGCGGATGTAACCAACTGGTGCGTGGCAACTGTCTGGCGCCCCAACAAGATTACCAAAAATTGGCGAATTCAGGGCTCATTGAAATTCAGGGGCCCGCCTTCAACCAGGGCGGGCACGTGTTTGCTGCCGGGGGCCTTATGCTGGTATGCCGAGGGGTAAATCCTCACACATTGACGTAGTTAAGCCACCAGCACGTTTCCCAGCCAATTTTCTCCGACACGGCCGTGCACACAATGCGACTTCCAGGGCACGGTCTATAAGAGCTAAATGGCGGGCAGTGCTGGCCAGAAACGAAAACGCACCGGTTGGCAGTGGAGATAAATTGCTCTCATCTTTATTTCATGCAATTTCCCTTTGTCTTCCTTTGCTTTGCTCCATTACTCCTCCCTCTCTATCACCTCTCCCTGTACTTCGCCTCTTTTGCACATCTTGTGAGTGAGCATTTATGTCAAACCGCGGTGCAGGCAGCTCATGCTTAAACCACTTGGCGCCTGTTTCCTTTGCTGGCGCATGTTGGTTTTGCTAATTCGATACTCGAAAGTGACATCAATGTTACTTGCCCCCACCAAAAAAACAAAGGACACGAGACTGAGCGCACAAATGAATTGCTCTGGGCCCACAGTTCCAGTAGCAAACTGTCATAGTACACCCAGCCCACGGTGCATATGCAGTTCCTCTCACGTCACGCTTGCTATCCGGACTTCTCTGCAGTCTCACCAATGCATATTGCATAGCAGACTCGAAGTGTCAATGCATAGCAAGACACAGCTTTCAACTCGATTCATTCAGATAAAACAAACATCCGATATATATGCCATGACAGCTGGTCTTGCACATGATTCCTGAGCAGTTATTTATTAAGTCCATATCAATGCATCCAATGGATGCAAGATCACAAGAAGGCAACCTTGAAAAATGATCTCAGAGGAATAACAAAATATCCTTCGTCGATAGCATGTACGTATCCGTGTGTGGCCTTCCTCTCCCGTCAGTTCATGCTAGCCTGCATCCTATGAACAACCTAAAGACCCAAGAAGAAAGTGATGAGGACCCACTAGAACAACGCTTGGGAGCAAAAGTTCTCCTTCCTTCCTTCATTTGACTCCAAGAGATTCGGAAACACCCACAGCTGCAGCTACCACCAAAAAAGCATCTAGCCGTCACTTCTCCACGCGGAGAAAAATCTATTCCCATTAGGTTTCATCAGAAGAATTGCCCTACTGCTGCAAATGTCATTCTTCGCACCAGGCAAGAAGAAATTTGCAAGCTCGTGCTTGTTCATTGAGTCTGCTGCTCAGGCGAAACTGTGTCCAGAGCTTCCCTTTCAACAGGCATCTCTCCATAAAAGACAAGCCCACATATTCCAACACCGGCAAGAAGAATTGCTGTGGCTGTCCCCTGGTCCACTTTCCCAATACCAGGCACCCAGTCAGGAATGAAGCTCCATGGGAGGAGGACGTAAAGGAAACCACATGAGGTGAAGACAAGGCCAAGGTTCAGCATTGATTTCTCAGAATCGTACCAAAGCATAGGAATGGCAACCAGTGCTGCCATCAGGAAGAGCTGCAAGACCACGCTTCGAAGGAAGCTGATCACTCCCATGATTATCCCGAATGTAATACGATTCCAGAGTGAACTCGGTGTACAGCTGTACGCAGCACACACAGCTTGACAATGATTAATTCCCAGAGTGGAGACTCGTGAGGTTAATCGACCACCATCCACAACTGCATCAAAAAGTGCTTTCACACCGGTGCCTTGAGGAAAGTCGGTTCTACCTTCCGTCAGAACTGCAGAGACTCAAGTAGCTTTTCTTGACCTGTTGTCTGATTGGGGTAACATGGAATGATCAAACAAAGGATGGGTTTTCTCCTCGAGCAAACTCTTCACCAAACAGCCTGTACAGAATACAGAATGAACCACTGAGGAGTGCTGGGTCCTGCTGGCACTTCAAGCAAGCTCCCTACAGCTAAGCCTCAGACCAGACGTTCACGTCAGATCACATTGCCTTCTAATGGCCTAGACAACTGCACGGACAGACAGCGCAGCGCCTGTGTGAGTCCCGATACGCGCTATTATTTCAAAGCACACTGTGACCAGAGTCAGAAGAAGTAACCTTAAAAAAGACAATTGACGATTGAATTTCCAACAGAGGTTTTCTAAGGCTCTTCGCTATCCACGGCAATGTTTACCAAGGATAAGTGAATCTTAAAGGGGGAAAGGATCACCAGAAGCCCCGCATGCTATTTGGAGAAGGCAACACAGCAACCATTAAAAACGGCTAATGAAACACGTGTCAAAAGCATCGCTTTGCGAACTGAAAGATTCGCCAAGAAGGATGAAACATGATCAATCACCTGGCACAACCTATCCCAACCACAAATCCTCCCCAGATCACCAACATATCAATGACGTGATCTCAGAAGTCAAGTGGGCGTTCCTGAAATATGCAGAGTCAAGGACAGGAAAAATTAGATGCAGAAAGAGGACAGTGACCTATCGCGCAGAGCTCCGTAGCAGAGAGGGGCAGGAGATAGGCCACCAACTTGATGGCACCTCTTGTCATACAATTGCCTGGCAACTCAGTGGGAGACAGAGAACACCCCTGAGCCTACTGCACAGTTTTAAATCGTCGGGGAGACCTGCAGAGCAATGAATGGGACAGCAGCCGAGAAAGCACCGATCAGCTATAGGTTACCCGAATGCAATGCACCCCGCAAAACTGTCAATGGCTGCGATGCTCTCTTGAGCAGACACCGGCCAGACGAACTGTCTGCACTGTTTCTCCAGAAGACACTGGCCAGAGAAAAATTGTCTGCACAACAGTGCATATCATTTATATGTACAGACAGTACAGGAGAATACAACAAGTGTATCAGTACTCTTACCAGTACAGCAGGACTCTCCTCCTCTCATCTATGAGATACACATTGAAACATGAGATGATCTGTTAGGATGCCCTTGAGATACCATGAACTAGACACAGATGTACTCAGTGATGGATAAAGGGCCATTAAAGGCAAAGAACAACAAGAATAGCAAATGGCTTGCAGGAGATTGAACAATTCCAGGGGGATGGGAGTTTGAAGTTTGGCATCGAGTTATGCATCAGCCTCCGTCATATCTCATTGTCCACGTACGGACAGCATGGCTAGCAGCTTGACAGCAGCAGCAAATCTGCAGTCAGTATAGCTCTTGTCCCACAAAAGTTTTGGCACGCACAGGGGATGATGTAGGCTTTGAAAACTGATAGTGCGCACGCTAGTGGCAACTCTGTTGGCAGCACAGTCCTTGTCCAAGTCATACTTGGCGAGCACAATGTGTTTCGTACACGTCCAACACTGCAGCTCATGGTGCTCCTTGACTTGTATACACTCACTCGACTCGACAGGCTGCAAATAACTGGGGCCTTTGCGGCCTCAACACTCCTGACCCTCTCACCATACACACCGGGCATGAGCAAAGACTGAAATCCTGATAAAAAGCCAAGATCTCTGAATGACTAAATTAGGAATGGGAAGCTTGAAACCTAAACCCTTAGATCAAGAAACAGACACACACGACTTAGCCTTGAGGTGCCTAGATATCACCTCAACCTAAGATGCCAGATGACTACCATTATAGTACCGTACCTTTTTTTTTTCCAAAAAAAATGGACCATTTCTCAATTCATGGGTGTCATCCTTGCCCAGGGGCCATGCTAATCTTCTCCGTATCGTTCCAATTTTAACGGACGTCCCGAAAGACATGACCACCAAGACAATGTCGAAGCTACACCAACCAGCCCAGCAGCTCATCCCTCTCCACCCAAAACACTGCCATGAGACTAACTCCCCGCAATTCTTCACCTAAAATGAGCCCCAGTAGGCACAGCTTATAAACACAAAAACTGGCACGGAACAGGTGATGCAACCAGGTGATAGCTGCTTTGTTCCCTACACCTACCCAATCATTTGCAGAGTCATGAAGTACTCATTTCGGAACAATTGTGCACGAGTTCCAATCAAGTGTGAGTGGGTCACCAAGAAGCTATCGAAGCTCCCATGGTGAGCTGTCACATCAGCATTCGTCAGCGTGCAATGCCATTGCCATAGCAACCCAAGACCGACCACACCTTGTTTTGTTGGTCTGTTTGTAGGGAGTACTCACGTGGTTGAAGAAGTAAAGAATAGTAAAACGGTCAAGGTGTTGGGAGAGTGTGCAGAGTCGAGAGTTGCTAGAGACTATAAATAGCCTATGGCCCCAAAAAAAGGCAATATCACAGACAAAGAACGCAGATAAGGCGAGGAACGAGGAAGCATCCGCAAAGACAGAGGAGCAGAACCCAACGATGGCTGAGCTGGAGAGAGAGAAGGCAGAGTTAGAGGGAAAGACAAAGAAGGTGAAGGCAATCAAGCCTAGACAACGGTGAGGTGTTGCAAGAGAAGGGTTACAGAGCAGAAGATACACTCTAGGCAGTGACTGCTTGCAGTCTGCTCAACGCAAAATGAGATAGTCGCCTTGCACAGCCGCATGTCTGAGCTGTTGCGGCAATTGCATAATCCTCATTGACACTGTTAAACAGCTACCAGGCGCAAAACTGCCACAGCCGCATCCATCCCATTATGGAGATTGAGGGGTCCAAAGAACCATCAAGCCCAAGCTGGTCATGCCGCCAAACTTCAGACGCGAGAGTGACAGGGATGTCAACAAGTGGCTGCAAAATATTAATGGCCAGCTGGACTCTTACTGCATCAGCGAAGGAGGCAACAGACCCCGCTTCACCTTCACCTGTTTAGCAGATGCAGCAAAAGCATGGACAGATGGCGTGAGTTGCAGCTGGCGGAGGTGGACATCAGCGAGCTTGTCAAGAGAACTGCAGGCGCCAACAGCTGCTGAGTAGTACACAACAGCTACCAGGCGAGACAAGCCATGCGAAGTTGGTAGAGCTGGTCAGCCAACCCTATTAGAGGTCCCGTACCAGAGCTGGTCGGCGAGTTTGCCCGGATCCTGCAGACAGCTGATCAGGCCATGAGCAGGTAGCAATTCTGTACAAGTGCACTCCCTACGTGTTTGGCAGTGAACCTGGGCCCCCAGCAGGGAAAAGAAGTGCAGCCGTCGGATGCTGAAGAGGTCTTGAAGTTAAAGTTCAGCACTACAGCCAGTGGGGGCAACGCAACCAGGAAAGCCAGTAGCAGCAAGCATGCAAAGGGATTCATCCCTGTGTACAGCAAAAGAGTAATTGCAGGACAAAGGCGAGCGCCGCTGCCAGGCAGTAGCCGGCATTTTTCAGCGACTACAGCAGCCAAGATCAGAAGCGTGACAAGCTGACAACCTTTCCGACAGATGGCAAGACGGGGAAGAGGTGCGCTCGGGCAGAGCAAAAAAGAAAGTAAACTTTGGCCGCCATCCACAACGCAGTGAAGAGCGAAGGGACAAAGCACAGGCACCAACAGGGGAAGAAAACGATTTTACCAGTGTGGTCGGTAGTTCTCAGAAGGCGGCCAACGAAGAAAGGCCTGGCTGAGACTGGGATCGGCAGGGAGGTATGGATAAGAAGAATGGGGAATGGGCAGTGTGCAAAGTGAGCTGCTATAGTCGACGAGGTCAGAGTCAGTAAAAGAGCAATCCCAGTGGCTGGTGCAGTCCAAGCCTCAAAGTTTGGGGAGAAGAATTCTGCAGACAGCAAGACGCCAAATTCTTCCACTCAGAACTTCCAGCACCGGAAGAGAAGGAACCAGAGGGAGGACAATGCGGCAGCAATGACGACAAAAAAGATTTGAGCGGTGGTCGACAGAATGCTTTCTTGTGCATTGTCCCACTGCCAGGAGAAGCTGCACAGCACAGAGGGGCTGATAAAATGATGTGCTTGCAGGCTGCAGTCAGAAAGGCCACAATTCCAGGGGAACTGATCGCGGATTCGGAAAGGGAGGGCAAGTGATCCTGACCAACACCATCCTTCACAGGAAAGTGGTCAAGATGATTATGGACAACAGCTCCTCACAAAAAAACCCTCTCTTCCAAAAGGTGATCCACAGGCTGCATTTCTGAATGAAGATGCAGAATCTCACCGCAGGTGAAAATTGCCAATGGGGATGCGATCAGGATCACACAGTACTGGCGAGACATCCCCATTATCTTTGATGAACGGGCCGAGTCAACCATTCGGTTTCCCTTTACATTCTAGATGGTCTGTAATTTTAAATGCTCTTCGATCAGCGATGGCTTGGGCCACAAAGGCCGGCCATCTTCTGTGCCACCCAACTCGTGCTGGTCCGAGATGGTGCAGGTGGATGGACTGCCTGCACAAGGGGCTGTGTGATGGGGACCCTGCAAGACGAGCCTTCCAAGTGTGTGGGTGGGTGTGTGTGCGTGTGTGTGTGTGCGTGTGTGTGTGTGCGTGTGTGTGTGTGCGTTGGGGCCCCGGGGGGGGGGGAGCGTACTACTCAATTTTGACATTAGTTATATAGCTGCAGTTGTCAATTCTCTTTCATGTTCAATTCTGCTTCGTCTTCAGAGGAATCTCTCGAGCTTCCTCAACACTCCTGGGACACTGCTACAGCCACCAGAAGGCTCGATAATCTAGTTGGCACCAGTTCTTGGACAACTTGTGCTGTCCTGTAACCCATGTGATTCAGGAGAATAGATTGGTCAAAACAGTGGCAACGGGGTGGAGAGCAGAGCAACGAATGGCGGGCCATCAGTGGCCCATGACGGACGAGACAATTATTATATAATCCAGTTCCCCTGGCCTAAGGCAGTTCTATGTGCCAAAAGAGTTGTTTGTAAGGACCTGCCCAAACACGGACTGAGAACAAAGCTGATTTCAGAGTTTTTGCGTCTGGAATGCATGCCTTACTGAGATTCCACTTTCTGCTGAGTTTTCCGTGTGTGTGGATGCTTGCTGGTATGCGTGCCTGACTGAGTGCTTGACGAGTTGAGTGTGTGTGACCCGCAAGGGTACTTGCTTGCTTGGGAGCCCCGTAAGGCCAATACTTAACTGTGGCCGTGCCATTGAGGGTTGCAGCGGGGAAAACACTCAAGTGGCGGGAATAGGCCCGCAACACCTCGAGCAGCGGGGAAAAACACTCCAGTAGCAGGTAGGCCAGTACCACACCAAGTAGTGGTTGATGTGTCGGGGCCAGTACCACACCAAGTAGGCCGAGCAGAAGAAGACAAAAGTTGGCATTTCTAGAGGCCCAGTAGTGTAGGCTAGGTCTAGGTAGGTACCAGTCCAAGTAGCCTGAGTCTAGGGCCTGTACGGGCAATATCAAAGTCTGCAATGATTTTCCCTCCAAAAAGGAGGAGGTACCGGTTGCTTGGGAGGCCGAGTGACCTGGAAGTCACCGCCCAGGAGGCAAGTGGGCCGACATATCTCCAGGAGGAGCAAAGAGCTCCTCATTCTGCGGGTGCAAGTTTGGCGACTCACTGCTGGAGCGCTGGCTGGAGCACCGCTGCTGGGGAAGAAGGAACGCCCAGCTCCCCATCTTGGCTGTGGTGGAGGAGCTCGGGTTGGAGGAGGAGGGAAAAGAGCAGGAGGAAGGGGAAGCGCCAGAGGTACTTACCTGGCTATGGTGGACGCCATTGGTTGGCGCTGCATCTGGAAGGCCACGTTGTGGTAGAGCTACACCAAGAAGCTTCGAGGCAGAGTCAGGCATGGCGTCTGCGTAGGAGCAGCCATAGCTGCTTTGCGTTGTCTTCTGCACAATGTCATCAGGGGAAGGCCCATGACCTGGCATACCAGGCAGCTTGAACTCCTTTTAGAGACGTAAGATCTTGTTCCTCTGAGGTAGGCGACATCGGGGCAACAGCCAGTAGGATTTCCTGTCTCTGCAACAGTTTGCAGGCGACTCAGTGGGTTGAGGGAACTCGGATCGAGGACCACTACCCTTTTCTTTACTTGCTCGCATATGTGCTGTGCTTCTGCAGTATCATGGTGAGGAATTGACAAATTGACTAACTGTTGTGGCAGGATTTGATCTTGCCCGAGTTTCCCTTGATCCAGTCCAGCTACGGCTGTCCGAGCGTGTGGGTTAATGATTGGGATTTTAGTGGATTTTTATTGTCCACAGCACTCTCTTTGAAATGTCTAGGAGTCGGTGGGCTGTGGGACCTACGATTAAGGCTTACTGACACTACTTTTTTTATTTACTTGCTTGCCTATGCACTGTGCCTCTGTGGTAACACAACTGACAACTTGACTTTCCATTGAGGCAGGATTTGATCACCCCTTCCCCGCGAGCCCCAACCAATAAATTTATCAATCAAAAAATATCAACCTCTCTCTCTCTCTCTCTCTCTCTCTCTCTCTCTCTCTCTCTCTNCTCTCTCTCTCTCTCTCTCTCTCTCTCTCTCTCTCTCTCTCTCTCTGTGTGTGTGTGTGTGTGTGTGTGTGTGTGTGTGTGTGTGTGTGCGCGCCCCAGGACGTCTTCTTTTGGTTTTCTCCTTTTTATCATGTTGAATATGTTTTTCTTTTTCCTCTTTTTTCTTGTGTTTTCTTTTGTTTTCTAAGTTTCCCCGCTTCCGGGCTTTCGTGGGTTGAGGTCTGCGAGCTCCCTTTTTTTCTTGTGTTTTCTTTTGTTTTCTAAGTTTCCCCGCTACCGGGCTTTCGCGGGTTGAGGCCTGCGACCTTCACGTGTTAACAGTCGGGATATTGTTTTTCAAGCGGGGAAAGGTACTGGTGGTTTAATCACAAGGGTTAAACTGCCAGTACAAGGCCCCAGCCTCACAGAGAAAGAAAAAACTTGTCGCCTATTCTACTCCGATCCAGGCACAAAGGACCTCGACCTCGCATGCAATCCGTTTTGCCTGGATGGATGCATTTTACTAATTCATATTTAGCTACGAGCAATCTACGTTTTTTATCTCTGATAAATTCATTTGACATATGACTAAACTTCTTTCTGTAAAAACCCACTAGCAAAAAGGTGCCTGGCCTACGGGTAGTCGCATACGACCCCTTTTGCCTGGATGGATATCCATCCGCCCTTTTTGCCTGGATGGATATCCAACGAAACCTGGATGGATATCCAACCTGGATGCTGCTTGCCTGGCTGGATATCCAGCCAAAGGTGTCAGCCCTCGCATACGACCCGTGTTGCCTTCGAAATGGTGCGGCTTCCCGAGAGTGCATGCACTGCTGCATAGCCTGGATGGATATCGACCCTGCTGTACACCCGTGCATAGCCTGGACGGATATCGACCCCGCTGCATGTCGACCCCCTACCCGTTTTGCCTGGATGGATATCCAACTAACGGTGCCGCTTCCGGAGAGTGCATGCACCGCTGCATAACCTGGATGGATATGGACCCTGCATGCATGCACGCGGCCACTCGGAAAAATAGCCTGGATGGATGTAGACGAAAACGGTGCCGCTTCCCAAAAGTCGCCGCTGCATCCATGCATGCGGCGACTCTGAGAAAATGGCTGGGAAATGTACTGATGGTCCCGTTTTGCGTGGATGGATATGGATATCCAACGAAACGGTGCCGCTTCCCGAGAGTGCATGCACCGCTGCATAGCCTGGATGGATATGGACCCTGCATGCATGCACGCGGCCACTCGGAAAAATAGCCTGGATGGATATAAACGAAAACGGTGCCCCTTCCCAAGAGTCGCCGCTGCATGCATGCATGCAAGCGGCGAGCGGCGACTCTGAAAAAATGGCTGGGAAATGTACTGATGGTTGGGATGGTTTAAGAGAATTCCAGCTAAGATAACACAGATCCAGCAGTGGGCGCTTCTACATGAGCTTCAGTAACCAAAGATTATTGAACTGGTACCATCTAATAGGTATTTTCACTGGAAAAGAGAAGCGAAAAAAGCAATCCATAGGAATGTTTGACGTCGCTCACTTATTCCGTGGTTCCCACTTGAAACCATAAGCATCAAGATAACTTAATTTGCTCAGAGCAGGGGTATAAAGTGGTGGTGGCGGGAGGAGGGGGAGAGGGGGGGGGGGGGAAGAAAGAACGGACGGTATCCTAACAGAAGTTAGGGAACATCATACGATGTTCTCCTAGGAAAATCAGGGCGACCTCTGTGTCTCTCTTTTTCCTTACCCTTTAAAGAAATTGACAAACAGAACAGGAAAAGAGGTGTCTGTCTCAGCGAAGCAGTATTTATTTAAAGAGTACACTCAGTACATCCCTTTACAGGTTCTCACAAGTATTGAGGAGGCGGCGAAGAAGAAGAAGAACAAGAAGAACAAGAAGAAGAACAAGAAGAAGAGTGACAAACAGCGGCCAAACACTTCTTTCCATACATGCATCTCAAGCTTTCCCGAACAGATCCGCATGTACAAGTCTCAGACACGTGCACATTCCCCTCCGCACTTTTGGCCAGGTTGCACACCTGGTGCTTCTCAGGGGGCTTTCCACAGACATCTCTCTTGACGCCACCTTCCCTTCCTCCAACTGAGCAAGAGGGCCAATGGCCTTGACGTCAAAGGAGGACGAGGAGGAAGAGGAGGAGGAGGAGGAGGAGGAGGTACCTCCTAGCTGGAATAAACCAAAAAGAAGAGAGGCGAACAGTGGGGAGAGAATTCAGGATACCATGGGAAGAGCACGACGGCCGTGGCGAGGAGGGGGGGAAGGAAAGAGCAGAAGAGGGGCGAGGTTGAGAAGAACAAGGGAGAAGAGGAGGGTGAGAAACAAACCGGGAAGAAAAAGCAGAAGCGAGGAAAATTTACAAACGACTGCAAGCACAATGACAAAGAGATGGATAGGAGGGGGACGAGACGCAGCAGGACGAGGTGGAGGGGAAGGAGAGGAGGAGGAGGAGGAGGGAGAACATGAGGAGGGAAGGAAAGGCAGAGAAGGAGGGACGACAGGAAGAGGTGGAGGAGAGCATGCGAAGCGGAAGAAGAAAAAGAAACAGGAACAGCAAACCAAAGAGGGCTTTCGCTCTCTTGGCCCCCTCTTTGCCACACACGCACGCTTTCTTTGGCGAGGATGCCGCTGAACAATCGGCAGGATCTCTCTCTCTCTCTCTCTCTCTCTCTCTCTCTCTCTCTCTCTCTCGAGGATGCCGCTGAACAATCGGCAGGATCTCTCTCTCTCTCTCTCTCTCTCTCTCTCTCTCTCTCTCTCTCTCTCTCTCTCTCTCTCTCTCTCTCTCTCTCTCTCACACACACACACA
>BFEA01000484.1:102704-120350 GCA_003427395.1 Chara braunii
TGCTCTGATTTCCCTTCTCCCGACCATACCTACTACTTCATCCACCCGGGATTTGTCGTCATCACCACCAGTTTCCCTCCCTTTCGCCTTCTTCTCCCGTATCATCAACTCAGTGTCGTTCCGTGGCCGGCCATAGCCCCCTATTGGCCCAATACGTTTTGTGTGAATTGCCGACGTAGCGGCGAACAGAGACTGTCTCTTATACACATCTAGATGTGTATAAGACCCCGGTGTTAGTGATGCTGGCAAGAGCAGACACCACTAGCACCTGGGGGGGGCGGCTCCGTCTATTGGTGGGGAGCATCACCTGCTGGAAAACGGCTCCAGCGTCCCATATACAAGCTGAATGAAGCATGTCAAGAAAAGGATGATGAGGGTCCCTGCCAGCATTGATTACCCTGGGGTCCAGGGGATTAACTGAGCAGGAGGTTAGAGAGCGGGGGGCAGAATCTCTTCACCCGAAAACAGGCGCCAGATACTAGCTGTTACACCCTAATTCTCCCCTCCCCCAACTACCTGAGTATTGAACTGAGCAAACTATCAGAAGTCTCAAAACCGACCACAATATTCTCTTTTTTTTTTTTATTATTATTATTAAAACAACCCGAGGTAGTGGTAGGGGTGCTGATAAGAGCAGAGACCTCTATCACTTTCGGGAAGGCTCCATCTATTGGTGGGGAGCTGCACCTGCTGGAAACCGGGTCCAGCGTCCCAGAACAGCATACTTTCCGATTTGCACAGACATTTGTTTATGGTAGCCAGAATGTTAGCAGACCGTCTCCAAGGAGGCGGTTTGTCAACATGAGCACAGTAATTGTAAGCCTGCTAGGTGGTTTGCCTCTATGTCGTCGTCCTACACAGATGACATTCTCTTAAACCACCAGTACTTGGGCGACGCCTTAGCGTTAACGCTACGAGAATTTTGCTACCGGCGGGCCGTCGATAAATCGTATCGACAGCCCGCACCGCTTCAAAACAGGTGCGGCCGGCGCGGCGCGCAGTGCCCAAGTACTGGTGGTTTAAATAACCTGCATACCAAGTGGTCTTCAACCAATGCCTGTTGTTGTTCCGTAGTTTCTCCCATCCCCTTCCCGCCCCAGAGCACTTTTTTTTTTTTTTTTTTTTTTTTTTTTTTTTTTTTTTTTTTTTTTTTTTTAATATCCAACGCCCCCATACCATGCTATTCCCACCAGGGTGTTAGCCGGGGGCGGGAAGAAATCAAGAATTTCTCGCTCGGCCGCATTGGGATTGAGTCATCCAGCTTGGTCCAATCGTGGAAGAGGAGTCTGTAGTCTCTAGCAGTGTATCTACCTATGTTCTACCATAAGATTCACACTCATTTTGCACATTTGGTCGGTAGTGGAGCAAGGCCCTGGATCTCCACCGCAAGCTCTAAACTAATAGCAGTGTATCTACCTATGTTCTACTATAAGATTCATGATCATTTTGCACAATGTCATTTGGTCAGTAGTGGAGCAAGGCCCTAGATCTCCACGGCTCTTGTGGCAAAGGTAAGTACATTTCTTCTTCTTTTTTTTGAAAGTCAGTATATATATTTTTTTCTTTCTTTCCTTTTCGTAGTAAGCCCTGCCAACAAGGCAGGGCAGTCCGTTCTCTATTACTTGGTCGCAGTAAACAGCAGAATGCTTCGCTACTGTATTTCTGGGAAGATGCAGTAGAAGAGATAAAAAACAAAAGCCGATACCACCCAGACCCAAATCGCCCGCCCCCAGTTTGCAACGGAAAAAAACTCTATCCCTCAAAAGGAAAACAACGGATGGTGGACTAATTGGGTGGTTACGGAGATTCTGACTGCCCTATACTAAATTCCAACGGCCTTGACAAGATAACCTGCCCTACAACCGGTCTTAGGGAAGACTGCGAATGGACCCTATTTTCTGCTGTTGGAAACCCCAAACGAACCCGTCCTAGCGAAGCTGTACTGCACGAACTTACCCAAAATAGAAAGCACTGACATACTGCTGTCTCTTATACACATCTAGATGTGTATAAGAGACAGCTAATTGGGTGGTTACGGAGATTCTGACTGCCCTATACTAAATTCCAACGGCCTTGACAAGATAACCTGCCCTACAACCGGTCTTAGGGAAGACTGCGAATGGACCCTATTTTCTGCTGTTGGAAACCCCAAACGAACCCGTCCTAGCGAAGCTGTACTGCACGAACTTACCCAAAATAGAAAGCACTGACATACTGCGAGGACCCGGGCTCGCAGCCCGTAGTGTCGACCGAACCCTTGCTGGAGGACAATGTTTTTCCACTCACCTCTGGACATGACTGCAGTCACATGCATCCCCAGGGTAATGACTGCATACAATGATGTCAAGTCCACTTCCCTGATCCTACAGGCAGATTGTCTTCAACGAAGATGCTCCTACGGTGGCCGTTGATGCCTTCTCCGTTGTGAAATGGCGTCTAAAATAAAGTAAACGAAAAGAAAACGAAAAAGAACCTCTAGCGCCTGAATCTGGACACGTTTATGAAGATGTGCAGCTGCTGAAATCCAGCACAATCTTCTGCCCATCACCACAAAGAAGTCCAGATTCCAGCGTTGAGGAAACTCAACGCTGCTAGCCTGCTACTAGTGGTACTTGGCCCCAGGGGCCTTGACCCACTAGCCAAGTATATCATGCCGTCGTCGGCTTTTGGATCATGTGTGGCCCTTGGTGACGTTTCATTGTCGTAGATCTACCTCAGATTCGACGGTTGGAGGTTTTGCCATCCATGAGCGAGCAACAGGGAATCTGTGACGAACCACTTTCTGTAACGCGCGATTTTCTGCGCGGTTGCAACGAGGGGTCCTAAGCTGGGAAGATTGGGCCAATTACGGGAAATCGGGATCGGTGGAGAATTGCATCAGTGTCCTCGCTTTTTCGTCCTTTCGTTGCTTCTTTTTCAAATGGCTGGGCACGGAGCTGGGTGTGTCTTGGGACGGCCGGTTGATTGATTGGTCGGATGGATGTCTGGCGCGTCGCCGCGCACGCGCGCGATTAACAAATGTTGACGTCGTTTCTTTCGATCTTTTGGGCGCGGACATCGCGCGGGAAATTGCTTCGTTCTTTTTGAATTTCCTTTGGAATCTTTTTCGAATTTTGTTGGGCCCCCGATGACTCTCGGAATTTCGGACTTTCCTTCTGGAATTTGTGCTTTTTTTTGCTTTTTTGCATTAGATAGGAATTTAGGAATTAAGTAATTAGGATTTTTCCTGCCACGCGGCGCCTTTTGTCTACGCGCTTCTTCATACGGCCGCAACGGTACTCTGATTAGTGGGCGCCCTTAATCGTGTGTGTAACTGTAATTTTGGGCGGGCGCCATTGTAACTGTATCTTTCTTCTTGCTCTTCGTCTCTCCCTCCCTCCCTCTCTTTTTTTTGCTGAAATTTTTGTAAGTCGCGGCTTGCATGCTCGGATCGATGCGTGGAGAAGGGTTACGTCCCCCACACCGCGGCCGATCATGCAGAACGCAAACGCTCCCTCTCTAATCCCCACTCTAAGTCCTGGTAATTCCGTGTTCTTCGCGCATGCATGCACGCTATAAATTTCGGTTGCGCGATTAGTCAGCTCCCTTAACCCGTTGTTGGAAGGTCGGGGTTGCGCGATCAGGAAGGGTCGGCACACGAGCGAAGTAAGAAGTGAGTAGAGTAAGAGTTGGGCGACCCGACGGGCTGGTGCCGAACGCGTGGGATTGACGTGGGCCACGACGGACTGTGGGCATGGGCGAATCCGACGGGTGCGGGAGGACTAAGCGGGGTGACAACTTCGTGGGTTGGTGCGTGACGACGGACTGTCCGCATCGGAGAAGAGAGAGAGAGAGAAGGAGAGTTGAGGTCGATGGTCGCGGATTTGCTGTTTCTTTGTCTCTTCCCCCTCTTCATCTGTATACATACATTTTGGTTGCGGCTCTGGGCGGTTTTGCCCGTTCTTATTTTTGTTTCGGCTTTCTGGAATCTGGGCTTGTTTTTTTTTTTGCTCACACTTGTCCTTGCGATTTCCGTCCTGATTGCATTATGAGTATGGTTGTCGAATGTATGGATGTATGAATGCTATGCCTGCTTGTCTATCTTTTTGCTGAGAATCCCTGTCCTTGCTTTATGTTTGTGTCGAATCTTTACCCGCACCTGATGCCGCTGTAGAGGGGATAAGAATCTGGCCCCGATAGCGATTTGGTTCTCGTTTTTGCTTGTCTCACGATGGGGTTGTGCTATGGTTGCATCATTGCATAATCGAAACTTACGAAGCAACTAGACGATCCGAAGTCAGGCCCTGTGAACGCCACGCGAGAACACGTGTAAACGCGATCCGAGTCGCGCCCTTACACGCATCCCCGTGCGTCGATTCACCCACCCAAAAGATTCGCGGCGTAACCGTCATCCCGTACGATCACGCTGAGGCGCAACCAAGTCCGCCTGTCCTGCACGTGCTCGTGCGCGGTGACGATAACTCGACCGGAGCTATCCCATCGACGATGATGCCATGACGTGATCTTGGAGCTTAGACTCGTCCTACGACCCGGAGTATTTCACCCCTTGGATAAACGAACTCATAAGGCTGCGATACCCCTGCCATACGGAGAATGGACTATGTCCGCGGGAATCCCACTACGCCACCTCTAGCGACCCTCGGTGCTCTGATTTCCCTTCCCCCGACCACACCTACTACTTCACCCACCCGGGATTTGTTGTCATCACCACCAGCTTCCCTCCTTTCCGCCTTCTTCTCCCGTATCATCAACTCAGCATCGTTCTGTGGCCGGCCATAGCCCCCTATTGGCCCAGTACGTTTTGTGTGAACTGCCGACGTAGCAGCGAATAGAGAACTTCGGAATTCTGAAGGCCCAATCCAAGTATGCGGCGGCCTGCGCCACGTGGCGGACCCCGACGGCCTAATTTTTCGGGACCGCCTCCACCGCAGAGGGACTTCCCCGTAAACCGTCGCCCCCAGTGCCCCGGCCCCATCGGACCTTGAGTCCCTTGTGCACGCACCCCTTATTCGCCTAATTGCATTCATACCCTTAAGACTCCCCCACTTTCCCAAAAATCCTTGGCACACCCCTTTCCGCACTTCCAGGCCCACATCCCACTCCGATTAGGAAGTCGCGCTGGGCGTGAGGTTGGGCGTCACAAATCAGCCAGCCAATCCCGTTCGAGGGAAATTCTCCCACTTCTTAGGAAATTAGCAGAGAATGCTGCTCCGCCGTCTGGAAAACAAGACCTCGTGGGGGGGGGGGGGKGTTTTCAAAACTTCGCGGGCCCCGCTTTTGGCCGTGCAATGGCAAAACGGAAAACAAAATGTGGTCTGACAGTCCGCAAACGGGGGTCGTTTTGAACCCCCCTACCAAAAGTTTTTTTGAAAACATGATTGTGGTTGTTTCCATGCCGCAAATGGGGGTAGGTGCACGTCCCTCCGCCTTCTTAAAGCCAGACATTCGGGTCACATTCAATTCTTTCTTTCCTGACTTACCTCGGGGCACTGTTTTTGAGTGTAGGCTGGTGCATGTACCTTTCCCCAAATGGGATGTGATGCGCATGTGGAAACCGTCGGAGGCTGCAGCATCTCGCCTCCACGCCGAGTCCACGGTTTAGGCGGTGGTCCATTACGTTGTCGAGCGCATCGGTCTCGCACGGGGACCCTCCCGACGGCGTCACGCAGGATTATGCAGGACTTGTCGCAGAGAGCGTTTGCCGCTCCGGCCGAGTGCGCCAGCCGTACCTCTCGCGAGCCCCTACGACAGGACAGGGTCACGCGAGGCACCGCTTACCTCCACCTGCGGGAGCTGTCACCATCCCTTAGGTGGGCGTATCCCCGCCGAGCTACTGAACCACATGCCAAAGTTTTTCGTATGCAATTGCAGAGGTGGCCCAGCCGAGGGCGTTTCTCGTTCGCTGTAGCATAGGGGTTTACGCGCGGTCGTACGCCCGAAAATCGAACCCGCACGTGAATCGACGTACTGGGGGGTTGACGTCCCAAACGCGACTCGACGCCGGTCGCCTAGGATGCATCACGCACACTACGTGTACACCACAACATTCACATCTACCCACACATAACACGTGAAAAAACACAAAACAAACACCATAACATCACCACAACACTACAATACTCCTAGTCCCTTCAGTATCCGACCCATAATGTCATGTCGCGAGAATCAGATAGGTATCGCGCGCTGGTTTTTCGTATAAGAGTCGTGTGAGCGCATGGCCTCCTCATATCGACCAGCCATGCGGGCATACGCAAGCATTCGCGCTGATGGGGTACTACGTAGTACTCGTAACCGCGCGACCCTTGACAATCTCGAGGGTCGTTTTCGACACTCAAGTGTCGGCTGACAAGCGCTTTGAGGGGTTACCTTCTCGGCGCTAGACAATCGCCATGCGCGGTTGAAGACCACACCGTTTTCTGCACCCTGTGCAGAGGGGTTGAGTAGACAACTTCAGGGCTGTTGTGGTAGCAAAACTCAAGGGGTTTGACTTTGACGGCTACCACGGACTACAACGTCCAACTATGAAAACTCCAAGGAGGAAACAACCGCAGATAGAGAAAGAGGATCACCCCCCTTCCTCTCTCTGCCTAACCCATATTCCGACTTATGCGGTATGATAGGCCTCACCGGATGGAAGGGGCAGGCCAACACGAAAGATGCATGCGGATGATGCCCAGAATCCGACCCATAGGCAACCCGGTGTTCGAGACGCTGAAGGCTCATACGCGGATCCCCATAGGCCGACTAGGGTCGATACCTCGCCCCCACGTCGTTTCACGCTGCCGAAACTCGGGCCTACTGGCCATAACGCGCTTTTGCCCTCTCCGCTTGACCCATAACCGTTGAGCGTGGAAATCGGTAGGTGCCGCTCGCGAGGTTTAGTATAAAGCCGCGCGGACGCAGGACCTACGCATACCGACCAACAATGCGGTTTTGCGTAAGCAATCGTGATGATGGCGCTTTATGTGGTGCCCATACGGGAGTGGCCTTACTTGAGCCATGGGGTCGCCCTCGACGCTCAGGCATTGGTTGAAGTGCGCGCTAAAGGGGGTAACCCTTTAGCGAACGCAAAACTGGTCTGAGGGCCTTACCATTTTCAACACCCTGAGGTGTCCCAGAGGATGCGGGGTATGATCGTCCCTAGGGCCGAAAGGAATTCGGAGCGGTGGTGAGTTGTCTGGCGCACCAGCGGCAACACGCTAACCCTTCCGCCCAGAACTCTATCGTTCCACAAAAAACAATTTAAAACAAGGGAAAAAAAGAGATTACTTGATGTTGGGTAGGGGAAAATACGAACGCCCCGCCGGACCGAGTTGCTGGGGGATAGTCTCTCATCCTTACGGCGCTTTAGGTTCCCCGGGACAGCAAGTAAATCAACGCCCTGGACGAGGACCTTGAACTCCAGGCCTGGGACTAACACCCGACCATATAAAATCTTTGAGTAGGGGAAAACGTAAGCGTGTGGCCGCGTAGCCCTATAAGGGTTACCCGACCGTACGCTTACTCTAACTATCATGTTATCAGGATGGGAAGAGAACAATCTCACTCAAACAAAGGTTGTGGGGTAGTTCACTCTCACGACAGTTATGTGGTTTGCCCATCTGAATCCAAAACATCATCATTCAACATGACTCAATCGAAATTCTTTCCTACATACCTGCAATCGTACAACATTCAAACAACATCACATACGCTAAAGGGGTCAACTTTCGAACCTTCTGCAGCTCACACCCTGCCTTATGCACACAAGCCCAACCATTTCCCCACCAAACCTCAACAAAAGTACTTAGGCTTAAAGAAATGACCATTTATAAAGGAACTGGGTGAAAACCCAAAGAAACACACAAATCTTGGCAAGGGCCAAGGCCTTAGGTTGAGAGGCAGGAAAAATAAGAAGGTTGAGTCGTAAACCGACGAATCGGCAACCGACCTGTTATCAGTGATAACAAAAATGTGATCCTTTTGAAGGATCAGGCTGAACAAATCAAGCCTTCAAGCGAAATACGGAAACCTGCAACACAATACAGACCAAAGAAGGATACTACTTATGTTTATGCCAAGAAAGGGAGAGTACTCCCTAAGTCGTAACCTAGCTCCTCTACTAGTACCAAGCCACTGAATGTCTCCTCTATCCGGGATAGATCTACTAAGTAGCCCCTAGCTGAAAAATATTATAACTCCTCAAATTCTACGAAATTTCGGCAGCGCTTCCCGTAGGAAAAGTGTCTTTTCAGAATTTTTACGAGTCCAAAAATGACTAACTCTTTCATATTTGCAGAAATTTCGGCAGCGTTTCTCGTAGGAACAGGAGGCTGTCAAGATTTATACAACGCTGAAAGACAGAAAGACAAAGCAAGCTATAATTGGAACTATCTTCTGACATTTGTTTAACAATTTAGAATCAATGACAGTCCGCACAACCTCTAGATGAGGTCGCGAGCTAGCCCTGATCTTAACTCCTTAGCAGGGTCAGTCCTATCTTCATCCCAAACTCTCCCTCTCATCATCCATCTCATCTGCCTATGGATCCAGCACTTGGCGAGCATCTAAGCAACTAATCGATCGAAACAGACGTCCCAGAGTGAGACCCCACAAGCATGCATGAACAAACATCTCTCACAATCCCACATAAATTTGACCAAAATAAAATAGTTCATTAGATCACTCAGTTCTTCTCCTTTAGTAACCCTCTTGCCTATGGCATAGGATCAGATAACGCCCTAACTTAAGGGTATGCCCAACCTGCCTAAGTAAACAAGTAAAAACACGCACAACTGGACTGCCCTAACTTAAGGGTATGCCCAATACCACATGAACTCTGGTCATAAAACATATGACCAGCCCGCCCTAACTTAAGGGTACGTCTGACTTTTGTTTAACTGACGGCATAAAGTATAAACAAGACTGCCCTAACTTAAGGGTATGCCTAGTCAGCTCATAGACATGGTTACGTAGGGTATATGATTAGGCTGCCCCAACTTAGGGGTGTGCCTAACCTGCCTAAAACAAGTACCAACGACGAGTGGTCAGTCCGCCTTAACTTAAGGGTACGTCCAACCTACATAACAACAACAACAAGAGCATGTAACTAGGCCGCCCTAATTTAAGGGTACGCCTAGCCAGCTTAAACAAGTTTAGGTACATAAGACAATATGACCAGGCCGCCCTAAGTTAAGGGTACGCCTGATCTGCCCGAACAAAGCACAAACGACGTATGACTAAGCCTCTCAAACTTAAGGGTACGCTTAGCCTCCGTAACGACAATATAAGAGAACAACCATTGATGTACTTGCACAAACTTTATATATTTCTCTCTTATTAGGTAGATGATCAAACCTACCCAACTTAGGGAGACATCAAATCCTGCCTTGTGTTTAGAAGGGAAAATATAAGAACGTTTATACTAACTCTCTGCACCTTTGTATTATTACGAGCATAGGACTGAACCGCCTTAACTTAAGGGTACGCTCAACCTGCCCGGGTTACCTTCATTATATTCTTCACCGTTTTTCTTGTCTTCTTGTTCTACCTGACTTACTGACTGACTTTCCCAACTTAGGGTGCCCGGTCTGTCAGATGGTATAGGTTCGTATAATATATATCAAAATTATATACTTTAGTTTATCTTTTTTTTCATGGCTTATGACTGAACCGCCGTAACTTAAGGGTACGCTCAGCCTCATGCCTTTGTCCCCCTCAGAACAAAACTGGGTCTACGCAACTTAGAATATCCCCAGTCCTGTTTTCAACAACCCACAAAAGAAACATTAAGATTCTGAGTCCTCCCAACTTAGGGTGTCCGTCCTCCTGTTCAGAAACCCCAGAAAAAAAACAGCGACCGGTCCGTCCAACTTAGGATAGGCCCAACCCTCGAAGATCATACAGTCAGCCCAACAAACATAAATAAAACACAGCACTGAGCCCACATCAACTTAGAGGAGTTCAACCTTGGGTTGACCCAGTCAAACGCATGCAGACGCTTTCACCCCACCTTCCCCTAATTCATTTTGCCTGAATTCACTCAAAGTAAAAGTCTGATTTTTCATATACTCGTTCATTTACCTTTTCACAATTCATGTCTTGACATACATAGCAAAATAGAAAGTAGTATCCTGTCATAATATTATTCAGATACCCAAGGGATAATAGATAGGGGAAGGGATCACATGCGTCAAACGAAATTATACCTGAGTGTTCCCTGCCTCCAGAACCCCGCCTGGGTTCCGGCAGAGCTCCCGCAATCGGTGGGTGGACCTCCCACAAGGTCTTGATGCGGACCTACGGGTTGCAATCCCGCCTGCCGCCTTCCTCTCGTACCAATAGACTAGACTTAGACTGAGAAAGGCAGAAAGAGAAAATGTAGGCTCTCAGATACGAAAGAGGTGCACTCAGACTTGCCGGAGAGAGCCTTGTAGTCTTGATTCGCCTGAGGGCCCCCGCAATGGCGGCCAATGACACGCAGTAAAATTAACCGAGTCTTGACCAAAACGTAGAATACCGGTCCTCTGACGGCTCTTCAACAGCAGTAGCAGTCCCGCTGTAAAGGGGAACAACTCCGGTATACCGCCGCAGCAGCCTAATAAAAGTTCCACCAGTGCACAGCCTGCAACTGCAGCCCCTAAAAAAAACAGTAATGGTACAACCACTGTAGCAGCGGCATACGATGCGCATAGCAGCAGTCTACAGTGGGAACAATGCCCTGTTCAGTCGTTGTGCCAAAATAAGAGCCCTGTCTTTGTGTGACAGCAACTTGCTCCACCAGTAATCGGTACTTTGACCTCATGGTAGGTACTCAACCGATATGCAGCTAGACGCAGAACGGAATGTAGAAAGCCTTGCCAGTCCGGTACGACGTCTGGGCGCAGCGATAGGCTGTAGAACAACAACCAAAACCACCCAACCTGAAAGCACCGCTGTATGGTTAGCCTTTAGTAGTAACTACAGTCTACTGGGATTCCCCACTGAAATTTACCGTGTGCACCAGCCTTAGCCAGTCGTGTTGTACTTCGAGACAAGGTACTGCAAGGCTTAGTACAGAACCCTGTGCTAGACACAGCAGTATCGGGCTCTGGCAACAACACCTAAACACACTGCAGTCCCGCTCACCCACACATCCATAGCTCTTATGTATACCACAACCAGAGTACTCCTGGTTACCACAATTGTATCGCTATATATGACGCACAACACAACAGCAAGACCGTGCTGCGCTCAGCAAGTGGGCAGCAAGGCCCACTGTTCACCTTAGTGACAAAGCCAGAAACAGAGTACGGGACACTCAGTGACGCAGCGCTGCGCAGAAATCTCACGGCGACGCACTGTGAACCACAGCACCGTACCCCCGCAAGCCCAGGTGAGACATAGCAAGACACAACAGACTTAGTGATGGGCAGCGCATCAATAGCTGCGTGCCTCAACAACACCCGGGGTGAACAGCAGCGCATGCGACTGTTGACTAAACAGAGCAGCGACTAGACTCGTTCACAGCCAACTTCCCATTCGACTTCCCATACGTATCTACTGTTTCAGGCGACTATCGACTACACAGAGTAGCGACTAGACTCGATCCCTTATGTATCTACTGTTTCAGGCGTGCCGCCTAACCAACTTCCCATCCGACAATGCTCCTCTGCCTATGTGCCTGAGTTCGTTCAAACGTTTTGCCTGTCAAACCCGCTGCACTTCTCTACAAATGTTCCTCCTGATTCCTCCACTCAGGCATACCGTCGGGCCCCATCCCACATCGTCAGTTCACATTGGCAAGTACCCTCTCTTCTCTCCTATCTGCTGCATGAAATTTAGATCACCCGCGCGACACCACTCACTACCCTGTCTCTTATACCTTCCATCTTGATTGTGTACTCACAGTGCATGCGCGCCCCTGGCCCCTCGTCTGAACAAGTTTATCTAAGGGCGGATGATTACGAGAAATAGCAGCAGAAGGGCACCGCGGTGGCGCTATAGTGCGCTTAGCGAAAACAACAATATACCACAGTAACCAAGAATCTCAGCGCATGGAAAAGACTTACCGTACTAACCTATAAAACACAACAAATTTGCCTGGTACAAAACAGTAGTCAAATCGCTGTGAACCCGAAATAGAGAGATGAAAATACGATAGTTTTCTTCTGCGAAGTCGCAGCACCTTGCTTCATATACAAGGTGATGCCCCCTCTAGGCCATACTATGGTAGGGCCTTCTTTCACCGACTACCGATCTAGGTAAGCACCTTGCACCCCCGTCAAGTTCGCTTTAACAATTGCCCCTCAGTTTCTCTCCTCCCACTCAGTCATGACCTCCCTCTTTACCCCTCTCCTTCCCTGGTCAATCCCCTCACCCCACGCATTTACTACTTCACACGACAACCTTGGCCACGATCTGGTGCCAAGTTCATACATGATCCATAAACCATGCTTCTCGTTAAAGCGGTTGTACCCAGGTGATGACTGCTGCCGACTTCGATCATCCGGGCCAGAAACTAGTTGTTGTCAGAGGGGCCAAAAAAACCTTAGATGCAAGCGAACCACATCTGGTTCGTACCAACCAAGACGAAGATGACGTCCGTGGCGATGATCTCTACTGAGGTCATAATGACGACCAGTAATAACCAAGAGAGTTAGCGAGGCGAACTTTTCCACTAGAGCATGGGAGGATGCATAACTACTTCATGTCCCCCTCTCTCCCCCTCTTCACTCCCTTCGCCTCTCTCTATCCCATCTCATTCAGGCTCCCCCGCTAGTCTACCTGGCCATACGCGCAGCGAGATAGAGAGAGGTTCCTTCCATCGATAGGGAGGGCATCGCACCAGCCAACACGTGAGTCTTCAAGCTCGAGGTACCCTCCCTGCTACCGCCGTCCACTACCCTGCCGACAGCGACCTTGTTCGAGGACGACCCTCGGTGTGTGAATGCACCTGGCCGCTCACCTGGCCAGGTTCAATCGAACTAGGCGGACCGAATCAGGGAGAAAGAAGCACCTGCGCGAGCGAGCAGTCAGCATCGGTGACTGGGACAAATATTAGCCTACTCCATCATTCGTCCAGAGTGTGCCTGATGAGAACGAACCTTTCCCAAAAACGTGGAGGCATGCATCCTTCGATGAGCTTCCCCTCTTTTCCGACACCTTCCTCCTCCTATCTCCTTCTACACTCCCTTCCTCATCACTCCGACTCCACCATCGCACTCGCCTTACTCCAAAATCCCAGTTGGGCACCTTCGCTCGCTTGGTTCCGTCGGGAGCCAAGCTAGCGACTTGACCCCCCGTCCGTCAATGCAACTCCCGTCCGTGCGCTGCCCTTTCTCCGCATGCGCTCTGTGCCTGATTCCGTCCAGATTCGCCCGATTCCTTCCAACCCTTTCGAGTTACCCTCTCCTCCGCCCAGGTAAGCACTCCGACTCCGTGGCTGTCACGCTCCTCGACCGATCGTAGGAACGGAACCGAGACGTATGCAGCCCCACACCATGGTAGGATTCGTACTCTCCCTCTCTCTCCCTTGTATTCGAATGCACCTAGGGCAGACCCCCGTCTAGGTACATTCGAATCTTCCCACCGGTTTCTCTTTTTTTCTTGTTGTCTCTGCTGCTGCGCTCTCCCACCCTGTCTCTCTCTCTTCTAGTTCTACCCCTCTCTCCTCCTATACTAACTCCTTCCCACTAGTTTGTGTTGCCTCACCTTCTCAGACAACGCTCACCATAGCGAACGAAGGGAGAGCTCGCCCCCTCTATTTATGCGAGTCAGCTTTGTGTCGGGGCCCTACTAATCTTCTCTGTATCGTTCCAGTCTTGACGGATGTCCCGAAGGACTGCACCCAGGCAGCAGTTCGTGGGTGTATCCACTGAACAAGGCCGCTGGGCCTCACCGCAGGTCCCGGTACCGGTACCGGACCTCGTCCCAAAAAAAAAAAGGAGAAAAATAGAAATTAAAAATTAGAACTTAGATATAGAAAATAGTAATGAAGAAAAGGGAGGGGACCATTGGTACTTGGCCCTGCCCCGCGGGCCTGCGGTCGGGACCCCTCACAAAAAGTCAAGGGGGATAGTCCCGCAGGACCCTCAACCCCTCAGTTCGCTTCGTAGTGCTCCTCCCTGCTCCGCTGCTCGCTGCTGGCCTTGATCCTGGGATCCGCCTGGTGAAAGGTCAGTGACGTAACCTATAGGGCTAAGCCCAAGCCTGGATCGGCGGTATGCCGACCTGCATATGAATGGTAGCGGCAGCCAGCCTGGGCCTGCAGCTGCAGCGCCGAGGCCGCTGCTGGATCTCCCCTTCAAACCCACGGTTCTGCATGTGTGCTTCCGCTTTCTTAGAGGCAGTCTGTCACTCGACCCGTCGTGTAAGTAGCCCTGCAACATTACGGGCAACAGACCGAGGCTTCCCCACGCTACCTCTTTCTCGGGAAAGCCGCCCTTTTTCCATCTCCATGCCGGAAAACCCCGGCCCTTACCCTTATTCGCGCCACCCCTACTCGGCCTTGTCAGCGGCTGCTACTACCACCGTCAGTGCATGGTCAACCTAGTGCCTGCGAACATTTCACACAGCGCCGCTCTGAACGTCGGCCTCTAGTACTCCAGCCAACAACCTCCTCTAGTCACAGCCTTACCTGGTCAACGCGACTCTGCCTGTAACTTCGCCCGTGCGTGCGAGGCTGCGACCACCTCAGAAAGTCTAGCCTGGCACTTACTTGTCCTACCAGTGTCTCATAGTCTTCCTTGATCAATGGCTTGGTCCGGCTAACGCGTGCCCGCAAAGTGCACGCTCACACACTCTGTAATCAACACAAATGGGACGCGCCCCTAGATATCGTCAGGCGCGTTCTTCCTGTAAGCTGCAAATATGTGCCCAAATACCCTTGTAAGGGTGTTCGGGCCAACAACGTTATGTGGAGAGCGCTTTTGTCCTGTCCGTTTCCAGCCTCCCGACTTCTATTCGATGCCATCTTCGTTACGTGTTGTCGTTGACGCCATCGCCTAAACCGTGTTTCGCCCCTAACACCTCGTCCACCTTTCTTCAGCCACGCTCCATTTTTTCTCCCATGGAAACGCCGGATGAGAATGCGGGACTGTCCTGTATAGTGGACTGGGGGTACTCGGAGTCCCAGTATGGGACTCCCCGTGCCGACCATGCCCAACAGACCGGTTCTTTGCGAGGACAGTCAGGGTTTGCCCCTCCTCCGAACGCCACTGAGCATGCGTTTTGTACGGAGGAAACCGTGGCCGGCGTCACAGACTTGTTGGGCACTCAAGTCCCCAATTCCCAGTTTTTCGGGACTAGGGGCCATCCCAGCTCTGTCGGCGCGCCCGTGCCAGGAAGGGGCTCCCCTTGTCGTGACGTCGATGCCACACTGCCGCTTCCGCTGTCCTCTCCACGAACTCCCGTCGCGGGGCTAAGTTATGGGGTGACTGTACGAGATGAGAATTACCTGAGGCAGCAGTTACAGATGCGTGCCATAGCCATGGCGGAGGGGCAGTCACGGGATCCGTTTGTTGTGGCTGGTAGCCGGGTTCCCCATTTGTCCCCTTCTCATTCCGAGGCGTCGCACACTGTGACTCCGGCAACGTCGCCTTTGGCGGCCGGTGACTGCAGCGATGGACCTCGCAGATCGTCTTTGGCGGCCGCTACCTGCACGTCGATCTCGGCGGCCTCCAACCTCTTCCTCACGTCATCCCTCTCGTGGTTCACCTCATCTCTCTCGCGAATCGCATCCCTCAAGGCTTGCTGAGCTGCGTCATGTTACATGCGGCTGTCCTCCCACATCCGCCGCCATCGCTCAAGCTCGCGTCTCATCCGCATAGCTTGCACAACAAGCTGATCGCAGCAATGCATGAGCCTCACCCGTGCAGCTTTTAGTCTTTCGACAACCGAATTTGCCCAGCTCCTCGCATGTATGTTCTGTTGTGTGACCTGCGTCTCGCATTCCTCTCTCCCGCGCACAACGCACACACTGATACTGTCACCTCTCGCCACCAAAAAACTATGGAGCAATGTCACCTCCCGCTCCGTCCTCTCCAACTCTTCACGCAGTGCATACCTCTCCCACACGTACCCTCTTTCACCATCGCCGTTTGCCATGACTGGTCGCCCGTGACTTCGGTTTATGGAGAAACACGACAATACACCAAAAGTCAATCTCAGATGACAGACGTACACTGAACAGGTGGATGAAGGCGTCTGATTGGCGTCACTGCCAGCGGCGATCATACAAGCGCACCACCTCCGCACACAACGCATCTCTCATGGCCTGCCCACGTTCACGACCGAACATGCACTCAAGGGGGTGACCGTCACCTCGCCTATCAACCTCGGGAGGTGGCACAGGTGGAGAACAACCATCAGAGTCGTCGCTGTCCTGTTCGGGAACATCACCCCACGCCTGCAGCAGATTGTGCAGAATGCAACATGCGTGGAACTCCAAGCATTCTCTTTTGATGTCCGCCACATGTGGACGATAGAAAAACTGGAAACGCATTTTAAAAACCCCAAAAAAACGCTCTACACATGATCGGACAATCTTGTGCAGTGAATCGAAGACCTGCATGTTTCGCGTGACATTGCCCTGCTGCCCGTGTGGTGTCACGCGCCACGGGATACTGGGGTAACCTCCGTCCCCGAGCAAGTACCCAACAGGCACACCAGGGATGACTGGCCTCTCGGCACGGAAAGGGTCGCCCTCTTCATCCAAGAACAGTGTGCCCTTCAGCGCTCTGCGGTACAACGATGTGTGCTTCAGCACACGAGCATCGCCAACAGTGCCCGGAAAGCCGTAACAGAAGTCCAGGATTTTGAGGTCGTAGTCCACAACCACCTGTGCCACGACAGAGAACCGCTTGTTTCGGTCGGAACAATAATCATCGTCATCGCGTGCGCGGGGCTTGTCCATATACACATGAGTGCAGTCTATGCACCCCCAGCAATTCGGGAAACCCTTCTGAGCGAACACGTCCATGCGGGCATGACGTTCCTCGTGCCCCCCAAACCCAATAACATTAGGGTAAGATGCGATGATCGCCTCCGCAACCTCTCGCACAACACGCAGGCCACTGGTTTTGCCGAGTCCGTAACCTGAACAACTGTGCCTATGTGCGTCGCCATGAGCCCACCTGTGGAGAGAGTACGCGAGCTTCTTGGCCGGCGGGAGAGGCAGCCGGAATCTTGTCACTTGTTTCTCCAGCAACGGACCAACCCTCCGCAGAAGCCGATCGAATCTCGACCGTCGCATTTGGAGAAGGCTTATGTAATGGTCGTTCTGCGCATCGTCAACAGGAAGGAGATCCTTCCATAGACCTCCACTCCGACGCATGACCCACCATCTAGGCGAGGCACGAGGGAACAAGTCTAGCAGGTTGACAATTGCTGGCCACAACCACAACAKACTGTGCCTGCCTGTTCTRTCGTCATCTTCATSTTCCAGCMCTGATGCCARACCAGCATYARCACCGTGGTTTGCAGAGAGCAGACGTTTTGGGGGAGGGCCCATGATAACGTCCATCATGTGAAAAGCATCCTCTGCCATTTTGCCGGCTATGGCCATGACAGCCACAGCAAGCTGTTCGCGATCCCGCCTTCTCAACCTAGGCATTTGACGGTACAGTTCTTGGGCAGAGACAGGGTTCAACCCGCACCAGAATCTTTTGCCCGTACGTTAACCCCAAA
>BFEA01000484.1:120385-139910 GCA_003427395.1 Chara braunii
CTCCAATGAACCTATTCGTACCACACGCCAATGGAGGCGGGAGCACAGGCCGCCCTCAAGCAACTTCCGCGCACGACCCAAACGAACACGTAATGGCACCAACTTATCGAAAAGAGCAGTGCTATACAACATGGCCGAAATGGACCCGACGCCAGCCACGGGCAAGCGACAGGAAAAGTCCCTGTTTCCACATTCCACAGAATGTGCAAGGACACTTCGTTCAACAACGTTCAGCCGATACAGCCCGGCCACCACACATATGTGAAGCAGTGTGAGCAGAAGCGAGCGTCGGGATTGCAGGCTTCCCTCAAAAGTCGGGGATCCTGACAGGCTTGCGCCAAAAAGTTGTGCAAAAAAGAAAACCCGTCTATTTTCTTTTTCGATTAAAATAACTAATAGAAAACTCGAAAGAAATCCAAAAAAGACGTCACACATCGTAATATACTTGGCTACTGGGTCAAGGCCCCCAGGGTGTAACAAGGCGCAGGGGCCTCGTCCCACTAGCACCGTTGAGCTAGCTCAGCGTTGGGTTTTCTATTACGTGCGACTCAGGGCGACGCCAGGGATGGCAGGTGTTGTGAACATCCAGCGGTCGACTTTAGTTATGTGTTGTATTCCTCCAAACTGGTCATTTTTTGGTGTCGGGAAATGCCTCCAAAAATCCAACCCCTCGTTTACAACGCCCCCTACCCTTCGCCGTTTGCGTTGAGCTAGCTGTCTCGAAAAAAGGAGACAGCTAGCTCAACGCTCCGTGCTCTTTTTTTCGTTGCATTACGTTTTTTTTTTTTTGCTTTCGTCATCATTGCGAGGTGTCAGACCGTTTTGAGGCCTTCCGTCAAGTTCGGGCTGACACACGCCCCTTTTACGAACCGACAGGCCGATCTCGCAAGTCACATAAGTCAGATCTTCGCTGCACAAGGGCGAACATGGGTGGGGTCGCAGCTGGGGTCCAGGTACATGTACAGAACTTTCCTTTTTTGTAGGGAGTCGTCATAATGACATGCCCACGATATACAAAACATTTGCAAAAAAAAAAAAAACACAATAATACTAGAAATGCCATTTTCATTTATGTTTCCATTTGTTTTCGATTTTAAAAAGGCTTTCTGGTGTCTCACACCGTTGAGCTGGCTCAACTGGGACGAGGCCCCAGGGGTGTAACAACGGCATATGATGACGTTACATCAGGTCACCAGCAAAAGGGAAAAAAAAAACATATTTTTTTTTGCTGGTGACCTGATGTAACATCGCCGTTGACTGCAGCCAGATACATCCGCCAGCTGTACCAAGGACATATGATGGACCTCGCTTCACTACCGACCACTTGTACAACCACTTGTATGAAAGACAGAAAACATGGCAGTGAATCTACCCAGGTTCTAGCGGGAAATTCCTTCTCCCTGAGTAGCGGAGGGATGCCACGGTTACATCCAATCCGATCCACGAATCCCACAGACGGAGAAGCTACTGACAGCAAAAAAATAAAAATAAAAAGGGCGAATCAAAAGCAAAAAAAACAGCCGACGAACCCCTCCCAGACCCATCCACACAAGCAATGGGTCGCCAGTGGCCTGCCCTCAGAATTTTGGGTGCCGCCCATAAATTCCGGTCCCAGACAGATTCCCCACCCCTTTACCACCTCTCTTGCCAGCTTCCCAACTACCATCACGCTCCCCGCCTACCGGTATGCGCCCAACGACCACCACGCTGCTCGACACAAAACGAGAAAAGTCAAGGGCGGTAAAAGCAGCCCCTGCGGGCTGCGAACATGAAACGACGAAAATGCAACCCACACAAGTGCAGCCTCCTGGCTGTGAACAATGGTCAGGGTTTGTCCTCTTTTGGACCCATGTAGATGGTAGGAGTATTGGAAGCTGGGCTTTCTTTTTCCTCTTCGTTTTTCAATTTTTTCTTTAGCAATATTTTTTTTTTCAACATGGGGTCTTGTGGTGTGTGCTGGCCCTGTTTTTGGGCTTGACCGATGGACCACGGAAGTTTTGTGAGGGACGCCAGGCCCATTTCCTGGCATTTTATAAATTAGAAAACAAAATGTTTGCGATTTTTTTTGCGTTTGGTATTGCTAATTGGGGTTATCAGGTCCCGTGTGAGCCACACAGACCGACTCCAAGCAGAAAAGACAGAGTCGCAGCGTGTCCACTTGGACTGCAGGTAGTCACACTGCTGAGGACCCCAAAAAATATAAGGGTTTTTTTTTTTTTTTTTTTTTTCAAGGGCAAAATATGAAGCCGGCTGTTATGGATGTGGGCGGTTATGGATGTCAAAGATTTTTTTCAATAACCTTCAGGAAAATGAAAAATGTCAGGACCTTTTTATTATTGTTATAGTATTACGGGGAGCCCCATAGCAACCAGCCCGAGGTAACATGCAGGATCTGCACCCGACCTGCAGGTGGGCAATACCGGCCAGGGTTCAGCCGGTAGCATCAGGACCGAGCTTCTTCGATGGGCCAGTCGCTGCACCTCCCCTCCGGTCCCCTCCCCCTACGAACATCAGCAGTCTGCTCAATGGCGCTCGGGGGTCCTGTCCAGATTTGACAGGTAATTGAATTGGTTCGGCTTATAAGAATTAACCTTAAAAAAAGAACAAATGTAAGGACCTGCCAAACACGGACTGAGACACAGGGGCTTGTTCGACACTCCTCGGGCGCGTAAAGTCCCCGAGGAATTGTTCGTTCCACCTATCCTCAGGGATGCAGTCTGCAAAAAAAAAGTGAAAACACTCCGAAGGAAATTCCTTGGGCTCCGAGGATTCCACAGCCATTTCTTCCTTTTGCCCAAGGGACCTCCCCAAGGGACCTCCCCAAGGGACCTCGTGGTCCCTTGGGCAAAAGGAATCCGCTTTTCACGGAGAGGAGCGGGCACATGGGTAGAGAGACGTTACAACCGAGAATCTGGATCGTGGTGGCACCCTATTGGCTGAAGGCCTCAAACACATTTGATTTTTTTTTTCTTTTCTTTTTTCTTTCTGACATCGTTAAGGAAATGTCCTCGGGCGACGTCCCCGAGGACAGGTGGGACGATGGCGGGAATTTCCTTGAAAACCCCCAAGGAAACTTCCTTGGGCCCCGAGGACGCCCCAAGGAGTGTCGAACGAGCCCCACAGCCGATTTCTGAGTTTTGCCAATGGAATGTATGAAGTGTCGAGTTTCCCACTTGTTGCTGTGTTTTTTTTTTTTTTTTTTTTTTTTTTTTTTGCAAGAATAGCCCTTGTGTAAGCTCTCTATCCCGGCGGTGGTAAGAGAACCGTCGGAATCGAGGGCTTATCTGCCGGGCTGCTCCATCTATTGGTGGGGAGCGTCACCTGCTGGAAACCGGGTCCAGCGTCCCATTGATACATCTTGCAACACAGAGACTTTCGATCGTTGTTCCCAGGGCTGTGGTCATTTCAGTTGTCAGTCAGGGGCTCCGTTATCCCATGGAGCTGCCTAAGCCTGTGTGTGTGCGTGCTTGTTGCTATGCGTGCCTGTCTGAGCGCTTGTCGGCTTGAGTGCGTGTGTGACCCACAAGGGTAGTTGTTCGTTCAGGAGGCCCGAAGGGCCGGTACTTACCTATGGCTGTGACATTGAGGGTTGCTGCAGGGAAACCACTCAATTACTGGGAGTAGGCCTGCGGCAGCGGGGAAAGACACTCAAGTAGCAGGTGGGCCGGTACCACACCAAGTAGTGGTGGATGTGTCGGGTAGTCGAGACCAAGCAAAAGAAGACAAAAGTTGACATTTTTAGAGGCCCAGTTGTTGCAGGCTACGTCTAGGCGGGTTCCAGTCCAAGTAGTCTGAGTTTAGGGCCTGTATGGGCAATATCAGAGTCTGCAATGATGTTTCCCTCCGAAAGGGAGGAGGTACCAGCTGCTTGGAGGCTGCGCGGCCCCGAAGTCACCACCCAAGAGGCAACCAGGCCGCTATATCTCCAGGAGGAACGAAGTGCTCCTCCTCATTCTGCGGGTGCAAGTTTGGCGAACACACCGCTGGAGTGCTGGCTGGAGCATCGCTGGGTGAAGCAGCGCTGCTGGGGAAGGAGTGCCCTCGCTGGGTGAAGCAGCGCTGCTGGGGAAGGAGTGCCCAGCTCCCCACCTTGGCTATGGTGGAGGAGCTTGGGTTGGTGGAGGAGGAAGAAGAGGACTGAAGGGGGAGCGCCAGAGGTACTTACCTGGCTATTGTGGATGCCATCTTCATCACCTTGGTTGGCTCTGCATCTAGAAGGCCCCATTGGGGCACACGTGGTTAAATGGCATGACAAATTGTCTGAAAATTAGGGCCTCCGTTAACCGCCTCTCTCCCTCCAGCGAGCCGCTCACCGGATCTTACGCTTGAAGAAGGATGTTGGAAGTGAGGTAGCTTTAATCTTTGACAGGATTCACCTCCTAATTATCCTCCTTGCTTGTCTTAGAGGGGAGATTGCCTGGGTAAAGCATACGTACGGTTTTGGCTCAAGCTATCGACTTGTGAATTGTCTGCATGCAGCTGTGTGTACGTTCTAATGTCCCTCAACCACCGATTGGTGTATATTGGGAAAACGATACGAGCGCTCAAGGAAAAATGGGCTGAACACATACGTGCAATCAGAGGAGCGAGCAAGCAGAAGGTACATACATGGCTTCGAAAAACAGGTTTTTATCATTACCTTCCCATCCCGATCTGGTTCGGGGAAGGAACTGCTATCAAAGAAATTGAAAGAATGATTATCAGAATTCACAATCCCGGTTTGAATGCGAAAGGCAGGAAAGTGAAGTCGAACACTCGCAAAAGTAGGATGAGGAATAAAAGCACACCTGACCTGTCAGTTACTAACATTGTGGAACCTATGCTTTCTGATTGTGACTACATCGGTGTGAAGCAAGATCCAAGGCGAAGAGGTCTCTCTCCCTGTCATGGAAAGGCCTGCACATATCATCATCACGGTTTCCTTTTATTTTCCATCTAAGGGACGCTGAGCCCGATTCTCAGCAAGAGTCGTGTGATCACTCTGGGTAGACTGTGAGGACCCCGGCCTCAGCATTCTCATTGATAATATCAGCCTTGGGCACTGGGCCCTTTTTTTTTTTTTTTTTTTTTAACCATGGCGACTCGTGCATATTCTGTTCGGATTCTCGAAACTAAAAATCAATGGAATTAAGTTGTTGCTTAATGATGCTAAGAATGCAATTGAATGTGGTGTGGAATAGTTGATTACTGAGATTTGTCGTACTATTAAAAAAACGGAGCAGAAAAAGGCTGAGCACATTGCAGTATTGCGATCCCATGGAAGCGGAAGGGTTTATTCCGCCCGACTCTCGAAGAGCTAATTGAATTACATAATGGTGTTAAATCATTGCATCAACAACAAGTAAGACAAATTATCTGGGGGATCATAACAAACGTCGTTAAGAAAAAGTTCGGAATAAACCCGAGAATAAATATTACAATTAAGATTCCGTTTGTACGACAGTGAGCAAAGACAAATAGGAAAACAAAGTGAAAGATTGAATATGGCGTAATGTTCTCCCTATATCGCTTGTTGATTTGTCTGCTGCGAGGACTCGGGCCGTGCGGCTCAAAGCCAACTCGGACAGATCTCTTCTGCATAATCATAAGTTGTATACGCAACTTAGCACCTTCAAGTGTTTCCCCCGCAGCCCCCACCAGGGCCAAGACCATTCAATGTGCCTTGCCATCTTCTCCTTCAGGAAGAAACCGGACCAGGGACGGGGTTTTTATAAGCTCAATACATCCTTGCTGACCATAGATCGCTTTAAAACCTACCTGAAAGAGGTCTAGTCTTTCTGGCAAAAACAAAACGACCAGATCCAAGATGAAATATTATGGTTCAACAACGACCTATCTTTTATGGGCCGCAGGTGCAATGAATACTCAAAATTTCGTGCGGCACAGCGCCATGCGGAGGAAATAAACCTACAACATCGATTACAACAACTCAAACAACAAGAAGACGACACCAGGAGTGACATCATCCGACTAACAAAACTGGCCAGCGAAATACAGACACTTGAAACCGAGATCCTAGGTCACATGGAACACATATGTCAAGGAATCAGGATCTGTGGTAAGCTCTATCGACACAAGATGGAAGGAGCAATGAATGCGAGATTATGTGCAATGACTATGAAAAAAGTAGGTCGAACAACTATTGAAGCCTTGGAAGACCCCAACCAACAACGAGGACCGCTGTATACCTCAACAACAGAATGTACAAAAATAGCACGGGACTTCTACCAAAACCTCTTTACATCGGAATGTGAGGATAAACCACTAACGCCGAGATTGACGAAAATTGAGGAATTCCTACACCCCCTTTCCTGAACACTTACAGACCAACAGAGAAACCTTTTGGAGACGCCCCTAACAAAAGAGGAGATATGGACAACATTAATGCTCATGGAAGAGGAAAAGACCCCGGACATTGATGACCTACCAAAGGAATTTTGGAAATCGATGTAGGGGATTATCTCCGAGGACTTAATGTAATATTACCGAGCATTGTGAGAGACATCTCAAATGGGGTAATTGGTAGGACAAGGGGTTTTTACACTTCTATATAAAAAAGGAGCAAGCTCAAACATTAGGAACTGTAGGCCCATCACTCTCCTCATAGTGGTCTACAAGATGGTGGCAAAGGCATTGGTCAATCGCATGGCCAAGGTAATGACAGATACCATCCACCCCGATCAGACTGGCTTCATAAAAGACAGGAGAATCCAGGAAAATATCCTCCTGGTCAGTGAGATGATCAAACTTGCAAGACAATCTAAACACAACGTGGCAATCATTTTTATTAATTTTGAAAAAACCTATGAGGTCATGACCGTGATGACTGGACCTTTCTAGACAAATGTATGAAAAAACTAAATTTCGGACCACATTTCAGGCGTTGGGTGAAAATACTGCACAAAAACGCTACAACCAGAGTCATGGTCAATGACAACCTCGCACCACCCATCTCTCTCCAGAAATCCGTTAGACAAGGGGACCCGATAACACCGTTTCTGTTTGTGATAGTGCTGGAAGCCTTGGCGGCGAATTTGCGAGCGCATAAAGAGAATTCAAGTCTCTTCAATCCCAGAGGAAAAGATACCGGCACGCTCGCTGTTCGTTGATGACCTGACCCTGATGGTGGACGCGTCACACCCATCGATAGTCGAGGTACAACACATGATGGAGAAGTTTTGCGCCCTCTTAGACATCAGAGTCGACTGGGGGAACAAAACCTTGGGATGGTGGGTCCACCATCAAGGAGTCCGGCCTCCGGAGCGGTCGAGGGTCAAATGGTTACCCAACGAGGCGCCCATCCGGGTCTTTTGGATTTCAGTCACACCAAACGGTAGACCACCAGTGAGCAGTGAATGGTTGTTCAAATCACCCCTGGAAAAGTTGATATAGTGGAAGGACAGACACACTTTACGGATGGGGCGCTCTTTGGTGATAAACAATGTGGTGTTTGCCTCCATGTGGTACAGATCGGCCATTTGGGCGCAAAACAAAACAGCCCTCTATCCACTGCAACAACAAATAGCCACATTCTTATGGCGGGGGGACCATGAGAAACACAAGGTGATCAGCAAGGTTGCATGGCAATCCATAATCCAGTCAAAAGCCAAAAGTGGACTGAGCATAATTGACCCAACAATACGAACCAAAGCTTTGGCGATACAATGGCTCAAGGGACTTTTGTTTTGTCCTGACATCCCATGGAAGGGGTTAGCCTTAGAACAAATCTCAAGACTGGTCCCTGAAACAACATCAGATATCAACCCACTAACATGGCTAGAAAACACGGGGTTGGCCAATACCGACAGGACACCTTCGACAACAGCGCCCGAACTCCCCAAGGGAACGGGCAAGGGAGGATTTGCGGAATGATCACTTTTGGCCATCCCTTATGAGGTCATGGAGGAACCTCCCCCGGCTTGACAAAATTTACCCTGAGAGACGGGACAAAGTATTACAACAGCCCCTTCTCGAGAACAGAAGGATTGTCGACACCAGGGCTCAGGTCCTCCACTGTACGGACTTCCCCTGGCGTGTGTGCGTGAAGAGGGGTGTACTCAGAATAAGTGACATTTGGGATACAACCACGACGGACTGGTCAGCCGGGACATACTTAAGCAAAACTGAGATATAGCCATAGATCGGAGACTGCACTCGGGGACATAATAGAACTGATCCCCTTGAGCTGGTGGAAAATACTCAGGAAGGGACCCACTTGTCCAGTTGATATAGCTCAGTGGTTACAACACCGGTTGGAAATGCGCATTGTGGTATAAGGTTGCGGGTTTAAAACTCTGCAGCCTTGCACATGGACACCGACAGGGCGTTAGAATGACGCACGGCTGGACACACACCTCGTGGGCTGACACATGGTACTATTACAAACACTGCCTGCACACCACCCAGGGGGCTAGTCCATGGGTGTTGTATGCTGGTCTAGACTTCATGTTGGTTGCTTGCTGTTGTTGGCTTTGGACGCTCTGATGATCTCCCCCAGCCTAGATATTTCACACATTACATCAACTTCCTACGGTAGTGCATGTGGTAGAACCCTCCAGTCTTATATTGTAGGTCACATGTTCGCGTCGGGTTCCGGACTTTGGAGGGGTCCTGTCCAGATAGGCCTGTCTCTACCACACATTACACACACACACACACACACACACACATGATAGACACTACCCCAGATACTGACTATAGGTACAACCACGATAGGCACATCAGAGGTACAAGGCTGGGGGCTAGTGGCAGGACGGATAATGGCCCACCACCTACTGAGTTTGTAGTATGTCCCTTCCGATCCCTATAGGAAGTACCTAGCCGATGACCGGAATCTGCTGATAGGTGGAAGACAGTCTACTACTGACGAGTACCGAGGATACATAAAGTAAGCATGAGGGCCTTTGGGGGGGGAGGTACCCCAGCTGATGACCGAGGTCTGGAGGGGGGTTGTCTATTCGTTGGCAACAGATTAAGGGCGCATAAGGTCACCCCTCCGCTGCGTCAAGGTACTTCTAGGGGGCCTATACATACTACCTACACATGGCTCCCAGAAGCACTAGTAGAGGTGGTAGGAGCACCTCTCACTGCTATTCTCTTCGCAGATGCTTCATGGTGGGGACCAGCGTCAGCTGCGGGTCCACGCACATTACAAATATACAAATAGTCTACAGGCACATACCTGCAATACCGAACACACACACATACATAACCATAGGTCTGGGAGGAGGTCACAACCAACTTATAATAGGTGTCTCAATGATAAAGAGAGGGCGTGAGTTACTAGTCGGTCTACTTAGGGGCTAATAGGTGATTTCTTGAGCCAGGCGTTCGAAGTTCCCGTACGACGAGGCTCGTTCGACTACACTTCCACCAAAGCTGGGTCACTAGCCCTGGTGCATGTCACTACTGTTCGGCCCAAGTTCCCCTCAATGGTTGGGTAATGGTCCTGAGTGCTGGTCACACTGAGGTAGGATAGTATGAATAGGGGGTGCGCTAAGAGTATTGACGCATACAAATCAGAGTGTTGGAGAACGGGGATAAACGAGTTGCCTTCCTCCCAAATACCCCAATCGCTCAATTGTCGTTTGACCCAATGGAATGGTCATGGACATCTTCCTCCGGAAGGGGCAAGACATGCAACAGAAAACTACACAGCATGACAGTCAAGTCAACATACAGATTGCTCCGTCCCACGACTAATCTACAAGACCAGGTAGAGGCTAGATGTATGAAGCATCTAAACATTATCAAGGAATCACTCCAGAGGGTCAAATGGTTTTATCTAGTCAAGACGAAACCCGCAAAACTAGCCTCCCTCCAATCGCAGGTAGAGCACCTCTGCCTATCAATGAATGATTGGCTAATAGACAGGACATCCTTGGAACAAAGTGGGCGGGCTCTACCCTTATGCACCGTATGCTCCAATTCCTTCCCGTCCAGGAAAAACCAGAACGATATAACATATTTTCCTGCAATGTTCCGGAGCTATCTGGCTCTGGTGCTGGTGGGACAAGGTATGGGACCAGCTTGAAGTAACAGCACCTTGGCCATGGGATTGGAGAGCACTGCTATTAGAAACATGGCCTGCAGAACAGGTGGATGACTTGACCCATAATATCTTTAAATTGGGACTTTGGAGACGCCATTGAACATATGAGTTGGAAGGGGTGAGACTGGAAGGCCCCGAATTCACACAAAGCATACAACAACAAATCCAAACAGAGATAACAACACACTGGGAAGATGTTAAAGCTCAAATCCGCTATACACATACACAACAGGAAATAGACAAAAAATCGCAGGACTTCAGTGCAAGATGGCTTGGGGGGAAAAAAGGGGGATAGATAGGGAAGGTGGAAAGGAATAAAAAGAACAAAGTTCAAAGGAGGGATCAAGAGGAGAACGGGTCGAGCAAAGACTATCGGCTAGTTTTCCACGAGTGGACCAAGGTGGACCCCACAACCCCAATAAGACCGGCTGATGAGTTCCCTGACCCCTTCCCCCGTCATTCCAACAGTCTGGTGGAATTGAGGTGGTGCGGGAGCTAGAGAGGAAGGGGGGAACAGTGAAACAGATAATAGGCATGAGACAAAGGAAGAGAGGGTCAGGGCCTACTGGGTCCTGGGTTTCAATAAGGGAGTATGTCAAGAAAGGGGGAGTCTGCTAATTACATCTTTACGCATCATAAGGAATTTGACAGTTGGGAGTGGGGTTGGGGGGGGGGGGGAGGAACTGGTGTGTAGCAGCAGGTATTTGGTTCTGGGTCCAGGGTGAAGAGGTTCCCCCCTCTTTCCACTATCCCGCTCAGTCAATCCTCGATTCCAGGGTAATCAATGCTGGCAGGAATCTCCCACAATTGTTTCCTGATATACTCCAAATTGAGTCTGTACATGGAACGTTGGACCCGTTTTCCAGCAGGTGATGCTCCGCATCAATAGATGGAGCCTCTCCCCAGATGCTAGTGGCGTCTGCTCTTATCAACACCACTAGCACTGGTGGGGGCGTGTTTAAACAAAAAAGTGTAGATGCGCCGACTTTGATTTGCCTAAGGTAGGCGGGCATGTTTCGGTCACACTCAGCGATACACAGGACATGCACCCATTCCTATTCAATGCTAAGAATATTATGTTCCCAGGAACGATAACTTGTAAAACTGGTCTAAACCACGCTTGCAACGAGACACTTTATTGCTTGAGGAGCATGAACTTGACTACTGCATGTACGCATGTGAACTGGCTTACCGTATGCACGGTTGGCGAAAGCATGAATGACGAATGTATAAGAAGTGAGTATGTCCTGGGTGTAAAACATAGTCGATGGCTTAGACTTGTCGCACCAGGACCAAAATACGAGTGAAACATGGGTTGAGTGTCCCAAACCGTATGAAGCGGGCCGAAAAAAGATGTACCTTGACAATGAGACGTACGAACCCGTTCCAAAAAACAGGAATCCTATCTTGGGTGCTAGGAGAGGTATGATGTACTCAAACTCGGGGCGGTTGCCAAATTGGGTTTCCGAGGGGGCTTACAACACACCTACATAATTACAAAGGCGAAAGACAAGTAAAAAAAGAGGCCTATCATACCATCTTGTACCATTCCTTTCAGGTAGGCATCCGGGTTACCTTTGACTCCCCTGAACTATTTGATTAAGAAAGCTAACATCCCACATTTTAACCTTCGGTCCATGAATCAGATGACATTTTTTTTGTTTTTTTTTGTTTTAAAATGACCTATTAAGGAACTACTCATGCAATAGGCTGCCACAGAGATCCTATGAATGCTCACAACCCTCAGGATCCCTAACAAGCCCTTCTAAGACTTTCCAACACAATCTTACTCCCTGCTGAGCTCTTCCAGGCCTCACGCCCCCACCCTGCTAGGTTACAGGGCAACACAACTCGCCCCAGCTCCGACCAGCGTCGTCCCAGCAGCAAACCTTGGCTGTCCCTTGGGATGCCCACCCCAAAGCATCCCCAGATCTCTCTACCAGGCCTCACGCTCCTGCATCGGCAGGTTACAGGGCAACACCTCAGCACCGGCCAGCGTCCTTCTGGCATCGAACAGCCGCAGATCACTGAGTATAACCGCTTTAAAACCGCCTAGGATGGGTTGCTAAGAATCCCTAGAGTCCTAAGACATTCATAAGAACAACCGACAAATCAATTTTTTTTTAGAACAATCTGTGAACAGGATGAGATTAAGAAACATGGGGAGGATCCTGAGTATCTAATGCCTATTAGGGAATTACTCATGCAATAGTCTGCCACAGAGGTTCTACGAATGCTCACTACCCTCAAGTCCCCTGACAAACCCTTCTAAGACTTCCCAACACCGTCTTACTCCCTGCTGAGCTCTTTCAGCCCTCACGCCCCCACCCTGCTGGGTTACAGGGCAACACAACTCGCCCCAGCTCCGACCAGCGTCATCCCAATGCAATGACTTGCCGATTTCGACTGCCGAGACTAACCGCGAGGCTGTGCAGTACAGCAGTAGGTTAGATTTGTAATTTTGTTTGGCTGAGGGCTAACCGAGAGACCTACCTGTAAGGGAAATTCGTGAGGGACATATCTACAAATATGGGAAAATAGGACCAGCGGTACTTCGAATTTCCTACAGCTACCCTCACTGCGTTTGGGTCTGGTAGAGGCCGAGAGGCCGAAATAGAAACGGTACCGGTCGGTCAGTCAGTCCGGTCTAGGTCTAGAGTAGAATAGGGGAAGTCTCTTAATAGTTTGGGGGAATTGTTTTGGGCCTTTTGGCAGTTCATTTTCGCGAGACAACGTTTGGAGCCAGGAGAGCTTTGGAGCGGCGATTGTCTGCAGGCGGTACACAGAGACCCTCACCGCGGACAACAGCTATAGCCAGCCTGTTGAGGACTTGTCATCGCTGGGGCATCCTCTGCGCATCAACCCCTGTTGCTTCCTGCGAGTGGCTGGGCTGTGTGGAGACTCTTCACGGAGTCCTTGTGGGTGGCGGCAGCCATAACTGCCGGTTCTTCGTCAAAGTTGTTCAGCGCCACTGAAGACTTCATCGCAGGATATGATCTTCATCTGGGTGGTTGGCGCTGGCCTTTGGGAGGCCATTCTGATGTCGCGCTACTAACTGGGTGTAGGGTAGAGAGTGGAGTGTGAGGTTCTGAGAGTGGCGAGACACTGGAACAAACTCGGTAACGATTTCTGGTTAATTGGCTTATCATCAGTGTGTATTCCAATTGTTATCCTCGCAGGTTCTTTCTTGTGATTGGTTGTTGGGAGTTTGTCAGAGAGTGAGAAACACTGTGTGTCTTCTCCCCATCTGTGCATGGTTGAATTCTGCTACTTATCTCTGTCTATGTGCAGTTTGGACTCTGTCTCCTCTCCCCCTTGTCTGGTACATGTATGGGCGTGTGTCAGATCCTATGTGTGAGTGAGTGGCGAGAAATTCGTCAGACAACCAAATTCATAACAGTTGGTATCACAACGAGATTGGAATTGGAGCATTGAGGGTTGAGTGCATTGGGCATCTTCTTCATCTGGCGACATACTGGCGAGAGCTTCATGGCGATTCATCTTCCCCAGTGGTGAGTCAGCAGGGAAGAAGACTGCAAGCGGTGGATTCCGAAGTTCAGTGCTTGCATTGAGCAAGCGCACTGAGCCTGTCAGGGCGCTTGTTTGAAAGTGGCGAGAACATGGTCAATTCGACATGGCCAACCCTGAGGGTAGTGTTGCGAAGTACCCCTGAGTGGCGAAATACCCCTGAAGACTTCAGGGACCTCCGAGCGGCTTCATCCCTGAGCAGCGCTGAGGGAGATTGACAGCTTGTGTCAATCTCAGGAGGAAATAACCCCATCTGGGGCTATTTATAGCATCAACGGATCTCAGGTCCTGTGGCGAGATTTTTATCAGTTGGCGTTTTGGGTGCCACAGGGTCAGATTCAGTGAATCTGACTAAAGGGAGTGAAGCGCCACAGAATCCTGAAGAGGATCAACAAGATTGAAGAAGTTCTGTGCGTGGAACAGGGAGGAGAAATTTCTGGAAGAAATTAGCGAGATGAGAGTTTCAGTCTGCCATAGCCAGATCTTCATCAACCTCTACAAGATACTCTGAAAATGAGTCCGTTCCATGCACCTACCTGTATAGCGATTCAGATAGGATTAGATTGGTTAATAATTATGGTCTATCTGCCTGTCAGTGACTGGATGTGAAAATCGCAGACTGCATGACAGCCATAGCTATCTCTCCCCTACCTCCCTCTGATCATTTCTAACCCACTGGTGACTCTTTTGCATCCAAATTTGTTATGTGACTGCCTTACAGTATTGCGCTGGATTTGGGATGCTCAGACTGAGAGTTCTGCACTGGAAAAGTAGTGATACAGTGAATTGTAGTTTTGCGCTGAATCTATTTATAGCCTGTGCTAGTTGGGGTCGGTCATAACTCCAATTCTGACCGTCAGAATTCAGTTCTGTTAGTTCTCAGTGAATCACAATCCAAAATTAGGCTATCACGTAGAAGCGCTTGATTGAATTTCCAGTATATCACTGGAAACAGTGAATACTGTACTTCGCCATACCCTAGGGTATGACCACCAAAGTCATTCGGGCTGAAAATTGAGTCTGAGCTAGGACACAGAGTCTCTAAATGAATTATTCTGCTTGTTTGATCCTTCTCGTCTGTACTTGCCCCTTTTCTTTCATTCTCACTGACCACTCTTGTTTTCTAGTGGGCTCTGGAAACCTAATGTTTCTCTGGAAGAATAGTGGATAGTCTCTACTAACTCCAGTGTGGTGGAGAGTCGGTAAAAGGAAATCGGGTGTTTGATTTTGCTGGACTAACTATCTGTCTGACGTCTGACCCCAGAGAAACCATGCCAACCCTAACCGCTTGTTGCCCAATCACCCACCTGACTTCTGTGCATGAGTTAGCAGCGATTTCTGAGTGCCTGAAGGGATCTGTACATCGCTGCATACTCTCTGCTGTTTGTTTAATTCTGAAAGCGAAAAATGACTGATCAAGTTGCTCAGCAGCAGCCACAGGTGGAAGTGGTCATGAAGGTGGAAGGTGCACAACCTTCTACCTCCGCTCCTACTACCCCTCTGATTGCTACTCAGCGAAGAAAGAAGGAGATTCAGGAAAGGTTGCAGCAGGAACAAACCCTGCTTGATGAGTTGGAGAGACAGGAGGCAGCCGAGCTAGAGCCTGCAACAGATGCTTCGCGAAAGGAGTATCTGTTGGAGCAGCTAGGCAAGGCTGTGTCTGATGAGCGTTGTGCACAGGTGACAAGGAATCTGGCGGAATGGGTCATTCTGGAACACAAAACCACCAGTTTCTATTTCACTAACTGGGATGACCGTATAGGTCGTCTAGAGCGCAGGGTGGATGACTTGGCAGCTCAGCAGTCCAAGATCCTGATAGCAATCCAGGATCTGACTGCTCAGCTGACAGCAGCCAAACTGATCGCTCCCCTGTCTCCTATCCCCTCAGTAAAACCTAAACCTTCCTCTTCTTCCTCTTCAACCCCATCTGGGTCACGCCATTCTTCCCCTTCACCACCTCCTTCACAAAAAGTTGCAGCCCAGCCATCTTATGCATCTGTTGTTGCAGGAGACCAGAGAGGTCCCAAGATCCCAGCTCCCAACAAGTTCAGAGGGGATGACCCAAAGACCGATGTTGGGGACTGGGCTGCTGGGACCAAAGCCTACTTGAGATAACAGCTATAGTAAACTGGATGATAGATTTCTTCGAGAGAGATTCACACATGTCCCCCCGCCCCTTGTCCATTTCCGCCTCCGCAGGGACTGATGTTGACCCACACACAGTCCTTGCCCCAGAATAAGGCAACCCCCTACTCCGCCCCTACCCTCTTTGAGACATTCACCCCCCACYTTGTGATGCCCCTGCAGGATAGAGCTCCCCCCACCCCCTTCCCACCGTTCAGCCCTCCGGGAACAATCCGATCCAGCCGACTACAGTTATTGATGACACACTTACCAAAATATCATTTGCTTGGATTTTGTTGGATTTTGTTGATGACGATGGACAGCACCCTGAAGATGATGATAATGAGAATGATGGTCACAACCAACTCACCTGCTGATGCAGAGCAACATCTAATGAAAACAAGATGATGATGATGATGATGATAATGATGAGAATGAAAACGGAACGATGATGATGATCATACCAAAGAGCAGCACCAACAGCCCCTATGATTACAAACTGATGATGATGATGATGATGATAGCGATGATGATGGTGATGTCGATAATGATGATGATGATGATGATGATGTTGATGATATCGATGACGCACTGATGATGATCATCATAATAATCATGATGTTGATGGTGATGTCAGCAATGATCATGATGATGATGATGATGACGTATGAAATTGATAAAATAAATCGTCTCTATAGGGTAACTGGCCGTGGCATCACTGCCCGGATCTATGACATCAAAGAGATGTTTACACAGTTGCCCCACCAAGGAAATTCTTAAGTTGTGGAATGAATTACCACACTATTCTTGACCAACGGTATTAAGTGAATCTGAGCAAAAATTGGAGGAAATTTTGTTTCCATTAGGAAGTCACATGAAGAAGCAGGAGGGAAATCAGTTCGTCTTCAGACATTGGTCACATTGACTACCTTCCAATTGGAAAACACGGTTTTTCTTGTTTCTGACCAGACCCTGCGCCAAAAATGTGGCATGCCTATGGGAGGCCCGGCCAGACCGGCTCTGGCCTGCGTACTTCGCATGTTTTCTGAGTATCAGTTTGTGAGCTCGTTGGGAGCCGACGCCAATTACATCACTGGGAAAAGGTACATTGATGATAGCTTCATCATGGCCTCTTACTCGCGAGATAGCCCCAATAGCAAGGAGAAAGTTGAACAATGCCTGGAAAAGATTGTCACCTGTTATCCATCAGGCCTAAAACTTGCTCGGACGGACCCCGACATTGGGATTTTCAATTTTCTTGAAGCTAGGTGCTGATCTCTGTTACACACGCATCTGTCCTGATAGCCCACAAATTCAAGAATGCACCAGATATCTGGGGCCAGCAACACCTGCCTTTTCGTACTTGCAAAGATTTTTCGTCCTTCGGCCCGAAGGCCGCTAAGTTTGCCACAGTTGCAAACACCCTGCAACAAATTTCCATGAATACAAACAATGATGGTTTGCTATGCCTGAATGTTCTTACTCTAGCAGTGGAAATTAAGAAATTGAGAATTCTCACCTGCACTGTGGAAGCGTGGCTGAGAATCCTGAGATGGATGATGAGGCGAGATGGCAATGGGATTTGGGACCAAATTTGTCAAGTCGTGAACTACATCTGGTGACTGCAAAACATATGACCCGAAGGGGACTGGCCAACTGTCCTACTTCACCAAGCCGTTCCAACGACTACTGGTTACCCAGACCTCGACGACTGGTATGAATGGTACCTCGCAGCCGAAGAGGCAACAAGGTAAATTCCGACGTCAACGTTTCATCAGTGATTTGGCGTTTGTCGTTTTTTGGGAAGATAATTTTGCGTTGTCGGGTTTCGCTATTTACCATTTCAGATAGAGCTGAATTGGCTTTTTTGAAGCCGGCGGGTATGGTAGACCCCGTGGCAAGCCAGTTAGGCCGATAATTATGGATAATATCGGATTATTAGATCTCTGAGATTTTTAAAGGGGTTCGCAGGGGGTTTTCAATGGTTTCACAAGGGAGCACTATGCTCAGCCGACGTTTTTGAGGGCACTACTGAGGCATGAGTAGTATAATACACAGAGCAACTATTGTCCGCATCCTCAATCTGAGTGGCAAATGAGTAGAAGGATCGGGAGCACCTCGGCAGTGTGCATCGAGGAAACATAGGGAAGAAGTTTGTATCGCCATGATAGTGAAACTCATATCTTCTTCTTGTTTATGGTCTTTCATTATCTTCAGGACCGAGTGTTCAGGCCTTTTTTTTTTTTTTGAACTTCGCATGTGGGGAAACCTACTTAACGAGCCGATAAGAGCAGCCCGTAAAGTAGCCCCCAGCGTTGAAAGCTCCATCTATTCGTGGGGAGCTGCACCTGCTGGAAATCGGGTTCAGCGTCCCTTGACAATGATGTGATGTGTATGAGCTGGAAATCGGGCCCAGCGTCCCTATACAGTGATGTGTGCAGATGTCATAGTGCACATCCAATACAGTCCGTATGTGTTCGTATATGTCGCATGAAGGGAAACCCTTTCCGCCATATCTACCGTATGTCCAGAAAGGGCAGAGGCATTGATTACTTCCCAGCGCAAGGGAAGGATTGACCTCCTGCCCACATAGCGTAATCCTAACGAAAAAGCATTTTCATCAATCACCCCAACAAACAAATCAACCCAAGACTCGAAACCCTAAACAACCTACCTCCCCTTGGGGGCCCATCAACACCCCTTCATGATTGGAAGTTGATGGCCGGTCAACTCCAATCGATGAAGGGGATATCATCCATCCTACTCCCACCCGGTGCCAGACGAAGAGGATCGGCTCAACATGTGAAAGCAACGGACAGAAAGGGGGGGAAATGGTAAATCGCACATTCAACCCCAAGCCCCACCTCGCCAGTCTCCCCCACTGCGCTCGTGTTGATGTTGCCACTGACACTATCTTTGGTGATGTTGTTGTGATGACCTTTGTCGATGCCAGTGTTGTTGTTGTTGCTTTTGGTTTTGCTGTTGCCACTACAGCTGTTATCGTTGTTCTTGTTCTTCTTGTTGTTGTCGTTGCTGTTGTTGCCACTGTTATCGCTGTTGTCGTCACCGCTGCTGCCGCCTTTGTCATAGCTGATGTTGATGATGATGTAGCTGTCGTTTTTGTTATTGTCGTTCTTGTTTTTGTTACCGCGGTTGTTTTTGTTACCGCGGTTGTCTTCGCCGCTGCCCATGTTGCTGATGTTGTTGCTGATGTTGTTGCTGATGTTGTTGCTGATGTTGTTGTAGTAGTTGCTGTTGGTGTTGGCGCTGCTACCTTCGTCGCTGCCTGTGCCTCATCCTTTTCATTCTCGCCCACCGTCTTAATCAGCTTCCAATCTACGACCCTCTCGCACATCCCACCCATCTCCTACCAATCCTCCAGCAGATAACGCAGGTCACAACCCTTTGTCAAGAGGGCTTTGCAGGCTCCCATCACCTCATCTGCCCGCCTCCAATTGATGTAGGCTTCGAGCTGGGGATCCGGCCCCTCCTCCAGCTCCCTGATGATATCCAACATATCCTGCGTCATATCGTCCAACCATTCGACCAAAGAGATCGCCCCCCGATCAACCTCCGGCCTCTTCTACCACTGTGACGACAACATCCCCACAATCGCCTGCAGTCACGTGCAACACTTCTCCAGGGTAATCAGCCACTCCTCCGCTCCACGTTGTAGCTCCCCCACCAAATCCATCTCTCGCCCAATGAGCTGCACCGCTATAGCTGAAACAGTTTTCACCTTTGGCAGTAGCCGATGCAGATCCCAGGGGTCGATCCTTTGACCTCAGCTTACCTGTGTACAGTATCTGCACAGTTCCCTGG
>BFEA01000484.1:162242-181090 GCA_003427395.1 Chara braunii
CAATTCTGCTGTTGGTTCGAGGTCAAGACTATCTGGACTCATATGTATGATGCTGTTTGATTGCTGAAGTTCGCTATTGCTCATCTTCCTTGCAAAGGCATCCATTCCATCGGCAAAACTCAGAAATCAGCTGTGTTCTCAGTCCGTGTTTTGGCGGGTCATTACCGCTGTGATGAACTAGTTTCCCCGGAATCACTACAGTGTTGGCGTGAGCCAAGTCAACCACTTTTCTCTAGGGTATTGCTAATTTTGGGGAAGGTGGTAAGTCCTTTTCCATCAGCCAAATGCATCCTGGCCAGGTTGTTGAGGTTCAACCACCTGATTAGCTAGTGAAATGCTGGAGAAACCATCTCTCACAGTCACCCGTTTTTGGTGGCATTCAGTCACGCGCACATTCGCACACACGCACTAATAAACAAACGACCGACCTAACAAACGGGGAACAAACACCCAAGCCTGCTCCCAGTACCTTATGCATGTCGCCTGCCTGACCCAGTCTGTCTCGTACTGGGTCGGCCTGGACGATGCATCAGTGCATTAGTATGAGGAGTGCCTCCATCCTTAGTTTAGCATCGTACCAGAGGCAGGGGGCCATGGGAAAGAAAGGGGATGCTGGACCGGGTCTCCAGCTTAGTAGCAGGGCAACGGGAAGTTGGGGAGCCCGGTTCCAGCATAGTAGCAGGATAAGAGGATGCTGGAACCTGCTTCCAACAGGGGGGTAGGGGACAACCCAAAGAGACGAAGGGAAGGCCAATGGTTCACAGCAGGGGTGGAGCAGCAGTAAATCCTCTCCCTAACAGGGTTGCAATCAAGCCGCTGTCTCAGGATCCTTCAGCGATAATGGAAGGAAGCATGGTGCTGGGCCCCGTTTCCAGCATGTATAACAATGTGACATTCTTCAAAAAACAAAAAGAAAACGGGGAACGCACATATATGCAGAGGAAAGGAATGAAAGGAGTTGGGACCAGGTACACACACTCAGACGAGGAACAGAGTGGGTCAGGCAATGGGATGAGAGCTGGGCTTCCGAAGAATCAGACAAGTTAGAAGGTTATTTCCGTTTCCACCCTTTATTCCACAGGCCTTTTTGACCGGGCCCCCCCAACCAGCGGCCCCACAATGCCCCCTGATCACCACCGATTAGGGCAGGGGGCAACATGCACTCCCTTAATTTTGAGAGGTAGCTATGCTTGCAGGGGTCCTGTATAGGCTTAGGTGGTAGGTAGCTAATCAAAAAAAGAATATAACTCAGTTTGTATTAAAAAAACTTAAAAAAGAAAAAAGAAAAACAAATGATGACAGTCCCTCCCAACCTGCTGACCACGGAGCGAACTATGGTATTGAAGACAAAAAATGAAATGCTGCTGTCACACAAAAAATCACAATGTTCTGGGACGCTGGACCCCCTTTCCAGCAGGTGCTGCTCCCCACCAATGGATGGAGCCTCCCCCGGCAGTGCTAGCGGTGTCTGCTCTCACCAGCATCCCTAGCACCCGCCAGGGTTGTTTCCTCCCAAAAAAAAAAACTAGGCTGGGCCGGCGCCCGGCCGGCTGTGCTGTGCTGCACCAGAGGGCCCCGAATCCGCAATAAAAAAGCGAACTCGGGGGTTGGGCCGGGGGGGGGGGGGGGGGGGGGGGGGGGATGCTGGGGGTGGGCTGTGCTGCACTGCACTAGAGGACCACGAAGAAGAAGAAGAAGAAGAAGAAGAAGAAGAAGAAGAAGAAGAAGATGACGATGAAGAAGAAGGGGGTTGGTGTACGAGACGCGGCCCAACACGCGCGCGCACAAGGCAGATAAAAAATAATAATAAAAAAAAATTCGGAACTTGAGGTCGCTGATGGCGGGCAGGGGGGGCAAGAAGAAGAAGAAGAAGAAGAAGAAGAAGAAGAAGTTGAAGAAGAAGAAGAGGAGGAGGAGGAGGAGGATAAGAGGAAGAAGAAGAAGCAGAAGAAGAAGAGAAGGAGGAAGAAGAAGAAGAAGAAGTGAAGGAGGAGGAGAGGACGAAGAGGAAGAGGAAGAGCGACAAGAAGAAGAAGAAGAAGAAGAAGAAGAAGAAGAAGAAGAAGAAGCGAAGGAGGAGGAGAAGAAGAAGAAAAAGCGAGGGAGGAGAAGAAGAAGAAGAAGAAGAAGAAGAAAAAGAAGAAGAAGAAGATCTCTCTCTCTCTCTCTCTCTCTCTCTCTCTCTCTCTCACTTCCTCGTACTAACACACTCACCGTGGCACGTGTCGGGGGGCGTCGGGGCGCGTCGGCGGGCAGCGCGATGGCGTTCGGGGCGCGTCGACCCCGTTGGCGGGCAGTGCGATGGCGTTCGGGGGGCGTCGACTCCGTTGGCGGGCGCGCGGTTCGACGGCAACGAGGAAGGCTGCACTCGGACGAAGTGAGGTGTTGGGCGGGGTACGAAGGCAACCACCAAGGCCTGCGCCAGGAAGGAGGGAAACCAGAAGCAGAGTGGGAAAAAAAAAGTCCAGATTCGATCCAAGGCTGTAGGCTGTCGGTCCTAGGCTGTAGGGTAAGTCGAGTCAGTGCAACCTAAGTCTAGAAAAGTGTCGAGGGCAAAGGGGAACGAGTTCTTTTCCATTGCTCTTTTCACGAAGTGCTGCCGCAGAGTGTGCTGGACATTGCTGTGCTCATTTCAGCTGTGCAAGGGCATCGTCATCGCCAGGGAGCTGACAGCCATAGCTGGGCTTGTCATCTCTGCTAGGTGGCAGTGCACGGGCACCGGGCCCTGAGTGCTGTTTGGCGCCTCCTTATTCTGTCCTGTTGGGGTTTGACAGGGTTGACTTCAAGGCTCTCCATCGCAGGGCTCTACGAAGGGCAACCATCTTCATGTTCATCGTACTGGTTCTCTTCTTCGCCGTCCAGGGAGCTACTCGCCCCTGCTGGGTGGACACTTCATCTGCAGTGGACATCGCGATTGGACTGCCAAGTGGTGTGTTAGGTTCAGGAGGGTTGGGGGCGACTCATGGGCTGTTGGGATGGGCGCTGAGCCACGCCATAGCTAGAGCTTGACTGGAGGGAGGAAGAAGAAGACTCCCAGACACTTCGATGAAACTTGTATAAATAATTGGTATCTGGGTGTTAATAACGTGGTTGGGATTCTTGGCAAAAACAGTGCGCTGATTGGCTGGAGGGAGTGGAGAATTAATTAGAAATTTAGAATTGATTGATTTCAATTCTATTATTGGTTTTGAGTGCTTCCGCTGTGTATTCTCTCACTTGGCGTGGTGTGATTTGCTCTCTCCAAGATCTCTTGTCATTGCGCATGTTCTCATTTCAATCAGGCACATATCGAACTGACCAGCTTTAAGTAATTCAGAGTTGCAGTATGTCACTCATCTGCTTCCTGCGGAGTTTGAATTCCGGCCTGTATTTCAACAGTTTAGGCGTACGGCCATTGACATTGTTTGTTCATGATTAAGCTTCTGGTGAATGGACTAACTGGATGAAAAACTACTGAAAAGTTGCCTGTCTGACGCTCACAACCGCCCTAGTGCGGTAACCTCTGGTAAGCAAATCTGAAGCTTGACCACTGACGACGCACACGTTACACACACACACAAAAAAAAAAGGATACCAGACTGAGCACATAAATGAATTGCTCTGGGCCCACAGTTCCAGCAAACTCCATTGGACACCCAGCCCACAGTTCACATGCTGTTCCTCTCAGGTCAAGGTTGCTATCCGGACGTGTCCGAGGTCTTGCCAATGACTATCACATAGCAGACTCGAAGCTCCAATGCATAGCAAGACAGTTTTCAGCTCAATTCATTCACACAACAAGAAACATCCGTTATACATGCCATGACGGCTGGGCTTGCAAATGATTCCTGAACAGCTATTTATTAAGCCCATGCCAATGCATTCAATGGATGCACAATCACAAGGCGACCTTCAAAAATGACCTCAAACTCTCAGAGGAATAACAAAGTATCACATCCACAACCTTCACCGATAGCATGGACGTAACCCTGTGTGGCCTTCCTCTCCCATCAGTTCATGCTACTATGTTAATGTTACTAGCCTGCATCCTATGAACAATCTAAGGACCCAAGAAGAAAGTGATGAGGACCCACAAGAACAAAGCTTGGGAGCAAAAGTTATCCTTACTTCCTTCCGTCATTTGAATCCGAGAGGCTTCGAAACACCCACAGCTGCAGCTACCACCCAAAAGCGTCGAGCCATCGCTTCTCCACGCAGAGCAAAATCTATTCCCATTAGGTTTCATCAGAAGAATTGCCCTACTGCTGCAAATGTCATTCGTCGCAGCAGGCAAGAAGAAATTTGCAAGCTCATGCTTGTTCATTGAGTCTGTAGCTCAGGCGAAAATGTGTCCAGAGCTTCCCTTTCAACAGGCAAATCTCCAAAAAAGACAAGCCCACATATTCCTACACCGGCAAGAAGAATCGCTGTGGCTATGCACTGGTCCAGTTTCCCAATACCAGGCACCCAGTCAGGAATGAAGCTCCATGGGAGGAGGACGTACAGGAAACCACATGAGGTGAAGGCAAGGCCAAGGTTCAGCATTGATTTCTCAGAATTGTACCAAAGCATAGGAATGACAACCAGTGCTGCCATCAGGAAGAGCTGCAAGACCACGCTTCGGAGGAAGGTGATCACTCCCATGATTATCCCGAATGTAATACGATTCCAAAGTGAATCTGGTGTACAGCTGTACGCAGCACACACAGCTTGACAATGATTAATTCCGAGAGTGGAAAGTTGTGAGGCTAATTGACCACCAACCACAACTGCATCAAAAAGTGCTTTCACGCTGGTGCCTTGAGAAAAGTCGGTTCTACTTCCGTCAGAACTGCAGAGACTCAAGTAGCTTTTTTTGACCTGTTGTGTGATTGGGGTGACATGGAAAGATTACACAAAGGATGGGTTTTCTCCTCAAGCAACCTCTTCACCAAACAGCCTGTACAGAATACAGAATGAACCACTGAAGGGTGCTGGCACTTCAAGCAAGCTCCCTACAGCTAAGCCTCAGACCAGACGTTCACGTCAGATCACATTGCTTACTAATGGCCTGGACAACTGCGAGGACAGACAGCGCAGCATCTGTGTGACTCCTGATGTGCAATTATTTCAAAGCACCCTGTGACCAGAGTCAGAAGAAGTCAACTTAAAAATGACGATTGAATTTTCCAACAGGGTTTTTCTAAGGCTCTTCGCTATCCACGACAATGTTTACCAAGGATAAGTGAATCTTTAAGGGGGAAAGGATCACCAGAAGCCATGCATGCTATTTGGAGAGGGCAACGCAGCAACCATTAAAAAAGGCTAACGAAACACATGTCAAAAGCATTGCTTTGCGAACTGAAAAATTCGCCACGAAGGATGAAACATGATCAATCACCTGACACAACCTATACCAAGCACAAATCCTCCCCAGATCACAAACATATCGATGACGTGATCTCAGAAGTCAAGTGGGCATTAAACCGTTCCTGAAATAAGCAAGCACTATTTGATCCTTGCAGAGTCAAGGACAGGAAAAATTAGACGCAGAAAGAGGACAGTGACCTATCGCGCAGAGCTCCATAGCAGAGAGGGGCAGGAGATAGGCCAGCAACTTGATGGCACCTCTTCTCATACAATTGCCTGGCAACCCAGTGGAAGACAGAGAACACCCCTGAGCCTATTATACAGTTTTAAATCATCGGGAAGACCTGCAGAGCAATGAACGAGACAGCAGCCGACAAAGCACTGATCAGCTATAGATTACCCGAATGTGCAATCAGACTCATCTTCACCTCACGTTCAACACGCATACATGCAGCTGGTGATGGCAACAGAAACTTCCACAGATGCAGAATCAGCAACAAACTTGAGATGGCACAGCGCGCCCAGACAGAAACTCAGAGATATGGCCTTCGGCCAGGAACTCAGCTCAAAACAACTTGTCACCTCTCATGGCTATGGCGTCTGAGCGCCAATCAGACACACTCCCACGCACGTACGCACACAACACTTGGATCTACCCTGAATGTCTGCACTCACTCTCACATACTACACAGGCGGCTATGGCCGCCATCGTCTTCCTCCTCCTAGCGGCTATGGCCACTCACCCTCTTCCACCTTCGGGGTTCTTGCTGACCACCGGCGAACTCAACCCACAAGTCACTCGGGCAGCGCTTCCACGTAGTTCCCCAGATAATAAGTGAATAAGTGGTCTGGGCCTGCCCATGTCCCAGGCCCTCGAGATGTGCAGTCCCACTCTGGTACTTGCTGCAAAAACGGATTGGACTGGGAGTGCCCCTTCGATTGCCCTTTCGGTGTTTGACTTGGGACTCTTCACCTTTCAGAGATCGACGGACTGCCCTTTCAGCCTACGAGAGGTCAAGTTGACTCTTCGAGGACTGTTCTAGCCACGACCTAGTGACCTTTCAGAGAACTTACAGATGACCCTTAGGACTCCTAAACATCTAACCTACGGATCAAGTCCACACGACCCAAGCTACACACACAAAACATTTGTACATGGTTTTAGGGACAGGTCGCAGGTTCAAAGCAGACAGGGTCAACAGGCGGCTATACAGTGGGCTGGGGAAGGTATGGGGATCGAGTCTTGGTATCTGCAATATTGTGCGAACTGGGTGAAACCCTTTCACTCCCGCTGTCCTAAATTCGAGGTCCTCCGAGAACTCTTTAATCCAAGGCAGGACCTTTACCTTTTCTTGCTCTCTTGTAAGCATGCACTACGTCGGAAGCGGTTTCTAGAAGCTCAGTCCTTGTGAACCATCTGTTGATCTCAGGTTCCTGGTACGCAAACCGGACTTTGTACTGCTTCTGGGGACGACCTCTACCTCCAGTTTAGCATACATCTACTTCTACTATTCGGTCCATGTCATAGGTGCCATCCATATCTGGCGGAATCATTGATATCCGTGAAAGAAACTGCTGATAGGTGACACAAGGTAACAACTTCGATGCATGGAAGACCGAATACGTATGGAGGTGAGGTGGAATCTATTGTATATGATGGTCCATCCTCTCCACCTTTGACTTCTAGGACAGGCCATGACCCTCTATACGCGGGCAAGAGCTTCTGCGAGATGATTTCTTTTGGTGCGAATTCCTTTGACTTGACCCAAACAAAGTCCCCTACCCTGAATTGCGAGGGTCTATGACGCTTATTCGCTTGTTCAATCATGCGACAATGGACTTTTCTAAGGTTTTCGATCACCCTCTGCACTTCTTTCTTGTGCTACAGAGCAAACTCTCTTGTACCGGGTGGTAACCTCCGAATCTGGTCCCGGTTAAGTCCTTCAAACGGCCGACGTGGTCTAAAGGACTTATGCAGCTCGTAATGAGTCTTGCAAGTAGCTAGATGTACGTTGTTATTGCTGCAAGATCTTATTCATATGTTTTGTCTGGCCGTTTGTCTATGGATGATGACCGGACGACATCAAGAACTTAGAACTGTGAACTTTCATGAGATCTTGCCAGTTATGACTGGTAAACCGAGTGTCACTATCACTAACTATTGACGGCGGAATGCCATGCTCACTTACCCAGAAATCAAAGAACTTCTCTATGACTAATTCAGTTTCTGCCTCTGCGGGCAAAGGTACGAAAATGACATACTAACTAAATCGATCTATTACGACCATGACTTGACTTTTCCCATGCCTACTTCTAACCCCTGTACCCATGAAGCCAATGGAAACAGACTCTCCGGGTCCTGCTGGGATAGGCAAGGGTCTAAAAAGACCTAGAGGTGCTCTTGTCGTTGTCTTGTTGTGCTGGCAAACTTTGCAATCGTGGATATACTTTATACAATCGGATTTCATGTCATGCCATGTATACGACATTGATAGGTTGGCTAATGTCTTTTGCCAGCCAAAGTGTCCTTCTGTACTGGTCTATCTCAGCTGCCCACCTAGTCAACTTGGGCATCATATTGGCTTGCGTCTTTAGCCATCTCAGGGTTTCATGATCAGAGTAGACTTTAAAGTGTCTCCCAAGCAGGTAATATCTCCAATGATCAAGGTCTGCCTGAGAGCGTAGAGTTCTCTTTCGTACGCCGAGGCTGCTACCTTTTTTGAAGGCAGCCTAGCTAACATGAACTCAACGGGTCTATAGCCATCGTTGTCATTCTGTTGTAACACAACGCCTATGCCATATTGGCTTGCGTCTGTCGTGACGACGAAGGGTAATGAGGGATCAGCTACCTTGAGGACAGGATATTCTACCAAGGCCTTCTTTAACTTCTTTAAGGCCGAGGTACAGTCTTTGTCCCACATCCAGATCGCTTCCTTTTTAAGGAGTCTGCGAAGGGAAGCAGCGATGGTAGAGAAGTTTCTCACAAACTTTCTATAGTAGTTGGCCAATCCTAAAAACGATCGCAACTCAGTCAGGGTGCGAGGAACTGGCCAATCTCTAATCATTGTTACCTTATCGTCCTCTGGTTTGATGCCATCTCCATCTAACGTGTGGCCCAGGTGCAAGACTTTTGTCTTGGCCCACTCACACTTTTTCGCATTGATCTTGAAGTAAGCTTCTCTCAACTTCTCCAAGATCTGCCTCAGATAACCCTCATGTTCCTGGAGGGACTTACTAGAAATTAGGATATCATCTAAATATACTGCGATGCACCTATCTAGCCATGGTTTGAACAAGTCGTTCATGCAGCGCTGAAATGTGGTTGGTGCATTGGTTAGTCACAAGGGCATTACCATGAACTCATAATGCCCACATCTAGTCCAGAATGTCGTCTTGTACTAATCATTAGGGTGGACCTCTATTTGATGGTACCCTGACTTCAAGTATATCTTAGTAAAGTACTTGCAGCCTTGCACCCGATCTAGCAGATTGTCTATGCGGGGCAATGGTTCTGCATTCTTGATGGTTATTGCATCCATACTCCTATAGTTGATACACAATTTAAGTTCTCCCTCTTTCTATGGAACAAACAAAACAGGCCCACCAAAAGGAGATGAGTTGGGTCTAATCCATCCTTTCTCTAGGAGCTCATCTAACTGTTTGCGTAGATCCTCAAGCTCTTTGGGAGACACTCGGTAAACTGCTCCCTAAGGCGTCTTAATACCAGATTCTATCCCTATGCGGTGTTGAATAGCCCTTGGTACTACCCTTGAGGGTGCTTTAGCTATGTCTGCATACACCTTGAGTAAACTATCAATAGTAGAATGGATCTTATCTTCCTCCTTTGGCTGATCCGATGCTAACTTCACATAGGCTACAAAGACCTGTTTTTCGAGTTACTCCTTTATGAGTCTAGTGAAGGCAAGAGCACTGAGGCAGCAATATGCCAACTCCTAACGCATGGAACAAGTGGGCTTTCTTAATCCCACCTGAGGGACTAGGAAGCTTGCATTCATGCTCTCCAAGGTGTAAAGCGGCTCAAACTGCCTCACCCCAATCAGTACCAACTACTATGTCAAATGGAAGATTACCCTCTACGAGTAGAGTCAGGGAATGGAGAACCTTCTCTACCTTCCCCTCTCCCTCTAGGCGAAAATACATATGGACTCCCTCGACGTACTCCTCGATCCGCATGGTGCGGTTGTCTGCAAGGATACTGACTACAGGTTCTTCCAATTGTTGGACTTTGAGGGCTAGCTTTAACTTCTTCAACACTTTATGACTGATGTAACTTCTAGTAGCCCCACTATTTATAAGGGACCCTACTCTAGATCTAAAGATCTCTATATCAGTTAGTTGTAGCTGCCCCTTCTCATTCTTCTTCATCTTGGCCCAGGCCAACCATCTCTCTTTGAACTCTTCGGCCAAGCTTGTGAGGGAAGCGCATAGAGAGGCTATAACACAAGCAGTCTCTTGGCAGGTAGCTAGGCACTGGCCAGCAACCTCTGCCATGGAGACATGTGGAATGGGAGTTTTTGTTTCGCGTGCTCTCATCTCCACGTGCTCCTGGGGTAGGCGCAGTTGCAACCTCTACCGGCAGTTGCCTTTTGCTACCCCAGATGCAGCACGATTAGGTCTCTTGTATTTCGGGCAAAATTTGATGATGTGCACGGGATCTCTACAGAACACGCAGTGGAATCTATCCATGCGATCTTGCCAGACGTTTTGATTCAAGCCTAGGGTCTCCCAAGGCCTGCATCCCGACCGTCCTAGGTGCTATCCACCCCTTCTGGGAGGTGATCGCCTAGACGGGGGACCTTGACCACTACCTCCCTCTTGGCGATCTCTGTTGCTGCCAACCCCCTGGCCACCTGGCCCTCGACCACCTGAGGCTTGGCGGCCTCTGCAACGTCCTCCTCCTTGCGGCCTCCCTTTGGCCGCGACAGTAGCGTAGGAACTCCCTCTCTCTGCATTGTTGTCCTCCTCCTCAAGTCCCCATTCAATGTTAGTGTCGGGAACTTCCTCTGCGACACCTTCCTCCATAGTCAGTATGAGACTATCTTTGGCCTTGACTTGGCCAGAGATGGTGCGACCCTCCCACTTTTTCCCTTTTGCTAAGTCCTTATGCCAGAAAGTGGTAACTAGCATGGACTGGACGACAAAAGCAGTAGCTTATCGACTCAAAAGATCGTAGGTCATTCCAGGTTGTTGCTTCTTGTTAAAGAGACGCCCTTGCAGTTGCTCGGGCAATGCGCGATAGAAGAGCTGAACTAGTTGTGCTTCTATAACGTCATGGTTAGGCACAACAATCAGTTCATCCATAGCGGCTTTTAGTGTGTGTGCACTCCTCCAAGGCCGCGTATGGATCATTTGGAGTTTATCGGACGCCCTCAATCCTCTAGTGATGTCCGCAAAGTGTTCTCGCAGTGCAACAAAGAAATTGCCAAGGTTGGTCATGGCAGAATATGCGACCATGTCATTTTCGCAATGGGCGGCGCGTACAAGTAACCTAGCGAAAGTAGTCGCCTCGCCCCTTGAAGCTTGAAAGGCTATCAGGACATGGTCTTCGGGAGGTACGTCCTGTAAGTACACCTACGACTTTATGCTAACCTCCCAATTGTCAAAGTCCTCACCCTTTTTTCCATTGTAGGGCTCAGGGAAACGAACTTTGACTCTTTCTCGGCAGGGTCGAGTCTCCTCTTCTTTGAGGGCTGCTATCTCAACACCCTCAATCGCACCGGGACAAAACGTCTCTGTCTTACCGACTGCGGTGCGCATCTCGTTGGTGAGATTCATCTTCTGGGTAAAGTCTTGGAAACCAGCCTGTATGGACTCAAGGGCTATATTGTACCCACGAAGATGTCTTATATGTTCTCGCTGAGCCACTAGAACAGAAGTTATACTATGGGAGAGGGTGTCAATTCTTTTCCCTATCTCTATGTCTCCCCCCAACTTACCCAGCCGCTCTTTTGCCGCCTTCAACTCCTCCATCTTATCTTCCATTTCAAGCCACCTCGACTTTTCCCTCGCGAGGCGCAGCTTCCACTCCAACTGCTTCTCCTAGTCCTTTGCCTGTCGTTGCAGGGGACTCGTTTCTCTCTCCAGCTCCTCCCTGACTGCTTCTCTTTCGGCCCGGGGAACCATCAATTCGGCCTCTTTGTCTTCCCCCCGGGATAGTCCTGCCACCTATTCTTTCACAATCTTCTTCACCTGTCCCGGTGGAGCTAGAGTCGTACCCAATTCTCCTCTTTCCTCCTTTTCTTTCGGGCCCTTCACTGCTCCCTTTTGTCTCCATCTCTGTAACGAGGGCCCTTCTTCTTCACTTTCCTCTTCCTCTTCTTCTTCTTCAGGTAATTCTTTGGCCAACTTCGCCTCCTGTTCCTTCTTTCATGCCTCCATCTCCTCCTCCATCTTTTTCTTTTTGGTTGTTGCTGCTTCTAACAGGGCCAGTTTCTCGGCCTGTTTCTCCAGAGCTTTCTTCTCTTTTTTCTAATTCTGCTCTCGAAGAACTGCAGCAACCTTCTCCTCCTGTATTTTACTATATGGTTTGGTCTAGAGTCTGGACTGTGTAGTCACTGCGCAACGAGTTGTCCACCAGAATCCTATCGGAAAGAGGAGACGGAGAAGGGGCCCCCAGAGGGAGAGGCCCATGATGAAGGTGAACATATGGTAGTCGTCCATGTTGGACAGGGGCACAATCACAACCGATTCCGCTCCTCAACACTTAAGACTTACCAGACTCTCTAGGGGACTAGACAGGTCCTCTCTTGCACCTTAGCCAGGCTACCACTGCTGTCGGATGCTTTCGCAACCTCAGTCCAATCAATCCACAACCGTCGAGTGCTCGTGCACCCACAGTCCAATCTTGCCTAGCTTTGGCTTCAAATTGGCTTCAAATTGGTCCTTTGTCAACTACTTGATACTAGTCTGCTTTCTAGTTTGTCACTATAGAACTACTGCCTGATCAGGAGGCATTTAAGTAGATCCCCCATAACTCCTCAGAAATGATTTAACGTCGCAGTCAAGACGACAATCACAGCTAGAGTTCTTTAAAGACTTGGACAGACTGGACGCGCGATATGCAGCTCAAAGTTCAGGTATAGTGTGCCACCCAGAGCAGCCTGCAGGTCTATATCGGTCCTTGGGGTGTTTTCCCAAGTCGTTTGGCGTTAGATACACCTCACCCCTACTAAGTCCCATGCAGATATCGGCCCCTCAACCACTATCAGACCTCAGGGCTTGAAGAGATTGAACTGCTCCTCGCTCCGCACTCCAAGCTTGGTCAACGGTCAAGTCAATCAACTGTGTCGGTCAACACTTGCAGGTCAATGCTCGCTGGTCAACTCTATGGTCAACGTCGGTCAAAGTCAGTCAAAGTCGGTCAAACTCGGTCAAAGTTGGTCAATGCTCCAGTCAACGTTTTGATGACCCGGTTATGGCGGCTTCCTTTCCCTTTGTCACCTTCACCAACTTCGCCCTCTTCTTCCTCGTCCTCAAGCTCGGCTATGGCCGACTTCTTCTTCGTCGTCATCGGCTATGGCTGCTATCACCTTCTTCTTCGTCACCTCTCTTCTCTCCCATCACTTTCTTTTTCTTCTCCAAGCTGGCAGCTATGGCAGTCGTCTGCTATGGCAGCCTTCTTCCTTCACACGCATTGCCCTCCCATCATCATCATCATCTCCTTCTTCGCGCCAGTCGGCTCCTTCCTTCTCTTCAACCTCCGCGATGCTTGCACAGACAACAGGAACCAGCTCTGATGCCACTACAATTAGACTCATCTTCACCTCACGTTCAGCATGCACACATGCAGCTGGAGATGGCAACATAACTTCCATAGACGCAGAATCAGCAACAGACTTGAAAAGGCACAGTGCGCCCACACAGAAACTCAGAGATAAGGTAGGGTGGAAATGCGTACACCCTGTAGGCGGGAGGAGGGTTACTAGAGGGAGGAGTTGAATATGAATGAGGCCAGCTCTGATTCAGAAGATGACTCCACCACCGCTGATCCCCGCTCAACCCACCATGGGGACATGGGCATCCACATTAGTGGCCTGCGCTTTCCTCAAAGTGAAACTAACTTTAGGATTAATGTTATGTTATTCTAAGAGGACCGAACGAGTGGCTCTGGGACATGGGCATAGACACCAGTGGCCTGAACTTTCGCCAAACTGAAACTAACTTTTGGATAAATGCTATTATACAAGGACCGAACGTGTGGCTACGACACCCACAAAACATAAGTCGTGCCATGTGGTACTTTTCCACTATTTTACGTCACTCTCTGGCCAAAATGTATATCGCAAAATTCAAACTCGGAACTACAACTTAAGTATTCAAGATTGCATCGTAACAAAGAAGTTGCAACAACGATCAGGCTCGTCTCAACCTGGAACTGTCACGAGAAGCAAGGCCAAAGCATCAAAAGACCTTTGCATGAGCATTCTTAAGAATCACGCTTAGGAATATACCAAACCTGGGGGTTGCTCCCTTTCTTTTTTTTTTCTTTTTAACATCTTACGTAGATGCTACAGGGGGTTATACGAGCATCCCCTCGTAGCAACTTGGTCATACAGCTCTTGTCTATTGGTGGGGAGCGAACTGGGTCCAGCATCCCATACAAAACTGAAACATGAATAGTAATACATGATAAGTAATCACTACCGGGGCTATTACCTGGCTTCGGCTATAGCCTAGGGGTTGGTCCTCAGATTCACAAAGAGAAAGGCAGGAGGAGGGTAGCAGTAAGTCCTCTCGTCCGCCATTACTGTCAACGTCCCGAGCACACTTATCATGGGGTGTGAACCTAGAGTGTGTAGAGTTTTCCGTCTCGATGCAGACCCCGAATTTGAATCTCAAGGTCAAAGTTCCCAGGCTGAAAGAGGCCAGGTCGGTCGGGTACCCCATGCGTCAAGTCCAACTGGTATTCGGTCGAAAGTCACATCCCACAGGTAAAAGTCACATTCCACAGTCAAGAGTCACATCCCAAAGGCAAGGGTCACGTCCCACAGTAAAAGGTCACGTCCCACATACCAAAAAGCAGCAGGACACCAAGGAAAATTGAGGGAGGTACCGATGTCGGGACTGGTGGGTCCCGAATAACTTCCCAGCACTCGAGAAATTGAATACGAATAATTTGTGTACAACAGAGGAATCTGAAGTGAGGAAGCAGGAGAAAGAAAAGACAAAGGATTGGGCCGCAGAAGGGAGTGATGCCCTGAGGAGAGAACCACAGGAGGAAAGAACTAGCAGCGGCAAGCAAGCGAGCAAGAACAGGGGCACATAGAACATAGCAGGAGGCCGGAAGGGCCATCGGAATGCAATAAGACTAAGGCCAAAGGGCCCTTTGAACTAGCAATTGCAGCGCGACAACAATAAGGGAATGAGGAAGTCGAGGGATGGGCGGTCAGAAGCCGCGGGAAGCCAGGAAATGAGGGGCCAACGTGGGGGTCACCTATGGGAGCCTCGGAGCGGAGGCCCACGACCAAAGAGATCGGCACGCAGAAGGCTCGAGGAAAGACTAAGGAGAGGGGTTGCTATGGGGCGATAAGACGCCCAAGGGGCATGGGACACCTCGGGGAAAGGCACCCGGGGCCACATGGGACTAAGTAAAAATAATAGCGTTCAGGGCGAAATGTATCGGGGACCGACAACGAGACTAAGTGTCGGGGACCGCCGACGGGACTAAGTGTCGGGGACCACCGACGGAACTAAGTGTCGGGGACCACCGACGGGACTAAGTGTCGGGGACCACCAACGGGACAAGTGGCGGGGACATGTGAAAGTCCCAAGAAGAAACGGCGGCACCGCATGAGGGAAAAATAATAAATGCAAGGTGCACCGTCAAGATCGACAACTTGACGGCCAAGAATATTAGCACTACTAGTACAAGTACTAGTGATGGCAAACGGCAAGGCCAAAAAGAAAAGGAAAAGTAAAGAAAACTGAAGTGGGAGGCATGGGAGCAATCCGAGAAATCTCGGATCAGCCTCCCTCAAGAAAATAGAGTCAAATGAGACCCCATGTGAAAAATAGCCCTCCGAGAGAAAATCGGAGTAGGAGGGACCATTGTGGGAGAAATGTAGAAGTAAAAGGAGGCTCCCATGGGCATGGGAAGGCCATTATTGCAGTCCGAAAATAACGAACTGCACCTTGGGCACAAGGGAGGGCCAAAACTAAGAGGAAGAGGCTAGAAAAGGGCCTTAACGGCCACTTGACACTTGGCATGCTAGAAAAAAGAGAGAAAAGAAAAGAAAATGTGGGAGAATAAGACAAAAAGAGTGAGAGGGAATGAGTGAGTTGGCCGTCAGTAGGGACTGCTACAGGTAAGGACTGGCAGGTCCCTACTGTCCAAGAAAGGAGGAGAAAAAGAAAAGAAAAGAAAAGAAAAGAAAAGAAAAAAAAAGAAAAGAAAAAAAAACCTTAACGGTAAAAAACGGTCACTTGGGGAGATTCATCCGTGACCAGATTCATTCTGGAATATGGCAGTTACAAAGGACTTGGATTTTCTTTGATTTTTGCAGAGAAAATCAAAGAAAATCAAGGCCTCTTGCAACCGGAATAAAACGGAATACATGCATGAGGAGAAACACATGCTTTAGGTGCATCTGGAGCCAAAATCAAGGTCGGATGCACTTGGGAGTTGGCCGTTTCTTTTTCTTTTGAGTAAGGGCTAGTTGTGGGGCATTGGGGCTAAGGAATTGACCCCCATTGCAGTCCGAGTTGCAACGGACTGCATGGGAGAGAGAAAACACATGTTCTAGGTGCATCCGGAGCCAATATTGAGCCCGGATGCACTAGAAAATTTAACGCATCATTTTCTTTCAACATGGGGCAAGTTGTGGGGCTGTGGGTATTGAAAACAGCCATGACTGCAGTCCGAGAAATTACGGACTGCATGGGGATGCCAAGGCCAAGGGGAAATAGGCTACGGCAAGCCCGGAAGGCTAGAAAGGAGCAATTTCGGCAAGGGGCAAGTAAAGACGGTAAACGGCAACCGTGAGATGAGATCTCACGGCCTAGAAAAAAATCAGCACACATGTAGAGATGATGGGACCACCAAGGGTAAGGAGACCCAAAAATAAAAATGGGACGCCGTCCGGAATGTTGTCGGGGACCAAATGGGTCGAAATAATAAAAATTGGAAAAACGGGACACGCGCCGGCGGGACAAGGAAATGGAGCTAGCATGTAGGAAAATGGGGGGACTTGGGATGTCCCAAGGGAACCATGAGCAAACACAAGGAATAATTGTGCAAGCGAGCGACACCGTCGAGATCAAGGATCTAGACGGTGGAGAATATTAGCACCACTAGTGCACGCACTAGTGGGAGCAAGTGAGGGAGCCATGGGAGAAAGAAAAGTGGAATAAGGGTGTTGGGAAGGCTGCCCGGCAGTCCGGGATATCTCGGACTAGCAAGGCATAAGAAAAGAGAGCCTTGAGAGGCCCAACATGAGAAAAAGGTTGCCCTTAGAAAATCGGAGCAGAAGGGGCTCAAAATTGGGCAAACGGAAGCAAAATGGAGCCCTCTAGGAGTATGGGGGTGCCATTATTGGAATCCGAGATGTAACGGTCATGTAACAGCCATGAACCTGGCCTTGAATGAGGCCCTAGAGCCTAGAAATAGGGTGCACAACAGTTTGACACTTGTCACAATAGAAATAAAAGAAAAAGAAAGAAAAAGGAGAGAAAAGGAGGGAGAATGAGACAAAAGGGGAGAAAGGAGTGGAGGAGAGTCTGCCGGCCTATTGGGACCTGCACAGTAGGGACTGGCAGATCCCAACAGTGACCTCATCCCTCCTAGAATGAGGGAGGGCAATCCGGATTGCAGAGATATGGCCCTTAGGGCCATATGTCAATAAAATATGAATTAAAAAGCTGAAAATGAGAGAAAATGCAAAAAGGAAGTGGCCGTTTTTTTTTGGACCATGGATCTGAGATCAGATCTCATGGTAGAGAGGAACTAGCCTTTTTTGTAGGCCAGCTCAAAACGGCTAGCTCCGGAATGAGGTGGCAGCCCAAAATGGAAAGATGCAAAAGAGGGAAAATGACAAAACAGTGCATTTGGCCCAAAAAGAGAGTCAGATGCACCAAAAATTGAAAAACTGAACTTAGGGGCTCAAAATTGAAACAAGGGCTACTAGGGGGTAGCTCGGATTATTACTGGCCTTGGATCTCAGCCAGATCCAAGGCTGAAAATGTGCCGCCATATGGAAAAATGCTCCGGCCTACTCAAAAGAGGCCGAAACTTGAAAAAATCGAGAAAAAGGCCCACAAGGCCTTTTTCTTTCAAGTATTGCTGCCCCTTAAGCATTTGGACCCTAGGAGGCAGCATTTGAGCAATAAAAAAGAGGTCGGGGTAGGCCAAGAGGCAGTCCGAGTTGGTACCACCCACTTGGACTGCATGCACTTAACCAAAATGAGGCCCAAGTACCTCCAGGAGGGCCTAGTGAGGGAATTTTGCCTTGGGGGTACCTCGGTTCACCTCAAGGCTCATGGGGAGGCTCATGAGCTGGCCAAACTGCTGGTCTCAGCCTACATAAGTTGAGGATGCAGTCCGCCACTCTCACATTTGCATGAGGAGTGCCCATGCTGCCCAAGTGAGGTCACAGGAGCACCTTTGCACTTGGAGTGAAAGGGAGGGAGCCCATGCTAGTGGGAGAGCTTAGAGGAGACTAGGAGGTAGTGGAGAGGACTCTAGAGGATAGTGATGGTAGGAGAGACACTTGGAAGGTGATCCGGCATCGAGGAGAGGAGGAGAGGCTAGAGGAGCCCCATTAGCCCTCCTAGAGAGGAGGACTCCATAGCCATAGTTGGGGGAGCTTACCATAGCCTGAGAGAAAGCAAGGGAGGAGGAGAGAAGGACTTGGAGAAGAAGGAAGCCATAGCCAAGAGAGGATTGTGCAAGGAGAAGAAGCTTCGTCAAGAGGACACCAACATCAAGGAATCAACAAGGTGAGAGGAAGTAAGAGGCTTCTTCTTCTTCTTCTTCTTCTTCTTCTTCTCCTCCTTCTTCCTTTTCTTCCTCCTCACTCCCTCCTTCTTCCTTGTCTTTTCTCCCCTCTTCATCTCCTCCTTCCTCCTCCTTACTTTCATTCTCTTTCCCTTCCTCCCCTTCTTCTCCATCTCCATCTTCCTTATCTTTCTCCCCTTCTCCTCCATCTTCTCTTACTTCACCTTCTCTCTTTCATGCGCTACTCAAAATTTTCTCTTTCACTTATGCACTAGGAGGTAGTACTCCGATTCTTTCCTATATGCTTCTTGATGCAATCTTGATGGTATGGGCTCTCCAAACTTGTGATTTTCACACTCACACTAGTAGGTAGTATAGCGCTTCACACATAGATGCTTCTTCATGCAATCTTGATGAAATGGGCTCTTCAAACTTGTGATTTTCACACTCACACTAGTAGGTAGTGTAGCGCTTCACACATAGATGCTTCTTCATGCAATCTTGATGATATGGGCTCTCCAAACTTGTGATTGTCACACTCACACTAGTAGGTAGTGTAGCGCTTCAC
>BFEA01000484.1:204579-226238 GCA_003427395.1 Chara braunii
AGAGAGAGAGAGAGAGAGAGAGAGAGAGAGAGAGAGAGAGAGAGAGAGAGAGAGAGAGAAAGAGAGGGAAAGAAGACGTGTGGGGATAGTGTCTCTTCTCCCCTCATTTGTGTAATTTTGACAATTGGCGCCAGCCATCTTTTGTTTGCGGCTATCTCAGATTTTCTTTCTTTTGAATAAACGATGAGTGATCTGATCTGTTTTACTGTCTCTACTTTTCTATGAGTTTGTCAAGTTAGGTATGATAATCGTCTGTGTCTGATTTCGGCACGTTTTGGGCCAAAATGGAGTAAATGAATGGTCGAGTTGGATGGAGTGTTGTGATGCATGCATACTTATCGATTTCTCATTTTTCTCCTTCTTTTGCAATATAGAGTAGGAAGTCGTGTGATTGACCATGTTCCCGCCCCCAACCTCCGAATTTCGATCAATGCATGGTTGTCGAGCTTTAGAGGAAATACGTATTTTGGTTCTTTGGAACTGGCAATCAAAATGATCGATCGTCCGTTGGTCATGTGATCTTTGTCGGATATACGCGCAGGTAACAACGTATGCATGGGTGTTTCAAAGGGAAACGAAGTAGATGTGCATGTTAGGTGTAGGGATGTAGTATTCCCTTAGGCACACCTGACTGAACTAATTCTCATAAAACGACACATAAATTTTGTGCACGCACGTGTAAGCTCGACCCCGATGGCCGCTGCTTGCATGAGTGTCTGCAAAACCTGCCAGCGGCCCGCCTCCCGAATGACAGGGGATCTGCTAGACCTGCAGTATGAATGTTGAAACTCATTTCCATGTTACCGATCGTGAGTGTTTGAGAGACCGGGAATTCCGAGAATATTGAGAGCGCACGCACTTCTCTGCACACCTTAAGGCCAAACTCCCGGAATTCCCCTATCAAACGGGGCACGAGCACGTTTGTCAGTGGGACATCGGGCGAGCCTTAAACGACATTCCGTACCCTTTTCACCATTCCGGCCCGCCCACGTGTCAGATTATCGAGGAACCCGGTGTCGTCATCATTGAAACAAAATATCCTCCCTATTACCTCACATTACCATTCCATAGCCTAACGATCGCCCCCTGGCGTGCGATTGCTCCTTATTGGCATGACCCACCTTGTTCTTAGTGCCAACGGGACCACGCCTACCGAGCCGCAGGGTTCACCTGACGAACCCTCTCCGAAACCGAGTGGCGGGCACTTAGTCTTCGACTGAGGCCTGCCACGTCGGATTCCGAAACTTGCGACATTCGCCGCCAACAAAAGCTCAGACAGCGCAACAGCCACAGCGTCCCGTCGGTACACCAACTACGGGACCGACCCCGATGACGGAACCAGCAAAGGTGGTGACCCCAATCTACGTAGCACCAGACCCAGGCGCGATCCGCGACCATCTTCCTGCAATTTTGTCCTTGGAACTTGCCACCAGAGATCCCAGTTCCGACCTGGGACTCCACCCCCACTTTCCTAAAACCCTTGGCACACCCCTTTCTTGCACTTCTGGGCCCCCATTTCACTCCGAACAGGAAGTCGCGCTGGGCGTGAGGTTCGTATCGGAGCCGACACGTGGCGAGCTCACAGATTGACAAACAGGAAGGTCCCCTGGTTAAAGGTGACCTGGCGAACGGCGGACGGCCTAGGCAAAGGAATACGCTGAGACGCGACCCGGTATTAACCCGGAGTAGGTCGGCACATCGGCAGGCCGCCAACATGAACGCCAATCAAGCGCAAAACGTTAATGTGCAGCTAGGCGGGGCCCCAGGGCGGAAGAGATGTAGAGAAATTTTGCCGCTAGCTTCATAGAAGAGGAGGACCACGCCAAGGAGGGGGATTCATTAGAATTGGTCAGGGCGAAAGTCGAGTTGGCCGCGCTACAAAACAAATTTGAGAATATGGGTTCGTCTCCGGCCCCATCACTTACCTAAAACAGGTTATAGCTAAGAGACTGATACCAGACACAACCACAAGATTGTTAGTAATGGTCACACCTTCGCCTCCCCCAGACGCCCCTGCAAAGCCAAGCGAACCAAACGCGATACTAGAACTGACTCGAATGCTGGTTAACTTAATGTAGGAGAGTAAGAAGGAACAGCGTGAGTACAACGCTAGGATAGAGTCACTGATGAGGTCGATGCGCCCCAGTGTCGTCCGAGCAGCACCAATAACACAAGGAACAACCCCCGCCCAGGCTGTGGGCGGAGCGGCGACCAATCTAAATGTCTGCTACGCGTGTCACCAGCCTTGCCACATAGCTCGAGATTGCCCCCACCGACCTGCACAGACCCGGGTTGGAGCCGCCCCTGTGGCCGCTGCGCCTGTGGCCAACGGACTAGGGAGGGTAGGCACGATGATCGAAGAGATGGAAGGACGAGGGAGCGCGCTAGCCACGACTGAGGAAGTTGGAGAATTTATCCCACTTGACCAATACATCACGTTGGGTTATCCAGGATTGGGAATGATCGGAACCATCCGACCGGTAAACGAACAGCGAGAGGTAACCGAATGGAGGCCTTCTCCAGGGGAAATGGAATCGGGCGGTCCCACATTCGTTACTGGAGAGATAGACGTTCTAAACATCATCCGAGCTTTGGATTACTGAATTCCTCTGCCAATAGGACATTTGTTGTCTATATTGGAACAGGCTAACGAGCGTATGCTGCAACATTGCAAAGCAAACCAAAAACGATTCGCCCTCGCTAAATCAATGGCCACAAAGGGAAAAGCCCCGGTCCATGAAGACAAGCCAGATGTCCCTAGTACGTCGGATCCGATACGGTTAGGACTAATCCAAAATGATGATCATTTCTTACGAATCCAAGCAATTCCGTGGAAATCCGTGGAGTGCGATATCGAGGTTTGAAGAATTCCGTACGGTGCCATTATCGACTCCCGAGCTGCTGTTCTGGCCATCTCTTTGAGGGTCGTGGAAAGAGCGGGAAGAAGAAAGGACCTGATTATGCTAACGAAAAAATGCCTTTTTGTCTCCGCAGATGAGGAGAAGATTAAAGCGGTAGGTAGAATGGCAAACGTCGCTTTTCGATTGGGAAAGATTCACGCCCTGGGGGATGTTGTGGTATTGGACGTAAATACGTACGACGTCCTCCTGGGACTACCAACCCTCACCGCCTTACGAGCCAACTTGGACTTCGAACGACGATCGGTCATCCTCATAAATACGGGCGGGGAGCCGTACGCCATCCCCATGCGCTTAACTCTTCGAACCATGTTGCCCGCGACCTGAAACTCCTCCAGCACCCGGAGAAGTTCTCCGAGTGATCGCCTGGAAGGAACCGGTTGAAGAAACTCAGACCCCGAGGAGAAGAAAACGGAACTATCGAGCGACTCCGACAGCGAAGATGAGGCCGACCCTGTAATTCAGGGGATGGCTCGACAACTGATTCGTTACCCAATCCGATAGAAGACCACGGAAACGTTCCTCCTTACGGAAAGAAATTTGTAACGAACGCACGCGTTAAACCACTAGTACCTCCGCCAGTGTTGGGAAATTACGATGTTTTGCCAGTTCCCGAAGTTATCGGGGGTGGGACACAGGATCGACACTGTCTCATAAATTAGATTTTTATATTGCCTGCGAGTGAAAGAAAAAGAAAAAAAAGAAAATGCTACCTCTACTGCAATGATGTCGGGCAGGGTAGTCTTGGAGGCCGTGTTCAGAGTCTTCCTCCACAGAATGCACCTCACCGGTAAGGCGGTCACATTCTGGATGTTACTGTTTTCTTTTTTTTCTTGCCCGTGTGTTTCTTATAAGTTCCCTGCCAATGAGGCAGGGCGAAATCCGTGAATTGCTCAAGCCGTCCGTGATCTTCTCAAGTTGTGTTTCGTCAGAGGCTTGTAACACTCATCACACTGGTACTAAGGGGAATGTATCCAGCCATTTTCACGCCCGGATCCGTGTGCCCGTTTTTTTCCCCGTCTATTCTCTTTTTCGAATCTGACAACCTGGTCACGGGGCTGAGATGCCCTCACTGAGGGCACACTCACACTGCCACTTCCAAAAATGTATACAACTGCAATCACAGTTAAAGCTTTGTTTCGTGTTTTTTTTTTTTTTTATTTTTTTTTTTTATTTTTTTTTTATTTTATGAGTTCACGACCGCAACTCTTTTTTTGTTTTTTTTTTTCCGTGAGAGTACCAGAAAGAAAACGGAGTGATACCCAGGCTCGGCAAACTCGGAGCGCAGTGAAATTCGGGGTCGGCAAAAACAGGCTCAGAGGTACTAGTGGTTTAATCTTAGGGGAACCTCTCGTACAAATATCCCAGATGACCGATTCTTTGGACCCCACTCGGACCCTATACGAGACCACTGCCCTGCTTCTCTCGAGGTATAGAGACAAGGGAGCATTCTACGATATCACCGAACTGCCCCGTTCCTTGCTCTCTCCAGGGAAGAAAGTTCAATTGCTAAGACAGGGGGCCGAGAGCGAGGCATTGGAACTACCTGGGCGTCGCGACCCAACACGCCATGATCTAGGAATCAAGATCGTTGAGAGAGTTGTACGCCAGCAAGACGCCAACGATGGTGTAACCTCGGAAGAATACGCGGCGATCCGGGAGGAGGATGCTCAAATGATTGTCACGGTGTTCTCCTGGCGGTCGGACAATTCATTTATTTCCGCGCCCCCACCAGAAAACGATAGAAATTCGGCACGAAACAAGTAACGGTCAACGTACAGGGACAACCGTCCGAGCTGCATGTGCTTCAATACGTGCCCGATGAAACCCATCGACTGATCGCTGAAATCCTGACCGAATACCAAGGGGCGGTTAGTGTAAACGATACGGATATCAGACTCTTGTGAGTTATTCATCACGAAATTCAGATTGGAACACACCCGCCGATTCATTGTAAACCGTACCGATATTCTCTCGCAGAACGAAAAATAGCATTACAAAGAATCAGAGAATTCGAGGCTAACGGGTGGATCGAGCCGGCAACCGGTCCTTGGTTATTTCCCGTGGTCTTAGTCCCGAAGAAAAATGGGTTGATTCACATTTGCATTGATTACCGAAAGCTGAATGAAATCACAATAAAGGATGTGTACCCCCTTCCCCGGATTGATAATATGTTGGATGCGATTGGGTGTGCTAATTATTTCAGTAAGTTTGATATTCGCCATGGATTTCATCACATTCTGGTTAAGGAGGAGGATCAGTTGAAGACGGCCTTTGTATTATTCGAGGACACCTGGCAGTGGGTTCGCTGCCCAATGGGAATTTGCAATGCACCTGCTACTTTCCAGAGAGTGATGAACGTCACGTTTCAGAATTCTTTTAACAAGACCAGGCTGACGCAAGGCATGATTAATTTTTGCGTCATTGTGTACATGGACGACATCCTGGTCTACTCGGAATCATTCTACGAGCATGTGCAGCATATCGAGTTGACACTCTGAGCATTGCAGGACGCTGGCTTCAAGATTGCACTGGAGAAAAGTGAGTTTTTCCTCTCGGAGATCTCATTCCTGGGGTACGTGGTAACCCGGGTAGGCTTACGACCAAATTCGAGAAACGTCACGGCCGTTCGGGAAGCCCCTACGCCTACAACGTTGACACAAGTCCGGGCCTTTTTGGGGCTGGCCTCGTACTATCGCCGATTTATCAAGGGTTTTGCAGCTATCGCACGGCCCCTAACGAATCTCCTACAGAAGGACCAACCACTGAATTGGGACGCCGAGTGTGAACGGGCCTTTGTCACCCTAAAGGAGACTTTGGCCGTAGCGCCTATTTTGATCTGGCCTGACCTGGAGAAGCAGTTCATACTCATTACGGACTGGCAGCCTGAAGCAATCTTCGCTATTTTGGCTCAGAAAGGGAGGGACGACCGGAAACACGTCATCGAGTACGCTTCTCGAACAGTACCAAACGAGAGGAGAAACAATAATGCTCTGTGGTTGTTTGGGGGATTCAACACTTCCATCCGTATCTGTACGAACAAAAGTTTCTCCTCGTCACGGACCATGAACCCCTGCTAGCTCTCAAAAGGCTTACCAACTACACGAGCATGATTGGACGTTGGGCTGTGCGACTGCAAGAATACGATTTTGACATCGTCCACCGGAAGACAGAGAAGCACGGTAACGATGACGGACTGACACGATTGCACCGACCTAACAAGGTGGCCAAGGGCGAAAAGATTACGCCGTGGAAGAAACCAGAACCAATCGGCGAGCCCTCGTACGGACAGGTGACCATCCTCACTCGAACCTCTAAGAAGTGATCGACAACTACAATCGCGATGGGGCATGGAGGTAATCCCGAAGGTCCTCTTTCTCCCCTCTCGTCTTCGTCTTTTTTCTCCCTACCTGACAAATTTTGCTATTTTTGCGAGGCAATCTCGAGAGTTTATTCGGTCCCTATGCGTCCTTGTGGAGAAGGGTATGTCGAGTGGGTAGATTGTTAGCGGTGTGTCTCCTGAGCTCACGATTCCTGCATTGAGTACAAAAAGACGGGCAAATCTTGGTTGTGTCCCTTTTGTCGAACCGATAAAATTCCGATGGAAGCTCGATTTCTCGAAGCCACGTCTGAAGGATTGGAAAAAACCTGACAGTTTCGAAGGGCCGAGGTATGGACAAATGCCATTTTGATAGCCACGGTGGTTGGGAACTCCCTCCGAAACTTCACTAAGGAGGACCAGAGGAGGGCCGATGAGAGGGCACGAGAATGTCGATGGAACAAAGGACGGTTAGAAAAGCGAAAGACGGACGATAGTAGGATCTGGATGTTTGTGCCTCATCCGTTCATGAGGTATGACTGGGTTAAGTCAGCCCACGAGGAGACTGCGGCTCACTTCGCCGTCCGGATCAGGGAGGCGGCGATCGATAAAAATGAACGGTATTGGTCCAATATTCGCGACGGTGTTAAATTCTTCGTCCGAAACTGTCCAGTCTGTGCCGCTGACAAGGCGCCGGCTCGGCCGCCTAGATCGATAGTGCCTACTGTAGTTGAACGACCGTTCTAGAGAGTCAGCATGGATACCACTGATATTGTTCTGCCCCCTGGACCGAATAGTTGTGAATATTGAATTCTTTTGGTATTTGTAGATCATTTTTCAAAATGGATCGAGGCGTATCCTTGTAAGACACGACAAGTGGCAGCGAACGCGCAGTATGTCAACCGTTTTCTTGGGATGCATCAGGATACAGAGGAGATTTTAACGGAAAATGAGGCGGAATTTAGGGGAGAAGTCTTAAAGAACCTAGTCCTACACAGTGTTTCCATTTGCAATACTGCCCCTCATATGTCGCAATCGAACGGACTGGTCGAAAATACGAACCGAGTAATTAAGACGGCATTATGACGTAATATAGTGGCAAGAGACACCAGGCCCTGGCCTGATATCATGGATCATATCCTGGCCATTCATCGGGGGACACCCCATGAGTCCACTGGTCTGACCCCCTTCCAATTACGGACCAATAGCGTGGCGTGTGTAGCCCTACCGAGCCTAAATGATGAAACGACCCTACCACGACGGGCCACTAGAGGGACGGTTAAGGATAAGGCCCAACGCCACCTAGAACTGATGGAAAGGGTCCTCCCCTGGTTAGCCCGAAAAAGACAGCGAATGACCGAAATGGCCCCCGGACGACAGGTCCGGAGCTACAAGGACCGAAATGGGAACGCTGGACCTAGGCCCCAGTGAAATTAGGGGACATAGTGCAGGTGAGGAAATGTGCTCGCCAAGGCAAGATAGCGCCACGATTCTTTGGGCGATTTCGCGTAGTCGGGCTTGGTCCTAGCGGATTGAACACGGTGCATCTTGCGCCAGAGGTCTAGGGAAGTCGATCGGCTCGACCGATCATCCGACACGTGTCCTATCTTTGTCCCCTGCCTCCTTCTCCGTCTCTCCCCTCGTCCACGTCTTTCTTCGATTCCGAAGAAGAAGACAATGACCTCGAACTCAAATATTCTGATTCTCCTCCCTCTCAACTTTCATCTCTACCTTCTCCCCCATCGCCATGAGTTTTTTTACTGAGCAGGTCATCAACGAACGATTGATGAGACCCGGGGGGCACATCTCATTGATATGACAGGTGCAACGGTCACGATTAAGTCCAGATCTGCTCTGATTTGCGGCTTTCTTCAGTACGGTGGCCATTCATGCGGCGGCGGAGTTTCGGTTCGCACGAACCAGCGAGCGAGCAAGAGTATTGGTTGAGGTGTCGACTTTCCTGCGGCTGTCTCCACCGGGTGTCAGCCACGTGACAATGATCATCGCCTTCACCGGCGATCTTACAGCTTTGCATCCGGCGACTCATACAGGCGTCCTCCGCCAGTTGCGACTTTGGGCACGGTATCTTACGGCCGCCTGGGTCCAGCTGTTAGCTCAACTGGGCGATCAGATCAACTCCACCAACGACATCGATCTCAACCAACTCCGGATCTCTCCTGACGCGCCGGAGATCGTCCTCTCGCAACTTCTTCCTTTTACGCGCCTCAATGAACCGGCATCGCCTTTCGACCTTCGAGCTTCCTTCCGATCTCCCTATCTTCTGGCAGTCCGCTACGGACCCTTCCCTCTCCTTCCGAATCAGGCGCCTGGACGTACCAATCTTGGACGCAAGCAAGTGGGCGGAGTGGTGGCACACATACGTTGCGCTCAACTTTTGCCTTCTCGAGCTGGTTTTTCATTAGGCCGAGCTGACAGATAAAGACGAAGAAGATGAAGTTCCCAATGATGATGTGGAGCTGCTGATCATCCAAGCCTGGAGGACGGACATGGAGGGGGAGTTGTTAGGGATACTCTTCGGGAAGGTGCGCGACGGACATCTCGAGACGATTACGGACGAAGTTTTGATGTTCCTGGCCCAACTCGTAGATGATCTACATTTGGAGATCCTTTCACGCTGCGACAAACGATCCACACCGGTGGCGCTCCCTCAAACACTGGACCAACAACTATTGTGGTCCACGTGCACGGAACTCGATGGCGATAACATCTACCTCCCTTCGTCGGGCGACTATTTGGTCATTGATGTGACCGATATCACTTAGTGGGATCCGATCATCCGAAGAGTGAAGGTGGGGACGGGAGAAGAGGAAGAAGAAGGAGAAGAGGATGAGGAAGGGAGGGAAGACACGAACGAAGAAGAAGAAGACTCGGAGGCCGGATCGGACGACCCAAACTATGGCGAATTGGAGGAAACCGGGTCGGAAGGAAGTGGGTCGGACGAATCAGGCGGTTCCGGCGAACAGAGTGAGGAGGAAGACGAAGCACTGGCTCAGAGGAGACGGGAGAAGGCAGAAGGGAAGCGCCCAGTACAGGAGTCGGATGAGCCAGGAGCAAGGTTGTTGCAAGACGATCAGCGCCCAACTCGGAGCTACCGCAAGAGGAGTCCGAAGGAGATGGTGTTGCCATCGCGGAGGGATCTAAAAGCAGACGCCGCAGAAGAAGTCCAACATCGGCTCAATCCCCTCCACCAGAGAGGCCCACCGTTCGCCTGGCACTCGGGCTTCGTCCCCGGTCGTTATTCCGCCGTCCCCTTGATTACCTCGCCATCCACCAGATTGCAGGACGACCCCCATTCCCCTCCAACTGGCGCCCTTTCCCCCCCCCCTCCTCGTCCACCAGCTCTACTCTACCCGTCTTGATGTCACTATCTTTACGCACGCCTCCACTCAACCCAGCGTAACCCATTTCCCCCTCCACGTCCTCCTCTTCAGCGCGGCATGGCGAGATTACAACAATATAGAAATATATTGTATAATCTCGAGCGTAATCCCCGCGTGCGAGGGGTATGAGGATCTTCGTGCCGCGATCCCCCACACCCTTTGCACTCTCTATCCCGATTACCTTGCCTCCCTCCCTCACCACGATCACCGCTTACCCCGCATACATCACACCATCCATTACACCCGACTCCCCACTGGAGATCAGGAGCGGAATCGCTTCCTACCACCCCTCCCCCAAGCCCACCCTCCCCTCCCTCCTCCCGTTATCAGATTGCCCTTCCCCGACAACCTTTAGATAGGAGTCGCAAATGCCACCTGGATGACTTCCACACTCTCATCTTACAGTAAGTGGCACGTGTCAACTCCGTGTCGATCGCATAGGATCGACGGACGATTAAAGGAGCAAGCGGGAGCTTGCTCAAGATTGGAACCCCCTGGGCGTCACATATGTGACGACCTGTTTCCCGTAACTGCGCGACTTTTTGCACTAAGCTGCTTCACGGGTTCGGACGAGTTGGTCGGGTGAGGAACATGAGGATGGGTCGCCCGAGCAAGTTGCATGGATGCCCTCGCTTCTTTCCTTTTGGGCTTTCGGACCAGGGCCGGAAAAGACCCAGGTAGGTAGTTAAAGTGGCCACGCCTTGGCGAGCGAGAAAGATAATTGTTGCCATAGCTTCTTTCTTCGTCTGCTGTGGGAACTGGGAATTTTGGCGCGATTACCGCACGGGAACGTCGTTTTTGAATTTCTGAAGTGATGTCGAGCCCCCGCGGGCTCTCGGAATCGTTTTCCCTTCGGATTTTTTTTTTGTAAATTGGGATTTAGATAGGAATTTTGGAACCTTAGAAATTTTTGTTGCACCTCGCTTCTTGCTTGCGCACGTCTTGCCACGGTGGGGACTGGGCTCTAACTGTATCTCGCACTTAATCTTGCGTATAAATGTAATTTCTGGCGGGCACGATTGTAACTGTACTCCTTCTTGATTCTCTCGCGTTTCCCCGCCTTATCCCTCTCTATCGCGCATGCCTCGTCCTCCATTCTACTTGGCCAAAGCGACTGCATGACCAGATCGATGCGTGGAGTGTGGCTGCGTTCCCCACGCCGCGGCTTGGCCATGCAGACGTAGGCACATCCTTCTCTTCCCCTTCCACTCACTTAGGCGTAATCCTGGGTTTATCGTGCAAACATGCATGCTATAAATTTTGCAAATGCGATTAGTTTGCTCTCTATGATTTTGGAAGTTAGCACGGTCAGTGAGGATTGGCTAACGAGTAAGTTGGAAGGTGAGTAGAGTGAGTCGAGCGATCCGACGTGCTGGCGCCGAGCGAGTAGGGTTGACATGCGGGCCACAACAGACTGTGGCGCTCGGGCGAACTTGGCTTGCGTGCTCGGACTAAGCGGGGTGACGACTCGATGTTGGTGCGAGGCGACGGACTGCCTGCATCAGGAATGGTGTAGAGAGAGAGAGAGAGAGAGAGAGAGAGAGAGAGAGAGAGAGAGAGAGAGAGAGAGAGAGAGAGAGAGAGAGAGAGAAAGAGAGAAAGAGAGGACGTGTGGGGATGATATCTCTGCTCCCCTCATCTGTGTAATTTTGACAATTGGCGCCAACCATCTTTTGCTTGCGGTTATCTCGGATTTCCCTTCTTTTGAATAAACGATAAGTGATCTGATATGTTTTCCTGCCTCTACTTTTCTACGAGTTTGTCGAGTTAGGTATGATAATCGTCTGTATCTGATTTCGGTCCGTTTTGGGCCAAAACGGTGTGAATGAATGATCGAGTTGGCTGGAGTGTTGTGATGCATGCATACTTGTCAATTTCTCATTCTTCTCCTTCTTTTGCAATATAGGCTAGGAAGTCGTGTGATTGACCATGTTCCCGCCCCCGACCTTTGAATTTCGATCAATGCATGGATGTCGATTTTCAAAGGAAATATGTATTTTGGTCCGTTGGAACTGGCAATCAGAATGATCGATTGTCTGTTGGTCGTGTGATCTTTGCCGACTATACGCGCAAGTAACAACGTATGCATGGGTGTTTCGAAGGGAAACGAAGTAGATGTGCATGTTAGGTGTAGGGATGTATTCCATTAGGCACACCCGACCGAACTCATTCTCGGAGAACGACACACAAATCTTGTGCACGCACAATTGTAAAATTTTGTGCACACATGTGTAAGCTCAACCCCGAGGGCCGCCGCTTGCACGGGTGTCTGCAAAACCTGCCTGCGGCCCGCCTCCCGAACGACAGGGGATCTGCTAGACCTGCAGTATGAATATTGGAACTCCTTTCCATGTCACAGATCGCGAGTGTTTGAAAGACCGGGAATTCCGAGAATATTGGGAGCGCACACACTTCTTTGCACGCCCTAGAGCCAAACTCCCGGAATTCCACTATCAAACGGGGCGCGAGCGCGTTTGTCAGTGGGACATTGGGAGCCTTAAACGACATTTTCTACCGTTTTCGTCGTTCCGGCCCGCCCACGTGTCAGATTATCGTGGAACTCAGCATCGTGATCATCGAAACGGAATATCCTTCCTATTACCTCATGTTACCCTTCCATAGCCAAACGATCGCCCCCTGGCCCCCTGGCGTGCGATTGCTCCTTATTGGCGTGACCCACCTTGCTCTGAGTGCCAACAGGACCGTGCCTACCGAGCCGCAGGGTTCACCCAACGAACCCTCTCCGAAACCGAGCGGCGGGCACACAGTCTTCGACTTAGGCCTGTCACGTCAGATTCTTAAACTTGCGACGTTCGTCAGCAACAAATACTCAGACAGCACGACACCCACAGCGTCCCGCCGGTACATTAACTACAGGACGGACCCCGACGACAGAACCAGCGGAGGTGGTGACCCCAAGCTACGTAGCACCAGACCCAGGCGCGATCCGCGGCCACCTTCCTGCAGTTTTGTCCCTGAAACTTGCCACCGGAGATCCCAGTTCCGACCTGGGACTCCACCCCCACTTTCCTAAAATCCTTGGCACACCCCTTTTTCGCACTTCCGGACCCCCATTTCACTCCGAACAGGAAGTCGCGTTGGGTGTGAGGTTGGGCGTCACACCCTCGCTCTACTCCACTCTGCTCTGCTCCACTCTGTCGGGCATACCACATTTGGTTTTCTTTTTCTTTTTCTTTTTCTTTTTGGAACTTGAGTGAGTGAGTGAGAGAGAGAGAGAGATGCTTGTGGGGGTCCACAACCCACCCCCCTTTGCGTGCTCACACTAGCATGGGCCTGTGACAACCTCATGCCCTGTGTTGTCTTCCTGTCGAAGTGACTAACAATGCGGAAAGACCCTAGAAGAACAACAAGACAGGGTGTGCCAATAGTTTTTTGGGAAATTGAGAATGGAGACATAGACAAAACTGAAATTCCCCGTGTGGTCTCAGTTTTAGCGAGAAATGGTCATCGCCTCGTAGGAAAGGCGGTCGCGTGCGTCTTTTAACGTCTATCTAATCTAGCAAATATCTTTGAACGTCCATGCGGGCAACCCGGCATCTTTTCGAACGAAAAGGCGGGGGCACACACGTTGGATCACGACTTCGGATCACAAAGTTCATAGTCCGACGTGGACAGCCACAATCTAGTCACTTTTCCCTTATACTTGTTTCTGCTATGTGTCTGATAATGAAATCCCTTTTCCCGAAAGCGCTCTACGCGGCGACTGTCAGTGCGCATAGTACTAGGCTAATGGGGTGCCATTGTCATCCACGGGATGACAATCAACTCGTTAAAGGGCAGTAACAAAGAATAAGGCAGAAAATGAGTATCAACAATCACAACCCAGCACTCATGAACCCTAAACATCTCGTTTCCGGAGGGAAATAATAATATCCTCCAACTTTTATGACGACTTCTCGTACGTCCCACTCCCATACTCGTGGTCTTCCCTCGCTGTACTGGAATGGACGTTGTGAGGGTATGAAAAGTCGGAGCCTAGTCGGATTCGTCTGGTTCTTCCACATCATGATAGCATAAGCTCAATAGTTTCGTTTGCTTACTCAATCCGTCATTCTACCTAAGCAAAAGCACGGTTGACAACATTCATTCGGGGGAAGAAAAAAAGTAAGGATAGAGTTGGGTTACTCGTACATAAAAGGAAAATATAACTGAAATCACATTATATTCAAGACATCAAAGTAGTAGTTTAGCTATACAATAAATGTTCCTCGCTTATGCTCGACTGATTTCGCCTGGAAAAACTTCGACCATAAAAAAGGGATAGGGACAAGAGACCGTGATTATGCGAATCCTTACTATAAACTCGCACCATTCATCATACAAAAGAGGCAGTGAAAGAAAAGTGAGGTTGTGTGACCTCGTTAGTCTCTTATATCCGACAATGCTCATCCCTGCGAGATCCGGCCGAACTAAAAGGGACAAGCGGGGTGGTGACTCACATGCGGATAGAAACAAGGATGCCATCACATCATCTAATCATTCATAAAAAAAAAAGGAAAAAGTGAGAGGCAGCGAGTATTGACGAAGTTGTGACTTGGCCGAAAAAGGGGACCAAAAAGACAAAAACCAAGACATAGGCATCAAAAAAAATCAGATGGAGATCGACGTCATGTCATGAACTTAGTTTTCAAAATAAAAAGAAAGAGAACGAGCAATCAAGGTGTGCAAGTCTTCTATTCTTATGGCATGGCCCCAGGCCATGCAACCACTCGTCAACACACCTTCGTTACTCAGGCACTAGCGGTCCCGACCGCCACGTACCAACCTCCGTTCCACAGCGTGCGTCACCCCACCGACTCAACCTCTACACCGACTCGCCTAGATCCCTCATCATGACGTAACCTAACCACTACTTCTCTGCAGTTGGCAGATGGGTTAAGAAAGCTCTCCAAATACACTTGCGATTCATAGTTGTAGCGAATAGAGGAGAGAAAAGAAGTAGTAGAGGAAAAGAGGAACGGGGGAAAGATAAATCGCCTTGGGAAAGCTATAGCATCCACGCGAGTTACTTTGCAACCAATCAGATTATATTGTGAGGGATCAAGGACTCCTTACACACTACTGCTCGATATTCTCGAAGGCTCGGAGAAGGGATCAGTGGGGACTTTCAGTAGGAAGTCGAAGGCAGAAAAGGAGAGACATTGAAAAGTAGTGCGAAGCAAGACCAAGATTCAAAGAGGGAGGGGGGGGGAGGGAAAAAAAGCATAAAAATAGTTACAATTTAGAAGAAAAAGGTGTGAGGGAGAAAGGATGAGAATTGTCTGAGGTACAACGGGAGGCAGGGGAAGTTTGCATGCATGGCGCAGACACAAAAACAAAAATACACCGAAATAATTACGCTATGTCCAATCCCGCACCTATAACTAATTCAACATTGAAAAATTCAAAAGTAATATTTGTGCGCAAAATTGGACGTGGAAATTTTTATGCCTATCCCCATTCCTTCATAAAATTCACCGAGTTTTCCAAGACGGATTTGGGACACTCGTGCGCAAGAAAGGACACGTCGGCAAGAAGTGCGGCCAAAAATTTTGAAACTCCCAAATGCCAAAAAAAAATCAAAGCGCCCATGCTAAGACACGCGTAATTCCTCTCTAAAGTTCATAAACGTTATTAAAAAAATAATTTTTTTAAAAATCCTAAGAAATAAAAACACTTTGAAGTAGGGAGGCATCGACGACCACTAGACTCTGAGTCATGCGTTACCTATTAGCCGATAAAGAAACGAAAGGATACCTTTCGGTGCACTTTTGCCTTACCATTTTACCCTTTTTGTCTTTTTTTATTTTTTTATTTTTTAAATATGGTCTGCACTCTATGAATTTATGCAATTTTTGGTTAAAAAGGCATTTGGGTTTTCTTATAAATTGCATTAAAAAAACGTTGAAATTTTGGGTCTTCGTTAACCACCTCTCCCCAAAACCTATTCATAACCAAAAGGAAAAAGCACGAAAAAACGAGGGCTTTGAAAATTCCTTCAGGCACAGGGGCTGGAAGTTCATTCAAGAACGAGGGTTGGTACGTCATATATATGATGTTTAAGGGGTTTCGAAATTATGCGATCTCGTAGTCACATGTATACATCATTGCAAGCATACTCTTATCAAAGGAGATTGGGTACGAAGAATGAAGAAAACGGAATAAGGAAGAGAGAGAGAGAATGAGGAACCTAACATATCAATAAACAGAGGAATACACACATCAAGGGGAAGACACATGTCAACAACTTGGGGTGTCATTACCTGATGCGCAAAAAAAACACTCGATCTGGAACTTTCAGTCTGCCTATATGTTGACGTCAACTTTAATTGCAATATCCTCGAGAGGCACTTGCCAACATCCTCTGGCGACAATTTTTCGCACCCACAGAGAGGGATTGAGATCCTGAGTGTCTGGTTGTCTTACAAGTGACACCATCAATATCTCGATCAGCCTCGCTGATTTTCTTAATTGCTATGGCCGGCTCACTGGTGCTATGCCCGATCGTAATCAACAAGGAGTGGGATGGGCGGCGGTTGAGGCCAATGTGAAGAGGGGAAAAGTGATCACTCGCTTCATCATCGAGATTGATGAAGCGAACAATCCAGTGAGCACGGGGGAATCGATGATTGGGTCAGGGAAGGGCAGCGAGATGCTCAACATAGAGGGTGGGGATGATACGGAGAGTGTTGTCACGTAGGGACTCATAATCTTCCACAGCGCGCCGAATGGTCTTGGAGATTATGGGATACAACTCCATGTGGTTGTATTGTCTTCACGAGACACTGAAGAGGAGGATTTTAAGGAGAAAAGAGAGGGAGGAATGAGGATGGACTTCGCACAATAGGCGGACTGAGCAATGGCGATAAAAAGTTGGTGAATATGCGGTAGTCAGGGGGAAAGTCAACGTGGGGAAGTGGAAAAAAGGAAAGGTAATTAAGAGGGCGATGAAAAACAGTACGTGGACGGAGAGCTTAAGCGGGGAGGAGGACGGGGCCGAATCGTGGAAGGGGTGGCAAAGGAGGGAGATGGTGAGCGAGACCGGGGAGGATATTATGTCATTGTGACAACTAGCATCTTTCCCGGGCAGCTTAGTATTCCTTGCAGAATCCGTTGGCCTTACTAGCCGCGAACTTGTCGAAGGCTCTTCATAATGTTGGAGTCGAAATGGCTCCTCGGGCTGCTCCGACGTTGGCTTGCTTTCCTCCTTGCAGCATGCCTCTAGCTGCCTTGACCTAGAGCCAAGGCTATTTGGCTATTTTGCCTGTTTGGCCTATGGGACCAGGTCCTGGCCTGACCCCACAGGTTGTGTGCTCATTAAGTCCAGTCCAATCCTGCCCAGTACCACTATCATTATCAGGCCAATATATTCCATTCCAGTCAGTCCATTGGGGGTATGCCCCAGCTGCAGTTTGTTTTCAGTCGGATTTTTCATTAACACAGTTTGGAGTACGTGCGTGTTGTGTACGATCCGGTCATGCAGTCCGGTCATGCCACCTGTCGAGCACATCGGCCCCCGCGCGAGCGAGGGCCCTCCCGGCCGCGTCATATCGCCCAAGTGGCAAAACAAACAGAACAAAAACAAAAAAAAACAAAAAAAAATAAAAGGAAAGGGCACAACTTACCTCGTGGTGCAGCAATCTCTGCAGAGCCCGTATCTGGGTGCATATGCGCCCAGATGTGGGCAAGTAAGTTTTTTCTCCCCCTTTTTTTTTCCTTTTCTTCTTTTTTTTTCAAAAAAAAAAAAACTTCAGACTTTCTCGATCTATGCGTGTCATCCTTGCACAGCGCGGCTGATTTCAGCCGCGCGATCCTGAGATCACACGGCCGAGATCGGCCCTGTCATCGGGCATCAGCTCCAAAAGGAGCTTTGCCCAGTAGGGACAGCATACCAAGTTCGATCCCAATTTCCGCCGGGTATAAGCATGGTAACCTACTGGGCTAGCTCCTACCACGATAGTGATAGGAGCAACTCTTCTATAAGAAGAGCTTCGCCCTGTCGCTATCCCCATGCCGGGGTTTTGCAGGCCCCGCCTACCTATGGCCTCACAGGCCCTGCCCGCCTGCCTGCGGCCCTGCAAGCCTTGCCAGCCTACGGCCTTGCAGGCCCAGACAGCAGACCTTTCCCCGTTAGTAGGTTGCGCGACCCTGGCATTGGCCTAGCAACCCCCTGGCTCGGTGTCAGGCTCTGCAGCCAAACAAAAACTCCCCATTCCTTCCACGTCGCGTTCCCATACCCAGCGCATCCCCCCTTTTTAGCCCATTCAGGCCCTGAATCGCGCGGCTTAACAACCGCGCGACATTACTATGGGTAGAATAGGTCTAGTTTACCGTTCTTATGTCCGCATTTTCCGGCGGCTTCAACAAAAGCGAAGCATTACCATACACATTCGTTATTCCTGGACGCCACACGCGTTCGGACTAACGTTCAAAAACTTTTAGTATGTCAGTCATAGGTCAGGTCTGAATAAACTTTTGGCAACGTCAGTCTCATCAAGTCCTTCAATTCAACGAAAGAGTCACACAACGTGCGACGTTGAAAAACCCCGGCAAATACCCTTGTCAGGGTATCTGCCCCGACAACGCCAGCTATTTACCCCCCGTCCCGACGTCGTGGCTGCTGCTGCCTGCTCACGTGGCAGCTTCTTGAGGATTTGGAAGACCCCCTTGGCTAGGGGGCTGCAGTACCGTGGGATCTTGGTAGCTAGTCAAGATCTCAACACACACAGATGATGATGATGATGATTATCTTTCTACTGTTGCGGCAACAGTTTGGCAGAAGTGAAGATCCCCCTGGAAAAGGGGCTACGTGACTGTGCAATCAGGGTGGTTAATCAAGATCTCAGCCAACCTCAAATTATCATCATTATTTCTTTTATTGCTGCGGCAGCAGACCAGCAGCACCTTGAAAACCTAAATCCTTGAATCTTGGTAGTGTTCTCTGCTCTTGGTCACCCAAGAACTTGGTATAACGTACCTACTCTCTAACCTACTCTCCACCAACTTTTTTTCTACCTATTCTCTAACCTACTCTCTATTAACTTCTTTTATTTCCCCTCCCCCCATCATCTAATCATATTTTTTAACTCTACGACTACTCTTTTATCCTATCTCACTCTTCTTTCTTTTTTTTCCCTACTGCTCTCCTCTCCTTCTCACTGTTTTTTTATACCCCTCTCTCTTTACCTATTTTCCATCATCGTTTTCTCCCCTTTGCTTCTTACTCTCCTCCACTAATCTTTCATTTTCTTCTCCACCTTTCCCATCCCTTTCTCTCTCATTCTCTCACCCTTCTCTCTCTATTCCCCTCTCCAACTACAACCCCATCATCTCCCCACCTCCCACTTCAATCTTTTTTTTTTCTCACCTATATCTCTCTTTCTTCGTCACTTTTTTATCCACCCCCCCAACTTCAATTTTTTTTTGTTTTTTTTTTTTTTTTACATTTTTTTTCCCAAAATTCGAATTATTTTATTTTCTACTGTTTTTCTTATTACTTTATATATTTTATATTTTATTTTTGTTTATTTTGTTGTGGCACCTCTTTCTTTTATTAGGACTTAGTTATTTCAGCTTTCACCGCATATTTTCACCTGTCGGGGTAACGAAGTGCTAATTAAATTTTCTTTTTTCTCCCTACTGTCTTCTCCTGACACATTTTGACTCAAAGTGTTGACAAAATTTTCCATTTTTCACTTTGTTATTCTTCTTGACGACACACTTCGACCCCATGGGGATAATGAAATACTGCCGGATTTTTTGAAAAATCCAAAACTTAGTTAACTCCTCACTCTCGTCCACTCCATATTTTCTAATGAATTTATTTATTTTATTTAAAAAAATAATTTACAGCATTTTTAAACTCAGTGTGCTTCTCTTCATCTCTCCTTCCTCTTGGCACATTTTTAACCCCATGGGGAATAGGAAAATGTTGTCGAAAATTAAAAAAAACACAATATTACTTCTTTATCTTGCCTCACCTTTTGCTTTTATATATATATATATATTTCTATCTCAAATTTTCACTATTTATTTATTTTTATTTCCCCCTCCCCTCCAAGGTTGTTATATTTTTTTCTCGATTAGGTTGCCGCTACTCTACCATAACCCTCCAAACTCTGATTAGGGTTTTCTTAAGGTTTAGGGTTCTTCTGACCCCCTTCTTTCCGGACTCCTCCCGTCGGACACCCTGGACCCCAACGAATCCTCTCCCCTCGACCTGGTTCGTGCTACCATCTCCCTCGCGGCCCACCGAATCCGGAGCGAGCGGACTCATGACTACCCTTTTTGCTCACGCGGTCCCTTCCCTCTCACTGGTAGACTTCTTTCTCCACACAGTAGCCCACCTCCTTCCCCATCTCCCTCTCCACCTCCTTGCATGTCTACCCGCTTTCCTCCACCGTACATCTATGGGAGCATATCCGAGGATATGGATGTTGTGCCATCCACCTCTCAGGCGTTTGGTCCAGTGGCAGCATAGGGTTCGACCCCTAGGGACCTTAAAGTCGTCCTCACGGCCCTCCTCGCACCCATGCAAGCACGTCTTGATGCGCTTGCACACATACAGTAACAACTTAATGCGCTCCCTCATGAAGTCCACCGTATCAAAGGTTCTCCTGATCACTGTCAAGCGCATCGGTTCCCTCCTTTTCCCCTCCTTTTCTGCAAAGTGCAAGAGCCCTCCCGGCCACTTTGGTCCGAATCTTTCCGTCAAGGTAATTAACAACCTTGTGGTGATCCTCCGGATTCAGATAATGTGGACCCCTTATATTCCACAGCTGATGAAGTACTGTGTAAATTTGAATCATTGGGATCATGTCGACGTCTAACCTCCCACGCTCGTCATCATCAAAAATGTAAGCCAAAAGAGTCTTCTTCATAACACCGACAATAAAATCGATTTCCTCCTTAGTGAGGAAACTTTTTTCTTCAATGATCATCTCCTTAATCCTTTCGTCTGTCAATCGACACAATTATTATTTTTTACTCTTTTTTTTTTGTGACGGACAGTTCATCGCGCGCTTGTCTCTCACCTATTCTGCAAAGTGTGGGAGCTCTATGCGCTTGACATCGCTCTTCCCACCGCTCCCACACCCCATCCCCTACTGTTCTCAGTCCGGTTCCCCATGACTCCATACACAGAGAAGTGGTGGTCCCTCCTCCCCGGCGCCACCTATTGAGGGCATCAATTTCTACCTTTTTGCAAAAGGCAAGAACCCTCTCATCCGTGTCACGCAAGAGTTAAACAAAACAAAACAAGAGACAACTTAGAGACGACGAGCAACTGATCTCACAAATCACCGAGACGGACGTGGTTGCATCGTCCCTTCGCCTCTTTAGCCCGGTGCGCCAACTATACTTTCTATGGTCCCCTAGGACATGATTGGTTCACGCGGGGCATTACTTATCTTCCCTAAGGGGTTGTCACCACCCTTAGAGGTATATCCCCACCGAGCTATTGACCCACGTGCGAAAGGGTTTTGCCAGAAACTTCAGTCGTTGTCTTTTTTTTTTTTTTTTTTCCACTGAAATTCACACCAAATTGTTATATCATACAGAGAAATTGTGTGTATCTTCCAATGGCACCTGCCGCACACCAATCACGTACAAGCCAGGTATGTTAACTGCTCTCCTCTCTCCCTCATGGATTCACCCTGAATACAGTTGTGATGTGTTCCTCCGAACCTTTGCGGTTATGGTCGTCTTCTTCGTCCTCCTTAGCTATGGTAACCAGATGTCTCCTTCCTCACTGGGCACTTGCTCCTCCTCTAGCGCCCTCTCCCATCCACGTCGCGTTGTCGCACAAGCAACCCGCAACGCTTCCACAATTTGCACATGAATAGTTGATCCCACTGGCTGGCACTGCTGAGTTTTTATATTTGTTGATCCGCTTTTCCGACATCTTCTATTGGTTATGGTTCGGACCTCTTGCCTTTGTTCCCTGCTTCTTGAAGCTCATAGAGTTTCTACAGTTAGCTGAATTTTTTTTTTTTTTTTTTTTTTTTTTTTTTTTTTTTTTTT
>BFEA01000484.1:253025-268022 GCA_003427395.1 Chara braunii
GAGAGAGAGAGAGAGAGAGAGAGAGAGAGAGAGAGAGAGAGAGAGAGAGAGAGAGAGAGAGAGGTGGTAGAGAAACACAGAGAAGAGGTGAGGTTTAAACGAGTTCTTTAGTGACTGTTTATACAGAAACCCTAGCATAGACTGCACACACAGAGAGAGAGAGAGAGAGAGAGAGAGAGAGAGAGAGAGAGAGAGAGAGAGAGAGAGAGAGAGAGAGAGAGAGGTGGTAGAGAAACACAGAGAAGAGGTGAGGTTCAAATGAGTTCTTTAGTGACTGTTTATACAGAAACCCTAGCATAGAATGCAGAAGCTCCTGATGTGTGCCCCGTGAGGAGTGTGTCTCGTTATATGTGCTCTTTCACGGTTTGAAGAGTTGTTGTTGTTACCAGAATAGTCCATCCTTATATCATTTTTAGGACTTCATTTTCCCCTTCCAGTTGATTCTCTACTCTGCGATGGTAGTTCTTGTTGATTTTTCTCACCTTTCCTCGAGGATTCATTTGCAGAGCTTTTCCAGAACAGGCAAAATTTTCCGCATTCAGATGCACGTTTTGCATTCGGGCGAGGTAGGGATGGCACTTTGGCAGAAACTGTCCTGATCATCTTCTATATATGTTCTTTGAATTTTTTTAAAAACTTTTTGGTATATCATAACTATCATTATATTTTTTCCGTTAATTCTGGTGGCGTTGTGGGTGTGATAGGCTGTTGCTATCGGGATGCTGGAGCATGCAGACGAGTAATTTGATGCTGTGATTTATATCATGATGATGAAGTCCATCCCGTTGTCTGTCATATACAGTGGAAATCTGAAAAACTCTTTTTTGCACCAAATTTTGGGGTGAACAGCGGCAGCGAATTTTTCCATCGTAGCATCTAGCAGTCGTCGATCGCTTGCTCTTTTACACTTTTTCATTTCTTACCCTGCCAACACGGCTCCCCCTAAACCTTGCTCAATTGTGGTGGTCTGCTATGTGCCTGTTTTCCATGCTGTTCTGTTACTCCGACGAGACTTAGGGCCTCGCTGCACACCACTCTTCAATTCAAATGTGCGAAATGAGAATGAATCTTCCGCTAGAACGTGGAAAGATGCACCACCATATTTTTTGTCTGTCATGACTATGGAGAGTAATGCAGCAAGGCCCTTCCTTACTTTAGGTATTCAACTGGGTGTAGGACTACCATGCCTGGTTTCATGACTCGATGCATGCAGGCAATCTCTTCGGTCCAATGTGTTCCGGGGAATAGCAGGCAGCGGCCCAACAACACCTCACGCCTCTCTCAGATCCATGGCTTTGCCTCTGATGGAGAGAGGCCTGTGACCTGTTGTTGGGCCGCTGCCTGGTCTGACTTCCAGCTACTTTTTTTTATTTTTTTTTATTTTTTATATATAGTATTGTATACAACGACACTTGGCTCGAATGCAAATTTTGTTGTCGCTTGGCTGCCGCTGGATTTTTGCACTTGCTGCAGTTTTTAATCTTGGACTGTTTGGCCCGGGCACTGACTTGCTGGTCGCAGCTGTCTACTGACTCATCCAGAAGTTGCTGGGCTTCCCTGCGGCTGAGCTGCTGACCTGGACTTCGACTGACAGGCCGACTGAACTGACAGACTGACTGAACTGACAGACTGACTGGGCCTATCGGATCGCCTGTGCCTACCTGATAAATTTTGGACGGTGGGAAATCCCTGAATGCAAGGCTCCCTTCTATTTATCGGGAGCAGCAGCAGTCCTGTTCCTTTTCCACCGGCAAGTCAAAAGCATAATACAGGAAGGGTATATCACTAGGACAATGGTTAGGGTATAATGTGTGTGGATTCCGCCTAGGGTGGTTTAGTGCACAACAGGTCATGCCTGGGCGCTCGGAGCCCCCGTGCAACGTGGCTTGCTCGGTTATGCTCCCACTGTGGGTTAGGTAGGGTAAAGGGCGGCCTTGCTTAGCACCAGTGTCTTTAGGTAGGGTAAAGGGCGGCCTTGCTCAGCACCAGTGTCTACAACTGCAGTCTCACTCCGGGTTGGATGATGGTCCTTGTATTGAGGCGTAGGGGACAGCTAGGGGTGAATAATCAAGTGGTCGGTGGGTTTCATCCAGTCGGGCTGGCTGCTGAAAGACGCACTTCTCATGGCTCGGCGTCCACCCTCTACAACACTGTGGACTTTCTTCAATAAGAGAAAAGAAAAGAAAAGAAAAAAGCATAATACAGTCGTACGAACACAATGCCCCTCCCCATTTTTTATGCCTGGGAGGTCCATTGATCACTTCCTCGGGAAGGATGTACCGCCCCTCGCCCCTGCCTATGCTGGACTCAAACTTGCAAGTCTCCGAGCCTTATCCGATGCCTGCCCCCTTGGTGGACCCTGCGTCACCGCCAGTGCTGAACAGCCTTGTTCCCCGGGAGACCCTGGGGGGGTTGACCCTCGTGGTTAATCTGTGGTTGCAGTTGCGGCCGGGGCGGCTGGGCTCCACTGCCAGGGCGAGGTTCGGAGGTTGGTCTGGAAGATCACAGTCGACGCGCACAGGCAGGCGAGCACTCCGTAGCCGACACCACACACTGGAATCTCCTCACTCGCAGGGATCCAAGATCAGTCTCGCACTGGCCTAAGAACACTCCACACAGATCTGGACCAGCACCAGGATCCTGGATGGAGGGTAGAGGAACCCCAAGCACAGGCGACCCGGCAATAGCGAGCACTGGGGATTCAGCGTTTAGGGCTTAAGGGACCACACAACACGGCAAGTCACAGGGCTTCCAACTACTTTCGTTTGCGTACAGATTTCTTTTTTTTTCTTTTCTTTTTTTGGGTCTAGTCATCTGACACATTGGGCCAAGAGTTTTGATAAGTAAACAGTTGAAGGCTCACTTGTTTAAGGGGGGGGAAAAAAAGGATGGCCATTTTTTTCTGTTTTCTTTTTTCTTTTTTGTGAAGGCTTATTCTTTGAAGCCCAACCAATTTCAGGGTGGCTACTTGGTGCAATGGTTTCTTAAACTTTGTTTAGGGTTCAGAAATCAAATGTCAAATTGACAAATTGCAATTGTCAAATTTGCGCAGTCCTAATTTATTCGTTGCTATCTTGATGCGTGCATCTTGAAGGCAATGAGTCAATTTCTTTGCATCCTCTTGGTTGCCTGAACTCCCGCAGCACCTCATTCCGATGACGTCGCTGTTTGCGGATGATCTCACCGTTCTCATACGTGCAGACGCCGACAGCATCGGGGCCCTCACGCGAGTTATACATCAGGTCTCATTAGCGGCAGATATGAAAGTTAACTGGGGCTCCAAAACGGAAGGCTGGTGGCTGTGTCCTAGGGACCAGCCCCCTGCAGTTAAGTGGCAAGCAAAAGAAGAAGCCATTAGGATTCTGGGCGTCAGACTAACAGCAGTGGGCCCTCCCCCGGATCACGGGGAACACACTGGTACACCTGGCAATTCGTGGGGAGCAGCACATGCTGGGAACCGGGGCCCAGCGTCCCTTATAATGGAAATACATTGACGATTGATGATCATTGATGATAATTTGGGATGATCGAGGAGCATTTAGGATGATTCAGGATGATAGAGTGGATGATTGAGGTCATGAAATAGAGATAGACGATGACTAATCAGAATGATTGTCTACTCAGCACTCAAATACTATCCTATCCCTAATTTCCTGTATCCATTCCAACCAACCAATCACAACTGAGCCTGTGCTGTGCACCAATCACGCCTCTTCCCGGTCTCACACCCCAATCTGGCTCGGTTACAGGGCAGCGCTATCCATCCGCCCAAGCTCCGACCATCGTCGGCCAGATTGTAGCCATTAGTCAAGTTTGCAGATTGCCTTCCTCCCTTGGCAATCCCGGACCTCTATACAAAGCCTCAAGCTCCTACTCAAGCAGGTTACAGGGCACTGCCCCAGCGCCGGCCAGCGTCTTTCTGGCGCCAACTCAACATGGCCATTACACAAAAAGGCTTAATTAGGAAATTAGCTAAGCTAGAATGCCAACTAGAAATCTAGGATCTGATAATATCAGAATCCTGATAAAAAAAACCTCCCTGATGATGAAATTTGACAAGTACCCTGAGATGATCACAAAAATGATGGATAATGATGAGGATGCTGATGACTATTCCTCTCCACCCCTCCCCTTCCTCCATGTACTCTCCTCCTCTCCCCTTGTTTCCTCTTCTCCTCTTCTCTTCTCCTCTTCTCCTCTTCTCCTCTTCTCCTCTCGCTGCCTCCGCTGAGGGGAACCCCTATGACTAAGAGGGGTAAAACTGTTTTGAAAACTCAAATCCGGATGTGTGCTGACGTCCGGGATAGGCGGTGTGACTGGTTCTATAATTCTATTCTGTTTTTGACGAGCCGCATGGGCACACAGCTGGTGAAACCGTAAATCTTGACCTTTTCTTTTTTAAAATTTTAAATAACCGATTCAGGGCCTAATTAGGCTAAAAGGAACGGCCGCGCCAGGCATGGGGTCGTGGCGCGGGAGAAATAGGAAGCCTATTTTTCTAAATTATTGGGTCCGCGGGGTCTGACTCCGCACTGAGGGCCAGGAAGCTGATGCTGTGGCCTACCCGATTGGGTGACCGCTCGAGCCGTGGATGGGTGGCCAACCACGGGATAAGGGCGAGCAGGCCTGCTAAGCCATAGGCTGGTGGTATACTGAGGACATGCTCTTCATATTGAAGAGAAGCTCCCCAGTAGGTATCATAGGGGATTCACATGCAGCTGATACAAGGATCGAACTGCATCCCCATCTACTGGGCTTCATTCCTTTTGGGGGGCAGCTCGATGGCCGAAGTGACTCAGCGGGTTCAATTTTCAGCCATCCGATCTTCGAGATTGCGTGGCTGAAATCCGCCGCGCAGATTTGGAAAGGCCCTGCGCTAGGATGTACACATAAATCAAGAAGAAGGAGGAAAAAAAAAGTTTAAAATTTATTCGAATCCAAAGGCATTTGAACTCCGATTTGTATGTCAACAGTGCGTGGCTTCACACCACGCGATTCAAAGTGGCCGTTGGCTTTATGCCAACGGAAAACGAAGCGCCATGTGGCGCCTGAGAACTGAAGGGGACTTAGAGGAGGACCCCACTGCTTTGCGGCAAAGCTTTGGAAGACCATTTATGAGACCCCCATTGCTTTGCGGCAAAGCTTCAGAAAATATTGACAAAATGATATGGCAAGCGTTTTCACTGAGTTTGGTTTTGCCCGTTCCTCCCGGTTTGACCATCCTGAGGGGGTGGGGGTGGGTTGGGGGGGGGGCAGCCCCCTTGGTTTGCGCATAGCATGTGGAATGGAGAGCTAGGGATTTGACGAGCACTGAGACAAGCAAATGTGAAGTTTCTGAATAGGGAAAGTTTTCCCTATCGGGTAACCAGCAACAACGGACCTGCCGAAAATTTGTGTTGCAATGGGGTCTGCTTTTCTGTTTCCCATCGCCGGGGCCTACGAGTTGGGTTTGGCATAAGCTGTTTGCCCGGGAAGCTTCCGCCAGGTGTTGGGGTCCACCTCTTACATTACCCAAGTGGAAAGGCATCCATTTTTTATACCGACATGCGATGGTTCAAATCCTTTTACTCCAGCGATTAATTCCAAATCAATTTTTGTTTTGAAAGCTGACATATTAAACTTTGGAAACCTCCAAAAGAAGCCAAAACAAAACCTATCCAAATACAAAAAATGAAAAGTAACTTCATTATGGTAGTATACCAAGCAGTTTCAAAACTTCCAATTCCTATCAAAGCATAAAGATCTGTGAAAAAGTTGGTCCCGGCAACCATTTTCACAGGAAGCCCAAGTTTTGTTTTTCCTTTTTCTCTTTTTTGTAGAATTTTCTTTAGATTTTCTTTTCAGATTTTCTTCTTAGATTTTTCTTTAGTTTTCCCCCCACCCGTTTTCTGAAAGGATGCTGCGCCAGTTTGTTTTGGGCCAACGAGCTGCAGCAAGAAGGAAACATGGGGGACAAAAAAAAAGGAGAAGTGATCCGCCAGCTGGCGGGCTGGGAAGGGCACATAGGTGACTTAACCTTTGCAAGCGCCTGTTTTCACCGGCTGCCCCACATCTTAGGTAAGTTTGTTTGTTTGTTTTCTTCTCTTTTTGTTTTTGTTTTTCTTTTTTCTTTTCCTCCCTCAAAATTTTCTTTAGTTTTTTTTCAGATTTTCTTCTTCTTTTTAGTCTTCCCCCCCCCCCCCCCCCCAATCTTTTCGTCACGGTGCTGTTCTCCTGCACCCGTTTGTTTTGGTGAACGGGCTGCAAATGGACACGGATCTGACGACCTTCCTGCGGCAGATACAGGCGCGCGTTGGGCAAGGGAAAGAAGACCCTATTGAGCTTGGCTCTAGTTCGACTCTGTGAAAGGGAGTGCGCCCGTTCGTTTTGAACAGGCAGCAGTAGTGGGTAGAAGACCCTGGTGAGCTTGACTATACTTCGACTCTGTGAAATAACGAAGAGGGAGGGGCGCCTGTTCATTTTCAATGACGGGCTGCTTCACACAAGGGGAAACGAGGGGAAAAAAAAAAAAAAAAAAAAAGAAATGAAGAGGGAAGAAGAGAAAAGGAAAGGGAAGGGGCAACGACCGCGAATGTGGCCACAGGCATGCCCGAGGTGCAAGCCATCTGATTCTGAGTGTGACCAATTTAGACTAGCCCTGAAAGTTGAAAGGCCATATGGAAGAAACGGCTAAGTACAGTCATTTATGCAACGTACCTCTACTGGGGACAAGGCCCAGGTAAGTCAAACTTTGAAGGGGTGTAGCTCTTCAAAAAAAAGTCATAAAGAAAAACGTGTTTTGAAAATGGCAGGCAGTGGAAAGTAACTACCTCCCTATGTGTGTGGCTGAGGAGTGACCACACTGGGCTCTTGATCTTGCCTCAGATCAAGGACTCAGCTTTAGCTGCGATTTTTACTTGTGGGCAAGAGTGCTGGCCAGCACCCTCCAGCAACTATAAAAGTCAACACCCCACCCTGCTGCCTCACAAATGTGGCATTGCTGCTGGTGCTCTCATTCATTTGAGTGTTGGGCAGATGCTGCACTACGTTGAGGAAGTGTTGGTTGGAGGTTCTGATAGTGGAAAGTGAGAGGGTGGTGGGGTTTGCTGAGGGAGGAAGGTAAGCCAGTGGCGAATTGTGGGGGACCGCCTTGACACCCTATGGGGTCGGAGATAGTCTTGGTGGTGAGAAGAGGTCAGCTATGGATGATGTTCGTCTGGTCAGTACTGTCTTTGAGTAGTAATGTCCTGGTATAGGGAGGGCTAGGAGTTGCTCTATGTATAGGAAGCTGGAATGGCTGATACAGCATAGTATTCAATTCTTTAGTTCTTCATCAAAAAAAGATTCTTACCCGAAGCCGGGTAATGGCCCCGGCACCTCATATGTTGTGTAACTATTCATGTGGGACGCTGGACCCGGTTTCCAGCACGTGCTGCTCCCCCCAAATAGATTGGAGTAAATTGTCCCCTCCCCCCCCCCCCCCCCCAAAAAAAAAAAAAGGAGAGTGGAGCGAGGAATGAGGCAGCCATAGCCGACTCTGGGGGCTTTCTGCCTCAGCGTTGGGTTGGTGCTGCGCCAGTGGGATTGCCTCAGGGACCCCTTGTGGAACGGGGGCTCTGCCCTAAGCTGATTGCGGCGGTGCGGCAGGCTGAACTTCCATTTGACTGGGGTTATGCCGTCGAAGTGCGGACACGTCGGCGATGCTTTTTTTTTGTATGTGTGGGGAGATGTCCGTTTCGCGGCACGACAACGTCGACAACGTCGGTACATGTGAGAGGTGTGAAAGGACTGTGCTATCTTCGGAGCGTCAGCGACACCATCTTGAGGGAAAGTGTTGCCGAAATTTTTGCGGCACAATAGTTTTATGGTGGTATCACCGGGTGTCTGCGATACCTAATTTGCCGGCGTGGCGAGCGGTGATTCCGTTGTTATATATTTTTAAAGTGATGTGCGGCAACCGTAGTACAGTTTAATGTAATCCAGAGGCAGTATGAGTGCTGTAGCACGTTTTGAGCCCAATTCAGAATGCCGGTTTTGCAGGACCATGCAAGTTTTTTTTTTTTTTTTTTTCTTTGCAGTTTAACACGCGGCGTCAACATTTGCGATAAGCATGAAACGACATACATTGTTTTTGTAGATATTGTGGCACCATTTCGAGATCGCTCAACTTGGTGCGCGGACCTATGACACTGCTTGGAGTGGGCGTGTGCAGCGGAGTAGTCATTGGGGTTTGCTGCACTTGTGATTTGCGTTGGGGGTCACCATTATTTTTTTTGGACGCACGATATAAGCGGTTGTCGTGTCTATCGTGTGGGGACGTGGTGATTGGAAGAGATTCTTAGACTTTGGTTTAATTTGGGACAATCCTTGAAGGTTGTGATGCAACTGGGACTATATCGGGACTGTCCAGAACGTTGAGACCACATAAGATTTATTCTTGAAAGCAATCTCCTAGAGGGTTATCTCACTTAGTTCTTGTGGAGGGTTCAACCATGGCCTATTTGGGCACGTGAAAAAAGTCGCAGACTGACAATCGGTCGAAATGGCCACAACTTATGGAGTAGAGGGCCACATCTTTGATTGGGATATTATTTGACTTTCTTGAGTGAACCGGTTCAAACTTCAGTTAAGGTCAGTTGAACGACACAGACTCCCCTTCACACCCGTGTGAGCCGGTTCAAACTTCAGTGAAGGTCAGTTGAACGACACAGACTCCCCTTCACACCCGTGTGAATGCACATTTTGCTAGACCCCGTTTGTTTTGAATGCTCAGAAGGAAAGATATTAAAGGAAAGTTGTGCGAGTCCTGCATGTAATGGAAAAATCTGATTGGGCATGGGGTTGCATATTATTATTATTATTATTATTATTATTTTTTAAACAAGTTCCATCTATTGGTGGGGAGCAGCACCTGCTGGAAACCGGGTCCAGCGTCCCGTAAGTACAACCATATCCTCACAAATTGGCACAAACTGGAAACCGGGCCCAACGTCCCATAATGAGTACGTTCATAAAACTTCATCAGAAAATTTCATGAAAATGAGACAAGGAACTACTAGAAAAATCTAATTGGCCTAAGGATGGAATTTTGGAACTTGAGATACCTGGGCCATTACCCGGCTTTGGCTCGGAGAAATTGGAGCTATTTCATACATGTCTATAGCAACTTCATGATTAAACAAAATTCAGAAACGACTAAGAAAGACCCCCATCAATCCACTTTACCTCACTTCGGCAAGACTGATTGCAACGGAGCCACCTTCTCTGTTGTTGCTATGCTATAATCCCATCCTACCAGCTACCCCCTCGCTGGTAGGACGCGTGTTAACCCACCATGTTCTCTCACTCACCTTATTTTCTTTTTGAGGTACCTAAGAACTCTTACCAGTCGTTCTAGAAACACGAGAATAGGCCACAAAGGTCCTACGATTATTCCAAAAACCTCGAAATCCCACACAAACCCTTCCAACGTTCTCCAAAATTGTCGTACTCCCCGCCGATCTCTTCTAGGTCTCACACCCCCACTTTCTGCTGGGCTACAGGGCAACACGACTCACCCCAGCTTCGACCAGCGTCGTCACGGCAGCAACCCTTGGTTGTCCCGTGGAAAGCCTATACATTGAATTCCTTTGAATTTGTTTGTTTTGTGTGATATGAAAGTAGGTAAAGGGATGCTTGAAAAGGGGATTGATTTTGCCCAGTTGAAATGATGAAAATGATTGTTTTGCGTTCAACCTTTCACCTGCTTGTATGTTAGAAGAACATGTCTTGATGTGAGGAGATTCTACGGGCGCCGAAAAAAAAAAAAAAAGTGGGGACGACTTGTAAACAAAAGACGAAAAAATTAAACTGATTTAGTATTTTCCTGAGGTTAACCCATTCGATCCCAAATGACCTCATTCGTCTATACGTCGAAATGATTTTCATTCTCTACCTCCTTTGATTTCTTTCCGTCTAAGTTACCTTGAGCTTAGGAAAATTAAGAACATTTGAAGTCTACTTGTGATTGACATGTTTTCTCTCTCTATGAAATATCTCAGGCGGCGGTTCGTTGCTTCATGAGCCAACCCTGTTATCGACATTGAATGGAGCGTTGTACGGGGGAGTACTCTGCCGATTCAGTGGAGATGACCCCCTCTTCTAAGATCCGAACTTTGTGCTTGGGCGAGGAGGAGGAGTACCCCATACCACTTCCTAGAGGGTTAAACATGCAACACTTCGAGTAATGCACCTGATCAAGAATCATTCGCAAATAATTTTTTCATCAAAAAAGACAAACATAGGGAGTCGGGTGTGTGCGTGTCTAATCTTAGATCGACGATATGGTGGAATGAATGACTTTCGTAACGTGTCTCATCAAGTCAAAATTGAGGCAGATTGACCACCTTGTCGGTTGCATTGAGGTTCGTGTCAGAGCCAACTTCTTGTTGGCGGTTCAATATAATACTTTTTGTAAGTTTTTTTTTTAGTTTAACTAGGCTACCAGCCGGACCGCCCGGGTCACCCTATTTTCGTAGGCAACCCGCCCGTGCAAGGACCAAGGAAGGTCCAAAAAAAAAAAAAAAAAAATCTAAAAAATCCGAAAACAAACTATGTTCTGCAGAAAAATAAACTGAACACTTTTGCCTTAGGGTCATATCGAAATTCTTCATTTAACTTCTTTTTGGCCCGACCGGGCAAGTGCAGCCGGGCTACTCTGGTAGCCTAGGAGTTTGACCAGAGGAGGTTGATTTTTATTTTGTGTCATTGGCTCTATCACCTGATGTTCATGCATTCAGTTATTGTTTTAACTCATGTTAAATTCGGATGTGTTTTCCTATCGACCAATGGTCGACTCATTTTGATATACTTATTACTTATATTTGATTATGGTGATTTTTTTTCTTTGACTCGTGCGTCTAAGGAACTAGGATTGAGTTGTGGGTCTCATGCTTGGTTGAGACCGTCCTAGTCGATCGGCGTGCGCTTCATACTTAGGAGATCAGCGCCCTAGGGAACGAATAACGTCCGGGTTCTGTCCGAGTTTCAACCACACATACCTATACTGCAGTGAAAACGAGCAAACACCCTCGACTGACCTACCTCTGTAATTATATCTAAAAGTTTTCACTACCGACCCACCCTCGGCTGACCTACCTTTGTAATTGCATCTAAAAGCTTCCGCATGTGGGTCAGTAGCTCGGTAGGTAGACACCTTAGGGAAGGTAAGTTGTGGCCCGGTGATTCCTATCCTTTCGCAGGGGACCGCAAGAAGTATGGCTGCACCCGGGAGGGCTCTCGCCTTTTGCAGAAAAGGCGGGAGCCAATGCGCTCGACGCAAGTGTCGTTCCTGTTCATTGTGTTTTGTTGGAAGCAGTCCACAACTGCTGGAGAGTTTTTCAACATGACATATGTATACATCGGAAATGTCTGTGATACGATCGACAAGAAGATCGACCCCCTATTGTTTGAGATTCGCGCTTTTGCAATGTGGGTTTGACTGCGGTGGTTAAGTCATGTGGCTGCCAGCTATGATTTTGACTTTAACAACTACAACGGATAGGCTGCGTCGCATTAGACAAGCGAGGTGTTGCAGATGAACAGACGCACATGTCTGCACCATGAAGACGCTAACAAGAAAGATGCCTGATCGTGATTGGAAGCTTCATTCTTGCATTACCTGACAAACTAAGGGTTTTCTCTTACTACAGTTTAGGCTTGCGTTTCGGTGCTGTGTCGCTTTAGATGTGCACGACGGTACTTGGGGGGATTTGGCGGTTGGCATCTAAGTTTTTTTCAGCAATTTCTTGTGATTTCTTTGTTTCCGTTGTTAGTTTGTGTCATTTCATTTTTGTTGCCTGTGAGTAGTTTTGCTAGTTCGCAGCTAAGTATCAACCATGCGGGTCATTGCTGTTTTGAAAGCATCAACATGGAGGGCGTTGAGTGTCCTTGTAGGGAGTGATAGTGGCAGAGTGTGGGTCATGCTCTACATTGAATCGCGGGTGGTGGGTCGGGCTATAGGTCTGTCCTCGGGCTCGACCCTGTCATGCGGGCGGCAAGGTAATTCTATTGGTGGCCGCTTGACCCAAGGAGGGAGTGCCACTCTGTGATGGCATCATCATGGAGGGCGGTATTGAAGTGTGGGTTGGGCTATGGGGTCTGATGTTTGGTGCGACCCTGCCGTGCGGGTGTTAAGGTAGTTTCCCCAGTGAGATGGTGGATTTCCTATGTGTTTCTGACGTCTTCTGACCTATCTCTTCAGCCAGTTTGGCCATATAATTCCCGGCGATTGGTGTTCCTTTCAGTAGGGTTAGGGTTTTGCAGTGCTTCTTGGCTTGTCTCGACACTGTCGACAGTGACTGTGGCCTTGTTTTTGGGCTTGGCCGGTGATGCCTCGCCCATTGATGGGAACACCTCCCTTTTTGTAAGGAACGCCAGGCCCGTCCCCCGACTTTTGTCATATACAAAGCTAAGCCCTGTGATGCTACCATTGCCCTTCCCCCCCCCAAACAAAGAAAAACAAGGTTCTTTTGAATTCATGAACTTCCTGCTCTTGTCTCAACTGTCAATGATAGTTTTTCTTTTTCCTTTTTTAGCCTGGGGTCACAGTTGGGTGCACATGAAACTAGTAAAGTACACAATCACAGAAAAATAACTCTGCAGTTTTAAGCTTGCTTCAGTACTATGATCGTTGTACTTCGCCGTGGGCACTCAGGGAAAGGGAAAAAAAAACACAGCAGTCAGCACAAACCGAAGAACTCGACAATTCCCACCAGGAACACAGCTTGTCCGCAGCCACAGCAGGTGCAGAGCTTGTGATGGAACCCAGACACAGCTTGTCCGCAGCCACAGCCAGCTACACAATTGGGGCGCATGGATGGATGCATGGTGACTATCAGTTCAAACACGTCAGGGAACACCCATGCATCTCTTCAGCCCTCTTGTGTCACTATCTGATGAACATCCTCTCCACCTCCAGACACCAGTGATATTATGTCACTGTCACTTCGCCAGGCCTTTAACAAAGACAACGTGAGGGAGGCAGACATTTACATTTCAATGAGTTGAATGAACCATCCATGATCCCCGTCATTCCAGTCAAATGCAAAGTACACCACTGGAAGTTCCGACGCGAACAAAATACCCTGTGGCCTGGGCCACATGTCGGCAAGTCAAACACAAAACAAATGGACTGATGGAGATGGCTAGAAAGAAAAAAAGATAGAAGGCTTCAACCACCCACCCAAAAAAGAACAACAAAAAGAACAAACACAGACAAATGAACACAGATAAATGCAGATGCCGGTTAAGAAAAAGTAACAAGAATTGTGCAGGCCAGTAAAGCAACTGCCAGCAATTCACCGAGTCAGCAAGTGATAGAGGAAGAAGCTCAGCAACCAATAAAACAAATATCTTGTGCTTCTTAAAGCGAGAGACATACCAACCAGATATCTTTTATTTACCTAAAATGAGACACCTCACACCTATCAAAGGGCCTCAGTAGGTACTCCCAAGAACTGCTGAAGTAGAGACCTCAGTTCAAATCCCGATGGAGCTCAATGAATGTAAAAAGGAAAAAGAAATGAGACCCCCGCACGCACAGGACCCATTGGCGTCAGAGCAATACAATTTTCAGGTGGGGAGCTGGGTGCACAGCCCGTAGTTGGGGAAAAGGGTAATGTATTGATTCTGCTGTGTTTGCGTTTTATCAAGTTCACTATACGAGACCCCAAGAGAGTGTGTGTGCGTGTGTAAAAATCAGATCCCACCGCAAAATCCATGCCATGTACCCCACCACCACAGTGGTACACCAGGCCCTGATCATGTCCAAACTAACACTCTCTGCTGCCATTTTACTTCTCTGAGGCTACCTCATGCATCCGTGGCTGATCATGACCAGCTTTCTTAGAGTCCCACATCAGATGGAGGGCATGCAGGAGGTGAGAGGGCAGACAAGACGCAGGCAAACAAAAAAACAACAACTCAAAAGATGCCAAGACCAGGAGGTGACCAATAGGCGGCGGGAGGGCAGACGACATCCAAACACACCGAGCAGGCAAACCAAAAAAATATACAAGTCCCACAAAATTGAAAGACCGAAAAAAATAATAGCTGATGATTGTTTCATTTTTTCGTTGGAGTCGCACCGACTCATCAGGAGGTTGAACCCTCCACAATCTCGGGAATCTCCGTATGTGATGGTTTGGGTCATGCACTCTCTTATGTGATCTTTTGGGTCATGAACTCTCTGACCCTTGTTGAAGGCAGACTGTTACCAAGCGGAACATAGCAGCGGGCAGCAACCCTGTGGAGCACCAGGCAGCACAGTAGAGGCAACACAGCTGCACCACCAAAAACGACTGCAAGGAACGGCATGGCATGCAGGACATGAAGCGCGGCAACCGTGTAGTGAAGCACAAGGCAACACAAGCAAGGTAACCATAATGCAAAGGACGACGGGGAGAGAAGACCAGCAGCTCGGCAACCGTGGAGCGAAGCACAAGGCACCAGCAACAAGGCAACCATCCAACAAGGCAACCATCCAACAAGGCCCACAAGCAGCAAACACGGAAGCCACGACCAGTGGAAGGGCAGCAAGGCAGTGGAGCAGCGAAGCGCAAGGCAACACGAACAACACGGCCACACCACACAGCGAGCACATCAACCTGCAAAGAACCACATGTGAAGCAAGCAGGACAGGCAGCAGGGCAGCGGTGGAGCGCAGACGAGGCTGGCTGTCCACACATCCAACACGGAGCAAAGCGGCACATGACCTACTCACATCACGATTAAACCCCGTGGACTGTTGGTTCCCACCACCCACTGAGCCAAGGAGACACTCCGACGTGCATCTGTCATCACCCACAGGCAACACAGACAACCCGAACCGAGCAGGCCCCCTAAGAGTGCAGTAGGCAGTCCAGAACTGGAACCACCAAATGTTTGGCACTACTTAAGGGTGCTCAGTTTGGGTAAGCAAAAGTACTTGGAAAAAGATTAGGGGGAGGACAGACAACAACAGGAAAACAGACAAACATA
>BFEA01000484.1:283822-294817 GCA_003427395.1 Chara braunii
TGGGAGAAATGGGTGGGAAGGGGGAGGAAGGGTAGGGAGTCTGAGGGTGTGTCTGGTTTGGGATCCTGCGTGAAAGTTCGGGTGGGGGGGCTGGGTGGATGGGCTGGGAGGATGGGGATTAGGTGTTGGGGAGTGAAGAGGGGTATTGTTATGAGGAGTGGAGATCGGGAATTTCGTCTGGTGTGGGGTAATGGGARGATGGTGGGGGGRGGTCAGTGGGGAGGACGTTTRGAGGGCTGTGATGATGGTGTTCCTACTTCGCATACTATAAGACACTCTTCTGTTGGGCTTCGACCTCTAAGGGTTGCGATCTCTTTGTCGGATTGGTTGCCTCACAAGGCTCTTTCGATTTAGGTACTGTTGACGACCGTGTGTGGCGTGAGTTTGCTGACGATGGAACTATCCTCTTGGTGTGGTGTCGTTCTCCTGCCTTGGACGCTTGCTCCTTGTTGTCCCTCGCGCTGTCCGTTCGTTGTTTCTTGCACAATCGAGGATAGGCTATGAAAGGGGTCTTTGAATCTTACCTTTTTTCTTTCGAGGAGACTGTTCACACCTTTCGGGACACAATCATGAAGATCTTGGAAGTTGTTGACTCGTCCCGTCCTCACCTTGTCTTGTTCGATAGGTCTTTCTTTCCCCTGGCTTCTGAGTCTTCCTTCCTCAATTAGCAATGCCTTTTTCTTCGACCCCCTGCTCCTCTTTTTTCTCCCCTTTCTTTGTCTTTACCTCCTCTTAGTAAAGGCCCGTGATAGCACCTGTGCACTCTTTCCCCTTACTCTGTTCTTGAGTTTTCCTCTTCCTCGCTTTTCTCCCTAACCTTTTCTTCCCTTCCCGTCGACCCTCGTCCGTCTTTTCGGTTATTTGGTTTGCCCTTGTCGTGATCCGCAAAGCCACGCCCAGAGGCGTGGCTTACCGCGGCTTCCCCCGTTCTTGTTCCCTGATCCCTCGTTGACAGAAATTGGCGGGAACAGCTCGACTCTACTCGTGTAGCGTCTTCTCGCCTGAGCGAGATTTCTGCTACTGCGTGGAAACRAAAAAAGTTCCCTTCCCGTTATTATTGTTTCTGGACTTTCACTTGTTCGGTGTTTTCACTCGATGGCGTAGGAGTGGTCGACTTCTCCTCGCGTCTTTCTCTCCTCGTCGTTTTCCTCTTGCTGATTCCTCGATGTCTCCCTTATCCCCTCATCGTCCTGTCCGTCTTTTTCTAATCTTAGTTATATCTCCCTCCTCTTTATTTCGTCGCACTTCTCCCCCACTCTCATCGGGACCACCTGTTTGCACTTCCTCCCTTCACTCCTTGCCGCTGTTGTCCTTTCCTAGTCTTAGCATCGCCCCCCTTCCTCCTTTTACCCCTTTGCTCCTCTCTTTCGCCCTGTTTTCCCCCTTCCCCTCCCGTCGTTTCTCCATTCCTGTTTCTTGCTGGCTTGCGAGTAGCCACGCCCGAAGGCGTGGCGAGGTAAGGTGCGCGATCTCCTCCTGTTTTCCCGCGTTCGAATTTCGTGTTCAAAGAGTGGTGATGTGCGCGTGCAGAGCGAGAAAACCCGTCGTTGCGCGGTAACGCGGATTAGCGCTGTGAATTAGCGCTTACCGGTCAGGGACATAGTTTGATATTGGGCTATACGTAACTTGTCATGTCTCACCGTTGCAGTAGGGGCACAGTTGCTACTGGCATCTGCATCGGTTGGTTTACTGTGCTCATATCACTACATATTTGGCACAGTACAGCCCCTCTCCCATACATGATTGGCATGCACAACAAACCCTGCATACTCTCAATACGTGGCGCTCAAGTCAGTTGCTGACTTGGTCCTGGTCTCTGCATGGCTGTACTGTGCTTGTAGCTCTACATCCTTTTGCAAAGTACACACTCGAGAACAGATATGTCCCTCTGTCACTCGCACAATGCGAATTAAAATGTTAACCACCATCGGCCCAATCCATCGTATTTCTGCCAATACTTACTGCACCCAGGATGCACTCAAGGTACTGCTTCTCTTCCAGACGGAACTACAGCTGCTTGGCTATCCAAACAGTATATAGTATATAGTATATACCCTCCAGTTGTAGTTGCATTCCTTAGAAACTGTCAACGTACGTATATACAGAAGACAGTCCTACAGAGTGACGATCAGTCCCTGGACCGACAGAACAAGCACAAATCACAAGGCCCAAATATACTAGCACAAGTGACAAGGCCCAAATATACAACTACGATTTGAAAAGGAATTGGAATTGGACTAGATCCCGCAACCAATGAATGCACATACTTCATGTATCCAATGTTTTGCCACCTCTGGGACTCGATCCGTGCGGCACTATATCATGCAATACACCTACCAGATACAACGGTTTGCTCTACTGTGGGACTTCACTGCACGCTAATTTATTTGGCGAATTTTGGACTGAATCTAGTGCTATCCACGGGCGAAATTCACAGGCACACAGGGTTATGAGCTGGGTAATCGACACGGAACTCATTCAATACTTCTACCACAGCAATTCGACCTGCAGTACGACCTAGCGGGACCTTTGCCACTGGAGGTGGTTGAACCGCGGGACTTCAGTACAAGGAAAACTAATTGTCGGAATCTGGTACTATCTACGGGTAACATTCACAGGCACAGAGGGTTACCGGCATGGAACGAGTTCGGTACTTCAACTTCAGCACTTCGACCTGCAGCAAGACTTCACGGGACCTTTGCCACTGGAGCTGGTCGAATTGTACAAACTTCAACACAGACACAGTCTGCCGATCGTGCAAGGCGGACGTGGGACTTCAGTACAAGGAAAACTAATTGTCGGAATCTGGTACTATCTACAGGGAAACATTCACAGGCACAGAGGGTTACCGGCATGGAACGAGTTCGGGACTTCAACTTCAGCACTTCGACCTGCAGCAAGACTTAGCGGGACCTTTGCCACTGGAGCTGGTCAAATTGTACGAACTTCAACACAGACACAGTCTGCCGATCGTGCGAGGTGGACGTGGGCAGTTACAGCAATCAGTGGAACTTCCGCATATAACGGCAAGCGAAACATCTGGATCGGTCGAATCAGTGCACAATTATTTGTGAGATCCGCTCGATCGCACAGATATACACGTACACCTGTACGATGAAGACAACTTTTCGAATTCAAAATCATGATGCTGACGAACATGGAGGAATGAAGGGTAGTGGACAGATGGGGGATTTGAGTCTCATTTTTACTATTTATACTTGGACATGTGGCTGAGAAAGTTACCTGAGCAGGAGGCAGAAGGGTAGCTAGTACTAGCTACGATAAGTGTATTGAATCGTATGCCACAAACTTACTTTGTTCACTGTGATAATAAAGCCTCACATAGTTGGTTATAATTGCTTTAATCCTCTCTCTCTCTCTCTCTCTCTCTCTCTCTCTCTCTCTCTCTCTCTCTCTCTCTCTCTCTATTGCTATGGCACCGTGCACTGTCGACTACGATGTACTTCAGCTTCCCAAGTGGCTTGCTCGCACGAGTACAAACACGAATGCGAAATTGTGTTGCCTTTTGGCTGCCTTTGTACTCACTGCAGCTCCCAAAATTGGACTCCACCAATGCCTATACCTTACCTTGCGGCTGCGGTCCACCTTCAATGCTTCTGGAATGTTCACCGACTTTCCAGGGACTGAGCTGCAACAGACTGACGGACTGACAGGCCTAAACTATGGAGCCTACCAGTTTCAGCCTACCGACTAACTGTATACCCTTGACCTAAGCACCTACCGGTTGGGGTTACGGTACACGGGACACGGACATGGAACTGGGACTGGGACTCTGAGATGCGTGAAATCCTTTCACAACGAATTCTGGCCCATTCCTAACTCTGCAATATACGGTGCTCACGTCAGTGGCATTCTTCTGCCAGCACAGCTGTGGCATGCAGGGATTGCCCACGGCCCCTAAAGGGGAGGTAAATCACAGACCAGCACAGGCCCTCGACTGCACGCCTCACATTTTCACGCAGTCCTAGGGCCACAGACATGTTTCTACCAGAGACCCCAGGTAGGGCATATCGAGTCTGTTCTTGTTTCCCCTTGTTTATTTAATATCTATTAGGTTTCAGAGTATTTTTGTCTGTTCCAGGTTCTGTCTCGTCTGGGATGTGTCATTTGAACGTTGTCCTGTCCAAACAGGCATTTCTGGCTGTTAGGGCCTAGTTGCACTACTCGCCATCGACCACAATACCTGGCCGACTAGTGGCGAGTGAAAAAAGAAGAACATTGGGCCTCACTGCACTATGCTAGACACATGAAAAATTTCAAGATTACGTCTAGTGCTGTCAGACTCCTGGATTGGCATCAAGTGCTGTCGTCGCTGCACTTACTCCGGACTCTCGACTCTCGTGAGCATTCTTGACTGTCGGACAGAAGATAGAGAAACTAAAAAGACACTACACGACAGGGCAGTGACGATTTGTCCACCGAGACTGGAGGCCAACTCTCAAATTTGCAAACCCCGCGAAGGGTCTGGTCGGCCTCTTTTGAGAAAAACGCCCCTGCAGGTGGGAACTGTGGAATCTTCAAGAGCTCGTCCCATGGTCCTTTTCTGACACCTCTTGAAGGACCGGACCAAGAGCATTTTTCCACAGTTAGTGCAGTGTTGACTCACTCTTGACGTTTTCGAGAGTGAATCTGACAGCTCTTGAATGGAAATTCAGGACGCGGCATCAAGAGTTAGTGCAGCGGTGATGAAGTCTTGATTTCTTAAGGTTCAAGAGTAGTGTAGCGACGCCCATTGTCGTGAGTCGGAGGCCTAGTTGCACTTACTCACCATGATTCGGTTTGAGCAGAAAGGTTAAACCACCAGTACCGTTCTCAGCTATATATGCCGAGCCTAAAATCGCCCTGTGCGCTGAAAGAAACCGAGCCGGCGCGGGACTATTTTGGCTGGCGCCGCCAGCCATTTTGGTCCGGTACCGAACCCCACCGAACTCCCGCATTACCCGGCGTGTCTCAGCAAAACAGCTGGGAAAGGTACTGGCGGTTAAAAAATGGTTGTCCGTGACATCTCCAGCCACGCAGCTGGAGTACTCACCAGCAAGTGATTTTGTGGAGGGGTCACTAAGACTACCCTCCACAAAACAGCAGTGCAAGTGGAGGACCTCGCCACAAGCTGTGGAGGATAGAAAGGAAAACTTGCCATGCTATTTGACAGGTTTCACACGGGCAAGGTTGCCAAGCAAGTGCAACCATCCACCTACAGGTTTCACACGTGCAAGTTTGGTGAGCAACCATGCACCTACTTGCCAAACTTGGTGGATGGTGTCTGCTCTTACAAGCACCACTAACACTGGAGGGGGCATTTTTTCTGGAAAAAAAAAAGGACCAGCTGGGCTGAATTCAGGTCCCGCGGTCGAGTTTCAGGCCTTCCTGGATTTTGTTTCAGGCTGGGCTGGACCGCTTTTGTCCTTCCCGGGATTCAGCCCCGTGTCCTATTCTGAGGACATCCCAGTTGCATCAGCAGGGAGGCCTGGCGTCCAGTAGGGACCCAGGCATGCCTTTTTTCCTTTTTTCCTTTTTTTTTCCTTCTTTTTTTACATTTTATTTAAATTTGAATGGAACATCGCTGGCTCGAAGGCCATGTGATTCAACAAGTCACCATGATTCGCCGCAACAACGGGCAAGCCCGGATCGGCCTTTTATCCAATAAATACATCCCTTCCAGAAGTCGGGATATGCTGCACGTATTAGCTCTAGAATTACCACGRTTATCCGAGTGGTAAGGAGACCACCAAATAAATCGTAACTGATTTCATGAGCCATTCACAGTTTTCTTTTTTCTTTTTTTCTTTCTTTTCACTTTTAACAAAAGGGACCCAAGGTGTACTCCGGTCCATCAGTGGGGCCGACGGTCTTCACTGGGGACCCTTCTGGCCCAGGTTGTCGTAGAGGTTGGATGCCTGGCCTGGTAGGTTAGCCTTCAGTAGTCACCATTTGGCCGCTCGAATGGCCTATTGGGAAACCAACCCACCACGGGGCACCATTTCGTCTACGTTATTATCTACATCGTGGGCCGAGCCTGCGGGCATGGGACCGTATTGTGTTCACACTTACACGTGCATGGCTTAGTCTTTGAGACAAGCATATGACTACTGGCAGGATCAACCAGGTTGGCAGGTAGCGGGTGTAAGGAGCAGTCGTAAGGAGAGATGGCGGAAGGGCACGTAGGCACATCACGCTGACCAGCCTAGCAAAAGAACGTCCAAGAATCATGGGATATGAGATGAGCTACCGACACACCGCAAAGTCTGGCCCCTTGGATTGCAGGTAAACTCCCCCTCCCGAGGCCAGTGCCAACGATGAGGTGCAAGCAGACCACACAATCCAACACAGCCCGCCACATCCGCTCATTCCATTGGCTACGAACAGCACCCGCCCACTCCACGTCCTGAGATCGTGAGATCACCACACTCTCCGAACAGCGGCGTGCACGAAGGAACCACCGACCGCTTGGATCACAACCGGATGCAACCGTCCACACCACGCATCCAACATGCTCGGACCGACCGAAACCCTCCATCTGTGTACGTTGGAGCAAAAGGAACATCCCATCCCCCTTGGATCCACGTGCACCTGTTGCCATCAGCCATGCCAACAGAACTCGACGCAGGCAAGCCGAAGAGACAGAGTGCGATAGCCTTCACAGCCCCCTACCAAAACGGAGTGGAACCACAACACAACATGATCCGTCATGATGTGCAGGATAACGAGATCAGGCCATGGGGCACACGGCAGGGACAGGCGCACATTCCAACAAGTCGGGCGGATGATGGGCCCAACCTTACGGGGCAGTCCGTGGAAGCATCAGACATCCCACAAGACTCCCCCTTCACAGATGGCAACCAGCCGAAGCAGGGCCGCGGCCACCTGCACCACCACTCCATGCTGCCACTCGGATGGTAAAGAGCACAGAGTCTCCTTACCAAGTCACTACACCACCCAAGGCAAATGGAATGTGTCATTGTGAGTATGGACGCGAAGACCACACCACAACAATGCTGCATCCCCTCACCCCGAAACCTACCAGACGAGGGTACTAGAGCTGAGAGTCAGTGATCGACACCGCCACCTCCACCACCTGCAAATGACCGCCAACCGGACCGCCAGAGGCATCGTAAGAGGATGAGCAGAGGGTGAACGCAACGAGCCACCAGCCAGCAACACGGCATTGAAAAGCCCCAACAGCTGCAACCGCCGCCAGCAACAAGTGAGCTGTTGTGGAAGCCCTCCCAGAGAGATGACTCCAGGCCCGAACGGCGCCACAAAAATCGTCTGTCGACCATCCAGAGATGACTCCGCCCTCCCACGCAAACCGGAAACCGGAAACCACCGAAAGCATGTGCAGAGACTCGACCAGAGAGTCCCTCGTAACTCGAGTACAAGGTCCCAAAACTCACACCCGGAACGTCAACCCCATCGACTGCAAGGTTTCTGCTAAGCAGGCACGCCCCTTGGCAGGCCTTTTTTTCAGGCCAGCCCATTAGGCCAGGACTTGGGCCTGCCTCTGGGACCGTCTATAGGCCACTCGACTGGACGGGCCCAGCAGCAGGCTCAGGGGACTTTCCGTAGGCCCAGCGGTCTCCACGGCCAGTTCTCCTGGGAATATACACGAGAAGGCCGGGTGTCTGCAGTTGCGCCTTGATCTTGGTTACCACGGTAGTTCTGTTTCTCTCTTCTCTACCCCCTTTCCTTTCTTTCCTCTCTCTTCCCCTCTATCTCTCTTCACTCCTTGCTCCTCTCCACAGTTTTGCTCAAGGAAGACTCGACGTTGGATGGATGCTTTCACCACGTCATATCTGAAAGATTGAATAGGAAAGAGTTTACTCTATTCCACCAGCGCACTCAGTCCGAGGCACGCAGTTTTGAGCACACAGTTTGGCGGGATGCTGCGACAGCAGCTGTTAGAGGCGCAGCGCTAGCGCTAGCGTTAGGGCCGGTCAAGTAGGCGGTGCGTCGAAGGGGGACGGGGCGGAGGGGAGTGAAGAGGGGGAGAGCGAAGTGGGGTCGGGGTCGGGTTTGGGTTTGGGTTCGGGTTGAGAATGGTAGCCATCTTCAAAAGATGCACAAGAGTTGGAGCAGCATGCACACAATACAGTGAAGCATCAGCTGTGCACAAACAAGTTAGCAACAGGAGAGTTGGTCCTAGCAGTTGCAGGGCGGTGCGTTTTGCGTGTAAGTTTCCTTCTACTTGTTCGTCTATCTTTTTCTAAGGGCAATTTTTTTTTCTTCTTGTCAAGTTTTGCATGAAATTCGTTGACTCTCTTGGCGATACATTCGTATAAAATCTTCAGCGAAGGTGTAGTGTACTGAGCACTGCCATAGAAATGACAAGTACCTGTCCGCCTCTTTCAGGGAAGTGGAGTACTGACAACGAGAAGGGAGGTAACGTTCCGAGGGGGTTAAAAGAACGACGATTGCACCCTCACACACAGACACACACACACACAGAGAGAGAGAGAGAGAGAGAGAGAGAGAGAGAGAGAGAGAGAGAGAGAGAGAGAGAGAGAGAGAGACTCTTTTTTTTCTATAGACGCATTTTGCCCCTCGCTTGCCTGCTTGCGTGCTTCATATCGGCTCTTCCATTTAAGAGGAGGCGGAACCGATGCAAGGCTGAAACTAATCATCACCAAGCTCGTCCGATGAACAGACAGATTACACCTGCCCGGATGCACAACCGGTAGGAGTATTGACAGACAGTCACTACAGCCACTACCTTACCTTGATACATATCATTTCTTCTCCTCATTTAGCGGAAGGAAAAGGATTGCAAGCAAGCTAATCATCAGTGCTCGTACGAGGTAGAAGTAGGGGTAGAGGTAGAGGTAAAGGTAGAGGTGGAGGTAGAGGTATAAGTAAAGGCAGAATTCGATAACACCAATATCTAGCGATCTACCGAGACAAAGCCATGAACTACCCCTCCCCCTTCTTACCAATCATCCTATCTATATGGAAGACACATCACAATGATCACATGCAGCAAACCAATCATCAAAGCTCGTACGTGTTTGTATAGACAGCTTTACACCTACCGGTGACTGTACGTGTACGTGTACGTGTACGCGTACGTGTACGTGTACGTGTACGTGTACGCGTACGTGTAAGTTTACGTGTACATGTACGTGTACGTGTACGTGTACGTGTACGTGTAAGGGAATACACCCACAGTCACTGCGCTCCCTCCACATCAACTCTCCCATTTGGATTTGAAAAAGAATCAAAATCAATCACAGCGACATGGAGGTGTAGGTGTAGGTGTAGGTGTAGGTGAACGTGTAGGAATAGGCGCACAGTCACTAGTACGTTCCCTCCACATCAATTCTCCCATTTGGATGGGAAAAGTATCCAAACCAGTCACAGCTGGGCCGTGCGCGCCCCCTTCTCCCGTTCCCCAGCGTGGCGCTTCGCCCTTGATGCTGCTGTTCATTCTGCAAATTATTGCCAAAAGTTTTACAGTATAGTTAGCGGATGAAGGACCGCGCAAGAGCACAAAAAAAAAAAAAAAAAAAAAAAAAAGGAAAATGAAAAGAGGTTCCGAAGTGGTGATGTTAAATCTTTCGGCGTTGACCCCGCCTGGCTCTTTTGCCGATCGGTGGGTGTGCCCTACCAACGAACCGTTACAACCTCTATCTCTCATTCTTAACCCACCGCGTTTCCCTCCCTCTCCCACTTTTGCCTCCCTCTCCCACTTTCCACTTTTCCTCTCCCTCTCCCTCTCTGAGGTGTGTGCGTAGGTCATTCGTTCGTCACCTGCTGTGTATCCTGTCTCTTATACACATCTAGATGTGACTTTTGCCTCCCTCTCCCACTTTCCACTTTTCCTCTCCCTCTCCCTCTCTGAGGTGTGTGCGTAGGTCATTCGTTAGACACCTGCTGTGTATCTGTCTCTTATACACATCTAGATGTGTATAAGAGACAGCAACAAAGACCTTACTCCCCCCGACTACACCTCTCTCTAGGAGAAGCATGACTGCCCTGACTATACTTAGCCAGCTAGGATGGAGGAGCCTGCTGTACGCATTCATGATGATTTGGGGGGGGGGGGGGGGGGGGGGGGGGTTTTCTTTTAGAGGGGAAAGGGGGGCGAGTGAAGGGGGGACGGGGGGAATTTTCTTGCGGTGCATCTTGCATCATTGTTTGCCTGCCGAGGAAGGTGCATTGTACTGAAAGGGAAAAAGAAAAAAGGAAAAAAAAAAGAAATGGACTGACGTTCTCCCCACAATGCAACGGAGTGGACATCTATGATTGCAGGGGTCCCCTCTGTATATATAGCCTTAGCAGTAGTTGTAGGTCCTTTTTTTTTCCGTTCTCCTTTGGGAGCGGACTATATATAGCCTTAGGAGTAGTTGTAGGTAGGTAGTGAAAGGTGAAAGAATGTGAGAGAAGAACGTACAGTGTATAGTTAAAAAAACACTAAGAAATGCAACGGAGTGGTGATGCTGATGGGGCACTGGAGGCAGGTGCACAAAGGGGGCCGAAGAGAGGAACCACAAAAACCACGACAGCAAACCACCACCTCTATTGCAGAGTTGCAACTTGCAAGTCCCGATCGCATCCGTCCATCTTGTTTTTCCGTCGTCGTTAAGGATTCGAAATCGTGTTCTGTTTACTGATGATAATTACTACATTAAAAAAAAAAACAAAAAAAAAAAACACTACATGCAGCCATCGTTCAGCCACATAGGCTGGGTACGTGCTGGGTACGTGCCTTCCGTATGGCGCAGAGAATGGCGTTGGCGATGGCGATGGAGATGTCGATGGAGATGGTGATGGAGATGCCGATGCCGATGGCGATGGCGATGGCGATGGTGTATCGAATCAAACGCTCACGAAACAGCGCTGCTGACACGTGTCATCCAACGAACATGATAGCCATCAGATGCCGATGGCAAACCGAATCAAACCACACGATCGCTTACGAAACAGCGCTGCTGACACGTGTCATCCAACGAACATGATAGCCATCAGATGCCGATGGCA
>BFEA01000484.1:295855-322896 GCA_003427395.1 Chara braunii
GGCCTTGAGGTATTATCATCGGACTAACCAGCCCAGGAAAATTCAATCTTGTGTCTAATCTGACAATGGTGGCCTTTTCAGCCCAGGGTGGCCTGATAGCCTTAGGGTGGCCTGATAGCCTTCAGGGAACCCCCAACCGGGGGCACCGGCCAGGGGACAGCCGGTGGCAGAGGGACCGAGCATCATCTGAGTGGCCAGTCGCTGTGCCTCCCCGATTACCCCTCCCCCTATGAACATCAGCAGAGCCTGCTTTTTAATGCCAATTGGGGGGACCAACGGGTTATCTCTAGGTGGCGGGCGCCAAGCATGCCCAGGAAGGTACATGAGGCCAATGGGGATTGAACCCAAGACCTCCTGAATGCCACTTGCGTGCCTTACCGACTGGGCGCCAAGCATGCCCAGGAAGGTACATGAGGCCAATGGGGATTGAACCCAAGACCTCCTGAATGCCACTTGCGTGCCCTACCAACTGAGCTAGGCCGCTGGATCTTATTCTTTTTTTTTGCGCAGGGCCAATGCTAATTTTCTCTGTATCTTTCCAATTTTAACAGATGTCCCCAACGACTTAGGAGGGACTTTTAAGATCCGCCTCTGATGAAAAGTATCAACGCCGACGCATGGCTAGGGCACGTCAGCGCTGCGTTAGCGCTAATCTGGCGCTAATTTTCGCTCGACACTACCGGGGATGGTAAGGTCACAGCGAAACCTAGCAAAACGCTGATGCGAGCTACCGATGTCATCGGCACCTCCCAGAAGTGGTGGAGGGAAGGGCACGAGTCACCATCCCCACGATGGAGGTTCTACGGTGAGCTGCCTGTAGTGGAAGATTTCGGGCCAGGATCGTTCCCTACCCCTGTGGCGATTCTAAGTATGATGCCCTCGACTACTACGGTGGCCGTGGAAATACCGCTATCCTGCAGACTGTCTCAGAGTTACGGGTTGGATTCTTGAGGCGTGAGATGATGCTGAGCTGCTTCGACCCGAAGCGGCGACTTCCTTGGTGGAAACAGGTATAATGTCTCTCCCGTTCTACACCCTTCAGTGGTATAGGTGAGGGGAGGGGAGTAATCTTGTTGCACGCCCTAATTTTATTGGAAGCTCCGATTATTTAGAAAGTAGTTAATTACCGAGGTTCGCAATTCTTTTCTTGACGTTTATATTCCAGTTAGGCTGTATGTTCCTTGGAGTTCTAGTGCACTCATGGCTTCGTCCGGCCCATTGATGCCGATTTCGCCTGAGGAAAAAGATCGGATCCGTGACATCATTGCACAATGCTACATTGATGGAGTTCTACCCCCACGTCTGGCCCCTTCGAAAGTCGATGTGGGGGATGACTACATCAAAGTTACGGTAAACCAGGATTTGTACAAGATCCAGGCCGAGTGGCTGCGAGAACACGCGGTCACCATACTTTTTGGAGACGAATCTTAGTCCATCACCACCGATGTTCAAAAACTGATCATTCAAATTTACGAAAATGGCTGGGCAAATTCAGGTCAAGCTTCATCCCCTCTTAAACGTGGGTTATTTCACAATGAGGGGCAAAACTTGATCACCTATGTTGCACCTACGAAGGAGATAGCCAAATGGATGCTGCGTGTGGCCCAAACGGAAACAACGATGGATACTGTCACCTACAAGATCTCATTCAGACCTTGGATGACAAAACAAGAGTTGTGGGAATGGAGGGAGGTCGCAAGACACAGGTTCTTTTGGCTTCGATGCCAGCAGGTGCCGGTGGGTATCTTAGGCCTACTTCCAGGAGCGATACACGATGCATATGGCAGTGAGTTACTAAAAGAATACCCTCCCTTCAAAGGTAACCTATCTCCCGATTTATTAAATGTCCGTTTTGACCTGGAATCTGTTGCGCGACTACGGTATAAAAAGTATCTCGTCGTTGACTTTGGAGCTGGTGGATATGTGGAAATCAAGGTAGTGTGTGCCGACACCCCCTGGTGCCCGGCCTGTCGAAAGCACTTCCACGCCGAAGGGGATGAAAATTGCTTCTCTCGCAAAAATCGTTCATATGCAAACGCTATCAAAGTCAACAGGGATGAGGGAGAGAAGGATAGGGAAGAAGCAAAGGGAGACAAGGGGGGGACAAGGGCAAGAGGGAAGAAGCAGGGAAACCAGAGAAGGTGAGGAAAAGAGGAGAAAAAACCCTTAGGGAGAAAGACGGCTGGAAGGTCAATTGAAAGGGAACGTTGGAGGGAAAGGGGCGAAAGTCCCCACCCCAGCTCTGGGTGGAAAGGGTGGAACGACGGAACCCGCTGGGCCGGAAGGTGGTCAAAAAGAAGGTGGGTCACAGGGAGATAAAGAGAAGGGGGGAGAGGAAGGGGGGGATAAGATGGAGAAGGGAGGTAAAATGGTACTTGACAAGAAAGAGGAGGACGAAGAAGAATTAATGGATGAAGACCAGATGCCCCTGACAAGGGAAAAATGGAAAAGGGATGACAAGGGGGATACCCCAGAGGATGATTCCGACCACAATTTTGAAGTCAAGGGGAACGAATTAGTTCTGCATAAGAATGATAAGTATTCCCCAATGACAGTCGCCCCAGTTTCGTTCTCCGAAAAAGAGGAATCAGATCTTGAACACCCATCAGAGGATGAGTCCCAGGTTCGAAGGTCAATTCGTAGGTCACTTCGGAAAACCTACTTAAACGATACCTACGCATCCTCTCAGGAGGGTACAGATGCAGACTTTGATTACAGCGTTAAAACTATGTACCTCCTCAAGAACGACCGCTCCGATGTACTAGCTGAGAACCAACCAGAATCGGACGGGGAGGATTTTCGCTCGGTGGGAAGCCATAGTCTGACCCCTAGGTCGGCAGAAGGCTCGGCCGCCAAGGAGAAATCGTCCACGTCCCCTTCCAGTCTCACTCCTAAAAGAAACTGCGGGCTACAAGAAAGGAAACCACAGCCCAGGAACCCAGTCGGAGTTCAGTTGTGGTATCGACTTATCCAATCAAAACGACCAACCTGGTACTGAGTGCAAAGAACAAAATTCAGGGGAAGCAAGTAGTCAGTATCACATGATCAAGGGTACGATCTGGAGAGAGTGTGAAATCGGTGCCTACGATTACAAAAGAAGATAGGGAAAGCCTGGAAAGGGGTCCAATTCATGAAATGTTGTCCTTCACCTCATGGGACCATGGTTTTGACTCAACTAGACGATAAAGAAATGTTGTCACTTCCAGCTATTCCTACAACAGGCCCTCCATCGAACGACCTTTGGACCTCGTCCATCAAGAAACAGGTCTTGCAGGACCATTGCAACTGTGTCATCCTGCCGACACCCAAGCGGGGCCGCCAGATAGCCTCGACGCCAAAGAATAACAAGGTAATCTTCCACCTGGCCTGTATCACTCTGCAAGCCTTGACAACGAAAATTGAAAAATTAAAATCACTCAATATTTATTGGCTGCCACTGGCTAGATTTCTGGATACATCTTTGGACACTCTGGACGACATCTCCTTGGTAGAAGACCTTTCTGCGGAGGAGGTGGCCCAGTGGTTTCACCATACTGAGGCTGTGGATTATTTTTCTTCTGAACACTTTGCGACAAGCCTAATTAGCAAACAAGTTTCCACCCTACCCCCCAAGCAGGATAAAACTGTTAAACCAGGGGGAAGGGGGTCGAGATTAAGGAAAAAGATCTCAGGCTGTATCCAAACTCCAAACCACAGAGGATCGGGCCATGGTACTACCAAGTAAATCATGGTCTGCACCTGGAATGTACGAGGATTTGGAGACACTGCAAAGAAATTAAAAAAAATATGGTTTAAAGTATGGCTCCATACGCAGAATGTGCAGATAGCCTGCTTACAAGAAACCAAGCTAAGCTCAACTAAGTTGGCTACTTGCCGTCATTGGTGGGAGGGTCCTCAGTTGTGGTACCCTTGAGTAGGGTTGAAAGGAGGCATAGCGATCTTAGTTAATAAAGACCTGGACATCGCCATTTTGGACCAATACACAGACAATGAGGTCGTTGGGCCTGGATGAAATTTTTAGTAGATTCTGAGGAATGGGCTGTCATGTCAATATACGTTCCAGTGGAATACCCCCTCTGCCTCTCCTTTCTCAGAGACCTGCCCTCCATAATCCCGGACGTAGAGAACTTGATTTTGGCAGGGGATTGGAACACGGTCCTTAACCTTGGATTGGACTCTCTAGCAGCCAAACCACTTTGAGAAGATTCAAGAATGCTTTCTTCCTTCTGCGAAACACAATGTTTGTCTCATGTGTTTCGAAGCTTTAACTCCCTCGATAATGGGTTTACCTGGTACGGCCCGCCCCCTACGCCCACCTCCCCCGCCCCAAGGAAAAGACTAGACTTTCTCTTGGTTTGGGGAACTCCGTGGGACCGTAGCACATGCTGTGAGATGAGACCAGGGTCAATCTCGGACTACCATCTAGTCTTATTGGACATTATAACTAGAGATGCAATTAACAGAGATTGCCCCCCTTTAGGCTAAACGTTAATCTACTAAAGGATCAGGGGATTATTGAATGGGTCAACAAACATATGACAAAGGGAATTAAAGTATTTCTCAGTGACCGATAGTGTACAAGTACCGCGAGGGAAAGGTGAAAAGAACCCTAAGAAAGGGAATTTCAAATTAATCGCTTGAACAATGACTCAACCGGTTTTTGATTGAATAACTACTATAAAAAGATAGGATAAATTATCGTGTTTCTATCAGAAGAAAAATCAAAGTTATCAACAAACATATGACAAACTGGTTAGAGGCAAAGGATCTTTTTGCCGACTACCTGCTCTGGGCCGACACGGGTATCGCCATAGTGAGAGAGGCTCTCATCACCTTCTCTCGGATGAAAGCGGCGGCAAGAAAATGGCGTGAATAATCACTGGTTAATCAAATAACGCAAACAGAATCTGAAATGGGGAAAGATCCTTTTTCAAATATCCATTGGTTAGGAATCCGTAAAGAAGCCTTGGCCCAATTAGAGGCCCTGGAAATTCAAATCCAGGCGGAATGGCTTGAATTTCTAAACTTTACGGGTATAGTAGGCTATGATAGGATGACTAAGCTTACCTTTCACTCGCTGTTGATTAGACAATCTACGTCCTTGATTAGAGAATTAGCTCACCCCTTTGACGCAGCAGCTCCTCTGGCGACTGACACAGTTTAGATGTGTTACTACTCGCAGGCCCTGGGACCCCCCCCAGGGAGACCTGTCAGAGTCATCCCCATTCTGGAATCTAATGACTAAGATTATTTCACATGAAATGGCTATAGATCTGGATAAGTCCATGGAAGAGCATAAAATCCTCATTGCAGCAAGAATCATGGTGAAAGGCAAATGCCCCGGGCTCGATAGCCTCCCTATCGAATTTTCCTTGGCTACGTGGGAATCCTTTGGTCAATTTCTGTGTGAAATTTACAACCATGGGCTACAAACAGGTGCCCTTCATAAGGGCTTTACGAAGGGAATGATTTCCCTGATGTACAAAAAAAGCGACAAATGCCAGGTTCGTAACTGAAGACCCATATCTGTGCTAAACATGACTTACAAACTGTTCGCTAAAACTTTGCCCTACGGTTGACTAGATACCTCCCCGACCTGATTGGATGGGATCAAGGTGCCTTTGTTAAAGGACGCTCCATATACGAAAACATCTTGTCCAACGTTCAGGCTCTAGAAGTAATTAGCACAGAAAAAAAGGATGTCGTGGTCATGCTTCTGGATATGGAAAAGGCCTACGACAGGGTGGGCTGGAATTTGGTCCACACCACCCTCCAAAAAATGGGCTTTGGCCCAGGCTTTCGGACCTGGGTAACTGCCAGCTACTCAGCATCCTCTGTAGTAATGGTTAATGGAAAATTGTCAGAGGAGTTTCTCCTAACTAGGTCGCTTAGACAGGGGTGTCCTTTGACTCCACTTCTCTTTGTACTTCAACTAGAAATTTTGTTAGACAACAGTAGGAATAACCCTGCCATAGTAGGTGTGAAACTTGCCCCTGGACTAGAATGGATGGGGGGCCACTCGCAGACGACCTGAGTTTGGCATGTGACCCAGTAGTTCTACAGGAGCTTAAGACAATTATAGATACTTATTGCGATCTGTCGAAGGCTTCCATAAATTGGGACAAGTCAGTATACTTCCTTCCCCCTAGCCGCCTGCTACAAGTGGATTGGGGACTAAAACAAATACCGTTGAATGCCTCAGAACGATTTTTGGATGTCCAAGTGTCATTATCGGACTGTGCAGAAACTCAAGAATCGCTGTTGGCAGACAGGGTAGCCTCCAGGATTGCGGGCTGGAAGAGAAACTTCAAGTTGTCACTGTTCGGACGAGCAATGATACTTTCTTCCGCAACCCTATTATTACTGTGTTTCCCACTTTCAATTCATTTACTGGACGAAAGAGCTTACACTCGAATCAAGCAGGATTCAGCCCGGTATCTCTGGAAACCAGCTGCAACAATACAACAAGGATTCATTTGGAAGGTAGCGTGGAGACTATCACTCTGCCCAGAGCACAGGGCGGCTTGGGCATACTGGACCCAGCCCATCAGAACCTTGCCTTGCTTTGCAAATGAGTGACAGCAGCGTGTTTTGGGCCACGATCCAAACTCTGGGTCAGATTGGCGGAATATACTCTATCTAAAGAATGAAACTTGCTCAGGACCTCAGATGTTTGGCTCTGTTTCTTTATACAGTCATACACAGCGAAACGACCCAAATCAAAAATTTGGCGCAATATTCTTGGCACAAACTGTTTCCCCATACCCTTGCCCAACCCCAAACGAGAGGGGATGTCTTGAATCAAATTTTATTTGAAAACCCTTTTATCATCTCCCAAGAGGGTTATAAGTACAAAGCAGACGGTAGCCCATGCTCGTTTGGTAAAGTCTGGGTGGAAAAGGGAATTGTCCAAGTGAAAGACTTGTGGGACACAGACCTAGACTCCTGGGTACCAACATTTGTTCTAAGAAAGAAACTCCCCCGCCTGCGCAGGGTGGAAATCAACTTTGACAGTTTGTTAACCGCGATTCCCGATTTATGGAAATCTATGCTTCCCAGTTCAGTGGAACACGGTCAAGGCACGTGGGTAGTGAACCCCACGGACAGATCAAAGGTCTGGAGAGTTGTGGGCCCAGAACTGCCACAAGGTATAAGGGTACAGGTTTGGAAGCGGAAATTGGGGAGACAGGTGGAGCCAACATTACAGAAAATGGAGGACAAAGTGGTAGCTACAACTTTGGATTGTGTTGAGTGCCGGGTCTGGCTGTCTCAATCAGGCACCAACGAATCTGCCAAAGTATAGATCGAAGATGCTTCTGTGTTCCAAATAGAGCCTCTCTTATATGGATGGACAGACACTACTGGCCCAGGAAACCTAGTTCCGGTGGCAGCATGTAAATCTAAGGTTGGAGTTCAAATCCTACATACAAGAGTAAAGAAACAGCCGGTGCAAACAACCTCAAAGAGATTAGCCAAGGAGCCAGGATTCCAGTTAGGCAACCTTGATCTCTTTGCAGTTTGGAAAGCCATGAAACAGATGGTCTCTCAGAAACAAGCTAGTATATTATGGCTACATCCCTACTAGTAGCCCCCTCTGCCTCTTGGCCAGTTTCGAAAGGAATGGGAATCCTTGAACAATGCTCACAATCTAATTGGGGATGGGAGATTGCCACACACATCTGCTCCACTGTCCCTATTCTTTCCAAATCTGGGAATGGTGGGGAGAAAGATGGAGGATAACTTCAGATGGGAGCTTTTTGTGGTCTCAGGAATGGTTACTGTACGGACTGACCAAGGAAAACACAGATTTTACTGCACGATGGCCTTACATCGCCCTCACCTGTAGAGGTGTGATCATGGAAGCCATTTGGTTAGCCCGTAACAAGGCAGTATTCAATCAGGAGCATACCTCATATCAGAGTGTGGTGTCTAAGGCCAATTCACTGATAAGGCAATCCATTCGGGTGGACTGGCATAGCCTCCCAATCGGAAAAAAACCAGTTTTGGTTCAATCAGACTTGGTGGCAAAAAGAGAAATTGATGAAAATTGCTATAGATGGCAAATTAATCCTCGCAGACTGGTTGCTTCCTGACCCGTCATGATCCAGGCCTCACTTTGGGGGCCCTCCTCTCTTCGCGAAGGTCGATTATGGTCCTGCCATCGTTGTACCACAACATTGTCGGAGATAAGCTCTCTTAGGGGTCGACATTAGACCCCGTACCATTTTCGGCAGTGGGATGAATTGATTGGTTTACTGAGTTAAGTTGTTATTTCTTTCGGTTTTGCAACCAAGTAGGTAATATTGGGAAGGTAGTCTGTTTTTGGTTGGGTTTTGACCCAGAACGGAGAGTTTTGTATTTAGATTGTACGGTCTTGGCGTGCCATGAGTGCTTTTGATTAGAAGGTGTGCCGGACCCGCCGGGATGGCGGTCCGACAGGATGGAGAAAAAGGGGTTGAGGAAGGAGGAAGTGGAGATGGAGCTGGAAGGGACAGTGCAGCTCCGACGCAGACTCAACACCGCACGTACTCCAACAGTGCCAAAATTAAGAATGATGAAAATCAGTAAATAGTTACTATCTTCCAATTAAAAAAAAAAAAAAAAAAATATTGGCAAGAAAAAAAGAAAAAAAAGAATGATTTTTACTTTAAAAGTAGGTGATTCAATTTCATTTTCTCCTATAAATATTAATTAAAGTTTTAATGGAATACAGTTTTCTCAACAAGCAAATAAATCAATTCTATTATAACAAAAAGAGAGAAATACATTACATTTAAATAGAAAAAATACAATCATGGAGGCGACCGTCTGCAGCTGAGGAACGGTCTCAGAGGGAGCGGACTCGTCCTCAACAATCTCCTCAGCTGGAGGAGGAGGAAGAGGGTCAGTCGACTGAGCAGGGGCAAACATCTTAGCACGACGAGCACGATCATATGCACGCACCAACATCCTGGCGTGCTGCAAGTGCTCAAGGGGCTCCCAAGTAGCCTCCTCATTAGGATATCCGTTCTTACGCACAAGGTAATTGATGCGTAGAGAGATATCGTCGGTCACTCGGCGAGATACGATGTCGGAAACGACGAACTCTTCGTGACCGTCCACTATGATAGGTGGAGAGCGCTCATACGGGCGTCCGGCGGAGCGCTCAAGCGGTCTTGGATAAGGACGCAGCAAGGAGATGTGATAAACATCGTGTACGCGAGCCTATCGAAGGTAATCAGGTAGCTTCACGCGGAAGCTGACCGGACTAGCGGCAGTATCAGAACCGACGGCCTGAAGGATGCGGCATGGACCGAAGAAACGACGCCTGAACTTGCGAAGCGTATCCGCTTCGAGCTGTAAGTGGCGTGCGTCGACGAGCACATCGTCACCGACTTTGAATGGATGATCCATTCATGATTGGTTCGCTCGTGCGACCATGCGAGTCTGGGAGTCGGCTAGACTCTCGTGTGCGCGCTTCATAATCGCCACCATGTGGGCGATCCAGTCGTCAAGCACAGGACAGCGAGTGTCTGGGCGCAACCGCGATGGTCATAGGAAGTCCGCGAGTACGCGAGGGTGGTAGCCGAGGTCGCAATAGAATGGCGACATCCCCGTGGTTGGCGAAACAACATGGTTGTACGCAATCTCCACGTGGGCTAAGTGTAAGTCTCACTGCTGGTCATCCCTAACAAACTTTCGGAGGATATTACCGAGAGTTTTATTGGTGACCTCAGTCTGACCATCCGTTTGAGGATGGTAAGACGATGAGAAGTGGAGCTGGGATTCGTACACCTCGTGTAGGCGTCGCCAGAATGTGCTGGTAAAGCGCGGATCACGGTCGGAGATGATGCTCTGAGGTAAGTCGTGATCTCTCACGACTCGGTCGAAGACGATGTCGGTGACCTCACGAGCGCTAATGCGATAGCGGCACGGGACAAAACGTGCACGCTTCGTGAAGCGATCGACGACGACCAAGATAGCATCATGACCGCGCTCCTTGGGTGGGCGGAGGGGACCAATGAAATCCATCGAGATGGACTGCCAACGACCCTCCGGTATGGGTGAAGGCTGAAGTAACCCATACGGGAGGTGGTTCACACTGTTCACCTCCTGACAGGTAGGACACTTCTGAATGTAGGCTTTGACGAAGTCCTTGGACTTYGGCCAGACGTATAGGCSGCAAACACGAGCMAACGTCTTGTGGAAGCCCATATGRCCGRCARYTGCCTGGTCATGGAACTCTGCTACAGCCTGGACGCGGAGCTGTCCGGTGGAGGGAACGCAGATACGTGGTTCTAGCTGACCAGATCTGCCATGCCAGTACACAAGGCCGTTCTCCCTGAGGGAGTAGGAAGGAATGGTCTTGCCACTCCGGAGTGTCGTGTGGATGACGCGATAATCGGGGCAGTGGTGGTACTAAGCGCGATATGCGTTGATCACCGACTGATCAACAGTGGTGATGGAGATGGCAGCAAGATGAATGGGTTCATGATTGTGATCAGGACGGTGGGACAAGGCATCGGCGGCGCTGTTCGTTTCACCCTTGATGGGCTGAGTGGTGAAACTGAACTCGGATAAGTCACGCCACTAGCATGCCTGTCGAGGAGAAAGCTTAGGCTTCATGAGGAAAGCCTGGACAACTGAGTTGTCCGTGCGCACTGTGAAGGGCGCCCCGTGCAGATAATGACGCCAATGCCAGGTAGCATAAACTACTGCGAGAACCTCACGTTCATCGACAGTGTAGTTTATCTCGGCAGGCAGTAGCTGACGAGAGTAGAAGGCGATCGGGCAATCCCCAGCACGAGCCTCAACAGTCCCATCCTCCGCGATGGTCGGAGAGTAAGTAATAGGAGGACTGTCAGTGGAGGGAAGTAGTGGGAGGATAGGCGTCGGTCGAGAAGCAGTGTCAGCAGGAGGGGGGGGGGAAGGAGAAAAATGGGGATAAGGTAAATCGGGAGCAGAGGGAAACACTTGAGAAAGTACTGCTCCTACTGCAAAATTTGACGCATCAGTGGTGACGATGAAGGGGCGATCAAAATCTGGGAGGCGAAGAAACGGCGCACAAGACACCGCCTTCTGAGGGCGCGGAAGGCGTCCTCGCAGAGGGGTGTCCAAAACCACGGCGGGTTCTTCCGGAGGAGGGTGGAGGTAAGGACGTAGGAATACCTAGCGTATCCCTGGATAAAATTACTATAGTAGCTGGTGAGGCCTAGRAARCWGYGAAGCTGCTTGGCAGAYGTGGGGATGGGCCACTCTGCAATAGCAGTGATCTTCGCGTCGTCCATGTGGAGACCCTGGTCAGACACATGGTGTCCTAGGAAGTCCACTTTGCGCYGGGCAAAGCGGCACTTACTRAGCTTGGCATAGAAGCCATGCTTGCGTAAGCGCTGTAGGACATCGCGGAGGYGTCTGATATGGTCTTCTAAGGTACGACTGTAGACCARGATGTCGTCCAGGTATAYGARAACGTATTCTTCAAGGATGTCCCTGAAGATGTCGTTCATCGCCGTCTGGAAGGTGGCAGGTGCATTGGTGAGGCCGAATGACATCACCGTGAACTCGTAGTGGCCGAAGCGCGACCGGAAGGCGGTCTTCGGCGGATCCTCTGCGGCAACGCGGATCTGGTGATAACCGCTACGAAGGTCGATCTTCGTGAAGAAGCGGTTGCCTGCTAGACGATTAAACAACTCATCCGCGCGGGGCATGGGATAATTGTTCTTAACCGTGTAACAGTTAAGGCCACGGTAGTCGATGTAAAGGTGGAGAGTTCCGTTCGCTTTGCGAGCAAAGAGGACAGGTGCACCCCAAGGGGAGTTACTGGGTTTAATGAAACCCAGTCGAAGGAGCTCCTCAAGCTGACGTTTAAGTTCTGTCGCCTCTGGAATCGAGAGTCGGTACGGTGCCTGATGGTGAACACGATAGTCGGGCACGAGCTGAATAAAATGCTCAACACCGCGCATTGGAGAGATCCCGCTGTATGAGAAATACGGAGGGAAGACGTCGCGGTACTCTCGCATCAGGTCAGAAACGGTGGACTCTAAGTCTGCCGTGAACCGTGTAAGTTCCTCAATGTCTGCATCGACACGAGACTTATGTGTGGACTCGACAGTCGACGGCGCAAGGGCCTGGGACGTGGAGGGGGTATCCGCAGGCTGATGGGTGAACGTAGAGATGGGAGCCGCGAAGATGGAGAAAGAGTCAGCAGGATCGGGCTCCAGTGAGATGAGCTCAACCTCGGGACAGAGTGGATCGTAGCAAAGAAGATCCATGACGTTCACTGAGTAGAAGTGAGCAAACTGACGAGGAGAAGTGAAGGTCATGTCTGGGTGGGACCCAGAGGGGCGAGGGTGCTGGGGAGGTAGGTCTGGAGGGGTGTCGCCCGTGGTTCCAATGAAGGGGACTCGATGAGTCTGACCACACTTCGTTTTGAGAACGAGTGTCTCGGTCGCCCATTCGGCCTCTGTGCCACGGAACCGGCGAGACCAGGGAGTGCCAAGGATAAAGTCGTACCCAGTCTCTAGCACGTCGAAGTATGCGGAGGAATGGTAGTGCCGAGGCGCCTGGGTACTATCCGGTGGCTGGAGGCTGAGGGAGAAATGGAGGTCGGGGACCGTCTAATCGAAAAAACGTTGTGTCTTGTTATCTCCAAGGGTAACGGAGATAGGAGAGCGAGACCCAGAGGTAGCTAGGCGAGCTTCCTCAACCACTCGAGGGTGAACGAAATCTCCCTGCGAGCCAAAGTCCTATAAAGCGCGGTACACCCTCGTAGATGTCCCTAGGCGAATAGAGATAATGGGTAGGATGCGATCAGGGTCAGAAAGCAGAGCGAGAAGATGACGCAGGACGTTGACGTGTCTCGTGAGTCGCTCCTGACGAGCCTGAAGAATGCTCAAGTCCAGGAGAGATGACACAACGTTATCACGAGTTGCCAACTGAGCGCTACAACGGGCTGTGCGAATGGCGAGACGCGTCGAACTTTCCATAAAATCTCATAAGTTCTTTATAATGACCATTAAAAGAAGTTCAATTAAAATCCTCAAAGAAACATATCAAATCTCAGGGCTAAGGCATCAAGTTGAGGTACAGGTATAAGCAAAGTTGTGTCGTGAGCAGATGATTCGGCAATCAACCAACCGACCTGTTATTAGTGATAACAGAAGATGACCCTTGTGGGATCAAGCTGAATCTAGTCTAAATCTTGAATCGAATCGATCAAGAGAACCTGTAACACAAGACATGTCAATTACCAAACTAAGTTCATAAGTGTATGGAAAATAAATCCCCATGGCACGTTCTCCCTCAAGACTCTCCTGATAACCAAGCCTAGGTCTATCTCTAAGTCAGTGCTGTCGAGCGCATCGGTCCGACACCGCACGTGGCAGCGCGGGACCCTCTCGGCCGCGTCACGCAGGAGTTGGACCAACCTCGTCACGAACACACAAATGGAGCTTCCTTAGGCCGCTCCGGCCGAGTGCACCAGCCATACCTCTCGCGAGCACCTACGACAGGATAGGGCCTACGCGAGGCACAACTTACCTCCACCTTACGTGAGCTGTCACCTCCCTTCGGTGGGCGTATCCCCGCCGAGCTACCAGTCCACAGTACGAAAGCTAATCAGTTGCAATCTCAGAGGTGGACCAGCCGAGGGCGTTTCTCGTTCGCTGTAGCATAGGGGGCACGCCCGGTAATACGCCTATCGGACCCACACGCGAACTGACATCTTGGGGGGCTGAAGTCCCAAGCGCTGCTCGTCGTCGGTCGACTAGGATGCATCCCACACACCACTCGCACGCCACTCTACGAACACAATAAAAAGAACACACACACATACACATGAAACAACACAGCACAAACAACGCGACAACGCTCCTAGCCCCTTCAGTGGCCATCCCATAACTTTCCACTGCGGAAATCGAATAGGCATCGAGGCGAGACTTAGTATAAAACCGCGCGGATGCAGGGCCTACTCATATCGACTAGCAATGCAAACGTACGCAAGCAGTCGCAATGGTGGCGTACCATGTAGTATCCATACTCGTGCGGCCCTCGTCAATCTCGAGGGTCGCGTTCGACACTCAAGTGTCGGCTGACACGCGCCTCGAGGGTTAATCTCTCGACACTTGACAACCGCCATGCGCGGTTGGAGACCACACACCCTCTTCTGCACTCTGTGCACCACTCTGTGCAGAGTGGGTGGTACACAAGTCCACACCTGTGGTGGCAGTCGTTTCTCGCGGCCCGGGAGATGAGTCTTACTCCAGACCTGGGCGGAAGTCAAGGGGTTTGACTTTGACGGCTGCCACAGACTACAACGTCCAACCATAAAAATCTCTAAGATGCAAAAGATAGAGAATAGGCCGAAGGTTCCCTTACTCCAATGAAAATTCATGATCCTGGGGTACCCTCCCCTTTTCGGGTGGTGCCCGCGGCCTATAATAATCCCAAGTGCTCGTGCAATGTGTGCCCCCCTTTGATCCCATAACCCTTAGACGCTAGGGCGGCGAAGCGTCGCGTGCAGGACTTCAATATAAAGTCGCGCGATCACTAGTCAATCCTATACCCACCGACAATGCTGGTCATACGCGGTGATCGCGGCTCCGACCTCGCGATATTGAATGGCTGAAGGAATATATCGTGAGGGGTCGCCCCCTCACGATATTGAACGGTTGAAGGACGCACCGTTCGACCCTTGTGACACTCACGCCTTCCGGGTTGGGTGTCTCGAAGGGCATTGCAGATAGGCTCTGCGCGAGGGGAAGTTCCTCCCCTGCAGAGTCTAGGACTTGGGATATCCTGGACAAGGACCTTGAATCTCGGCCCAGGACCAACGTCCGACTAAGAAACCCCCCAAGAAGCAACCGACCAAGAGGAAAGGTCTTCCTTATGCCTCTCATTCTTAGCCTCTAAGCAGGCTTTTAACATGGGGCCCTTTAGACCTCGCGGACACCCACCATAGGTATACCGAAACATACACACATAAGGGAGATAGAGTTGCGACGATCACTTCTCACAGGCACAGTGAGACTCCTCACAACCATATGTATATATATGGGATCGCAGGCAATCGAAATCCAAAATCTCCGTACTCATACCCCTTGCTTTAGCCATGCAAGCCCCAACCTCCTGTCCAACCAACCATAATTCAATACCCAGTACCTTTGTCAAATGGTCATTCAATAAAAGTCTGGGTAAAACCCTTAACAAACAATAAAGTCACTAGGGCTAAAACCTTTTAGGATGGGTATGGAGAGTGAGTTGGAATTGACTCGTAGACCGACGGATCGGCAACCGATCTGTTATCAACGATAACAGAAGAGGATCCTCCCGGGATTAGGTTGAACCTAATCCAGATCCTGAATCAAATAGAATAAGATGGCCTGTAACACATGACAGGTCAATGCCCACGGCTAAATCTATAAGTTTACGGGGAATAACCTCCATATCACGATCTTACTCAAATCATCCTAACTAAGCATAAGCCTACCCTTAAACAGTGCCTAAAGCAAAGGTAGACCTTGGCATAATCTCCCCTATTCAGGGTGGACCGCCATGATCGCCACCTATCAAAATATAATCTATCTCCTTTAAACCTAAGGAAATTTTGGAAGCGCTTCAGGGGAAATGCCTTTTCATAATTTGTATCCGCCCAAATACGAAAACAGAACTAGCCTTTGACTTTCCAAAGTCCAATTTTGTCTAACTCTCTGAATTAGCAAAAATTTGAGCAGCACTCCCTTTGGAAAAGAAGACTTCCCAGATTTTTACTAAGCCATATACGAAGCCTAGACAAGTTGAACTTTGAAAAAGTCAGAAATTTGGTTAACTCCTTGGATTTGCAGAAATTTCGGCAGCGCTTCCCGTTGAGAAAGTAGATTATCAAAATTTATACAAGCCCAAGTATAACAAAACGATCTCAGAAAATGCGAGAACTGATCCAAGTAAAATAAGGTTAACTCAGAAAATGCAGGAATCGACCTAACTCCTATCGCTCTAGCACGTGACGAACCTCTAAAGCAACTACCTATCAATCTGAAACTCAAACCAAATAATAGCCTAAGTCAGCTACATGCAGCAATGCCAAACCACAAAGGTAAGTACTCTCACCAGCCCCAAGTCAACTTAGCAAACAATAGTTCGTAATCTTTTAATGATTTAACCCTTTATACCCAGCTTACATAGGGCATAAAGTCAGGCCATCCAATCTTATGGAACATGCCTGACCCAACCATTGAATATACACGAACAGGTTGCACGACTACTTCTCTCTTCCTTTTGGGCATATGACTAAGCCATTCATCTGAGAAACAAAGCTTAGTTGCTCTGAACTGTTTAATATCCAAGTTATATATATATTTCTGACTTATGTTCTAACGTTGGGCGTAGAACTAAGCCGTTCATCTTAGAAACAAGGCTCATCCTGCCCAAAGTTACCTTCAGTTATACTCTTAGTTATACTCTCTTCAACTTATGATAAGCTATAGTCAGACCATCCAATCTTATGGAACCCATGCCTGACTAACCTGTCCATAGATAAAATAGCATAAGATATAACCAGATTATAACTTCTCGGATTCCAGCATGTGCGAGGCATTGGGCCAGACCATCCAATCTTATGGAACATATCTGGTCCTCTGCCAGGTTCATTTCTCTCTAAACCATCTGTGTGCGGCATGAGTTCAAAGCCATCCAATCTTATGGAACATGTTTTGTCCTCAGCCAGAATTAACCCCTAATCTTATGGAACATGCTTTGTCCTCAGCCAGAATTAACCCCTTCGAATGAAACAGAAAGAGGCTGAGCCGTCTCAGACCTCCTCGATCAGAAACTAATGAAACAGAATAAACCCCAACTAAACACGGCAACCAGGACGTCCAATCTTATGGATCAGGCTTGGCTCCTGAAAGTCAACCACAGTCAAGCCCTCACAAGTCAGAGCAATCAGACCATCCAATCTTATGGAATCTGTCTGATTCTCAATGCATTTCGAAAAATAAAACACAGCAGTCAGGCCATCCAATCTTATGGAACATGCCTGACCCCACATGACCCGTTCAATCTCAAGCAAGACCACCTTTCTCCCACCCTTTCCCCAGATACAACCCCCTCTTGTTCACAGTCTGCGTTCAAGCAATCAACAAAACTGAAACTGAGATTGCACACACATTCCTTTACTTAGTCTGACTTGTGTCTTGCCAGTCAAACTTAAGTCAAAATAGGGGTGCATACAGTATACTCAGTCAAACATAGCAAGATGTACAAGTAGGGGTTATACCAGGGTATATAAGGGGGAAGCAATGGTTACCCTTCAATTCCCTGCCTCCAAAACTCCTCCTGAGTTCCGGCAGAGCTCCCGCAATCGGTGGGGCGAACCTTCCACAGAGGCCTTGGCGCGGATTACGGGTTGCAATCCCGCCTGCCGCCTTCCTCTCAGAACCAATAGACTAGACTTAGAATAAGAAGGGCAGAAGGAGAATGGTTCAGTCTCTCAGATACAAGAGGGGTGCTCTCAGACTCGCAGGAGAGGGCCTCGTTATCTTCCAGCGCGTGAGGGCCCCGCAATGGCAGCCAAGTAATACCCGCCGGGTCAAACCGCAGTTGAACCGCTGAGCTCAAACACTCCTCTCACACGATACCGTCGCTTCCCCTGTGATGGAGCTGCAGTCACATGACTCTAAACAGCCGCCGTACCCGCGGTACCATCAGCAGCAGCAACGGCGGTCAGGCCCAACTGCAGCAGCTTCCGCCAACAGGCCCGCACACGGCTAAAAAGCAGCAGCACCACCATCCCAACAGTCTAGTAACAACATGTACACGACTTACAGAGGCAGCAACGGTCATACACAGTCAGTGGACGCAGCAGCAGTGCACAGCGACGGTCAGCAGCAGCCGCCCGCGCACAGTCGACAACCACAGCGATAGTCTTGCGCCCAGTACGCAGCAGCCAGCAGTATGCCACAACTCTGTCCTTTGCCAACTACTCACCCACACACACCGAACACACAGCCCGCAACCTTGCGCCCCAACAGTCGTAACCCCATACACACAGAAGACACGGTCTGTGGCCCGGATTGCTGCGCCCACGACTCCAAAATGAGGGTCGCGAGCCCCTCGTGGTATCTCTTCTCTTACAGCAGCGACAACAGCAGCACGACTTAACTAGTCACTCGGTAAGCAGAGTGCGCACGTTTGGCTGCGCCGCCCCTCCGCCGCCCCTGCCGGTATCTGGCCCCCAACCCGGCTCATACCATCCCGGTCTATAGGGTGAGCTACACACTCGTTTGTCAGGCGGATCTGCAGCCCCCTTCACGCTCTCCTCAAGGCTGGCCCAGATAGGCCGCTAGCATCAGTGCATGGCAACAACGCGTAGTGGCGGGTTTAGCATGTCCCAGAGATTTGCACACCAAGGGCCCGGAACTCGAATGCAGCAGCAACAACAACAACGCTAGTGTCCCTCAATAAGATACTCGGCGACGTGATGCTCAACAGCCAACGATGGGGAAAACGGCCCCTCCTACCCCTCGACGCTCAGACTCCGGCCACACAACTGCCAACACTAATAGTCGAAAGGTGCAGCGGTTGCCTCCGACGCCTGTCTGCAGCTGTATAGAGGGTACAACCTCCCTCACGTCCGGGCACCCGTCCGCCTGGGTCCGTCGGCTATGATCGTTGCACGGACATAGCACCCTCATGCTCACTGGGGCCTGAACCCTGTTCCTTTACATCCTCGACTCAGAGTTCGGACTCGCATTCACATTCTCCTCAACGACCTCTACTTCAGTAGCGATCTCGCGTTGCCAGGCAGGGCACTCGTGCGGATCGAGGCGCCATGCAACCCGACCATACAAACCGCACCAGCAAGCAGCCATCCGCGACGTCCCGCCTTATACCTCCTTACTCCGTCGTGGCCCTCTAGGTAGGCTCCAGCCCGTCGTCTGCTTTCCCCGTTTCCGCCGAAGGGAGGGGTGACGCCAAGCGAATCTTCAAGCTGGGTCTAACCAGGCGCGGTGCGACTTCGGGCCGAGTTATGTGTGGCTCCTTCTGGCTGAGTAGCCTTCGCTCCCCTCTTCCTCATAGCCCTTTCTTCCTCACGCAACCCGTTCTTCACCAATCTCCTAACCCGCTAGCCTATCACTAGATCCTATCTCACCATGCGACCCGCCCGGGGCCAAACCCCGGGATCGCCCATTGGCTTGCTGAAATCCGCCGGTGGTCAAAATCGTTGTACGCTTCTCCTCCCATCGCCTCGTCTCACACCCACGCACGACCTTTTCCACTAACTTCACTAACTGCTAACTCTCCGCCCAATCCAACTGTATGCTCGGCTCCGCCCACCTTAAAAACCCCTACCTAAAACCTCGAACTACTGGATCCCGCTAGGAGCCGAGCAAATCTCCTCGTTTTTTGGTTGTGCCACGCCCGACTTCTCTTAACTCCTCCTTCGGATGTATCCGGATGTGATTCCTGGTCAGGTTCACTTGCGGCCCTGTCTTCTCCTCCGTAACTTCGCCCTGCCCTCTTCACGTCCGCTTCCGCCACTCCGTCGGCCTCGCTCTCTCCTCCTACGCCCCGCTCTATGCTAGCGCCTGCCAGCTACCCGCCATCTCCTACCTTCCGCATCGCCCTGCCTTTCCACCTCTGACGCACCTCAACGCGAATCCCATCCGGGTTCCCTCCCCGTTGTCGTCAACCCCGAGCACCTCACAACATAGTCACCGGTACCCCGAGCGCCAAGCGATCGGTCTGACAACACTCAAGTGCCGAAGCCAAATGCCCGGGTATCGGCCTCCCCTGCTTTATCCGTTCCGCCTCCGCGCAGAGACCGTGCCGCCCCCCCCCCCTCCTCTTTTCGCTGCTGCGCCACGGCCTTACTGCCCGCTACCAATGCAGTACCTGCGCCGGGCTGGCCCCGCCCACAGCCGCACTGCACCAGCCAGCTAGCTCCTCCGCCCACTCCTGCCCTCGCCTGAACCTGGCGGGACCTGCGACTAGGTCCCTCCCCCTTGTTCGTGCTATCCTCACGCCGGGGGGGGCCGCGCGAATCTCCTCTGTATTGTTACAAAAGCCCCGAAGGACTCCGGCCGGGGTAATGCCCCGTGGCGACGCCAAAGGCCGCTTGGCCTCCTTACTCCCAGTCTGCCAGCGGGGGTTGCGGCTGTGGGCCAGCGTCGGGCCTTCAGGCAAAAACGGGGCCATAAAAACCTGGATTAAAAAAAAAAAAAAAATCCAACCCAAGCATCCCGAGATACTGTTGGGAGGGGGAGGAACTGGCTTAGTGCCAAGGGGCGCGGCCCGCGACCGGACTCCCCCGAAAAAACAAAAGAGGGATAGTCCCGCAGGACCCTCAACCCCTTAGCCTCTCGCTGCTCCAGTGCTCCCGCGCTGCTTCCTACCCGCCTCGATCCCCAAACCTCCGTAGCAGTAGTCCAACACCGTAACCTATAGGGCTAAGCCCAAGCCTGAGACAACCGGGCGAGGATTCCGATATAAAGTGGTACCGCGCGACGCCTCGCCCTGGGTGGGACAGCCCAAGCCTCCTTTTCCGCCTACAACCAGCGTGCCATCGCTAGGCACCCACGTAGGCCTACCTAGACCGCGTCGGGGCTGCCCCCGCGCGCCACCCCGTGCGCCAGTCCTTCCATCGGCTGCGCGTACCAACCAAAAAACAAACTTTTATCCCTTACCCAGTTCCGTAACACGGTCCGGGTCGGTCGACTAGACCGTCCGCCCGCTCAATCAGAAAAATCACACGCGCGCCTTAAAACTACTCGCCCACATACCTCCCAACTATGCCAAGGCGGTTCCCGGACGTGGCCGTACCTCGCACGACTTATTTCGATCAGACCCATTTTTCCTGTCATCTGCAAAAACCAGGGCGGATACCCTTGTAAGGGTATTCGTGCCGACAGTGCCCAAAGAAAGGTAGACCTATGACAAGATCTCTCCTATTCAGGATGGATTGTCAGAATCGTCACCTGTCAAAATATAATCTATCTCCTTTAAACTAAGAAAATTTCGAAAGCGCTTCCTGCAGGACAAGTGCCTTTTCAGAATTTATACTAGCCCGAATACGAAAACTGAAATAATTTTCAACTCTTGAAAAGTCAAATTTTATTTAACTCCCTAATTGGTAAAAATTTGGGTAGCATCTCCTTTAGAGAAGTAGACTTTCCAAATTTATACTGACTCAGATAAAAACTCAAACATAATACTTGAGTTCTATCAAGATAAATTTTAATTGACTCATGAAATTTATCAAAATGTCGGCAGCGCTTTCCGTAGGAGAAGTAGCTTTCCAAAATCTATATAAGGCTAAGGCTAACCTACGTAGCACCATGTTTGCATTCGGAGGCGAACGCGAACATGTTCGCCCGAATGTGAATAAGCGCCCAAAACCCTCCGAAAGCGAACATAAAAAATAAAAATAAAAACAAAACAAAACAAAAAGTTCTCAAAAAAATCTGAAACAAATGAATGTCATGTAAAATAAGAATACAAACAGTTTTTGCCTTGGAGTCTATTCAAATTCATAGCCAATCATGAGTTAAAAATAAAAAACCAATTTTTTTTTTTTATTTTTTTTTTTTTACAAAAAAAAATATGTTCGTCCGAACATGTTCGCGTGAACGAGCGAATACGTTCGCCCGAACATGAAGGGGCACGAACACGTTCGGCATGCTACGCAGAGGCTAACTAAGTTCAGAATCTAAAAGTAATTTTGACTTTCCAAAGTCAAATTTGTCTAACTCCCAGAATTAGCAAAAATTTGGACAACACTCCCTTTAGAAAAAGAGACTTCCCAGATTCTTAATAAATCATATACAAAATTTAAACAAGTTGAACTTTAACAAGTCAAAATTTGACTAACTCCTTGGATTTGCGAAAATTTTGGCAACTCTTCCCTTAAAGAAAGTAGCTTACCAAGATTTATACAAAACCAAGTATAACAAAAGATCCCTGAAAATGCGAGAAATTGACCTAAGTGAAAAAAAGTTAGCTCAGAAACTGCAGAAATTGAACTAACTCCTGTAGCTCTAGCACATGGCGAGCCTTTAAAGCAACTACCTATAAAACTGAAATTCAGACTAAGTAGTAATCTCACTCAGCCACATGAAAGGCCAAACCACAATCGTAAGTACTCTCACCAGCCAGAGTCAACCTTGTCAAACAATAGTTCATAGTCTTTCAATGATTTATCCCTTATACCCTTACATAAGGCGTAAAGCTAGACTATCCAATCTTACGGAAACCTGTCTAGCTCAACCATTAGATATACACAAACACAAGGCACTACAACTTTTCTTTACCTTGGGCATATGACTAGGTTGTCCAACCTAGTCGTCCTGAACTGTTTAAGTATCCAAGTTATATATATTTATCTGCACTTAGTCTTTTAAGGTAACATACGACTGAACCGATCATCTTAGATCAAGGTCTGGCCTGCCCCTTCTTACCACAAGTTTATTTTTAATTCATACTTTCTTCAGTTGGTGATAAGCTATAGTCATACCATCCAATCCTATGGAAACATATCTGACTAGCCTATTCATAAAATAGGATAATATAAGATATAGTCTCATGTAGACAAATTTACCTATCTGGTTCCAACATGTGCGTGACTCCAGACCAGAACTCCCAATCTTATGGGAAACTGTCCAGTCCTTCGCCTGATCTTCCCTCAGAATAAACAAGAAGAAATTAATAAGCACCAGCAAACCCAAATAAAACAAGGCGACCAAGCCATCCAATCTAATGAAAGTCTGTTTGGTCCACGAAAAAACAATTACAATCAACCATCGCAAGTCAGAGCAACCTGACCATCCAATCTTATGGAAACTTGTCTGGTCCTCCAGGTAATCAAAAATAAACATAGCATTAGACCCTCCAAACTTATGGAGACTCTCCCAGCCTTTGGTTGACCCGGTCAAACGCAAACAAGCCCACCTTTCTCCCACCTTTCCCTCAAATGCAACCCCTTTTCACAATCTGTTTTCAATCAAAAAATAAAACTGAAACCGAACTTGCACAAACATTCTTTTACTTAAGTCAGGTTTGTGTCCTGAAAAGTCAAACTTAAAGTCAAAGTAAGGACGCAGGAAGTATACTCAATCAAACTATAGCAAAAAATATAGATACGGGTGTTAACTGGGTTTATAGAGGGAGATTATGCTTTACCTCTCAGTTCCCTGCCTCCATAACTCCTACTGAGTTCCGGCAGAGCTCCCGCAATCGATGGGCTGACTCCCCACAAAGTCTTGCTGCGATCCTACGGGTTGCAATCTCGCCTTCCGCCTTCCTCTCGTAACCAGGATTAGACTTAGATTCAGAAGGGCAGAAGTAGGGGTTTCAGACTCTCGAAATACAAGAGGGGGACAAACTCAACTCCCAGGAGAGGGCCTTGGTTCCTTCGTGCGCCTGAGGGCCCCACAATGATGGCTAATAAACGCAGTCATTGATCAAACTCAGGTCAAATTGTTGACCGTTGACCTGCTAATAACTCCCATATCGTAGCAATATCCCCTCCCTGAACCGCCTGATCACCTCCTTTAAGTACTGCAGTCCAATTCTTGACCAAAACGCAGCTACGCATCCCCGGACTGCTTCGTTCGAGTAGACTCGAAGGCTCCCCTCCTCGTTCTCTTAATCAAAGTACTAACAAGGTCAGCTGGAGCCTAGTGACTCGGAGTGTGGCGCACACAACCACCGTACACGACAGCCACACAAAAACAAATAGAACGCAGTAGCAAGTCCACTATACACTTTCAACCACACAGACACAACAATCATAGCTTTGTCTTTCAGTAACCGTACACTCACACCTACACAAGGGAAAGAAGACACAGTCCACAACCACCGTACCAACCGCAACATCCGCCTCACCGACCAAAACCAACAAGCGCACGAACTAAAACAACAATTGCCTAATTGGTTGCAGTCTCGCTTGCACCCGCAAAACATAGCCAACTACGACAACAGCGAGTAATACAGCGTGCACAACAACCGCGTGCAACTTCCATGCGCCGCTATCATGCCCAAGCAAATTACAACAGCAACCCTCCAATATTGCGCGCCCATGAACCATGCGCAACAATATTTACCTATTGTAAAGCCCAACAATATGTAGTAGAGGGCACCGTTCTATAGAAGAACGTAGCTTCAACAGACTCGTAGCTCTAGTAGGAACGACAATTGATGCATGATTCCTTTGTACTGCACACGAATTCCTTCTCCCGAGGCTAGTCCCAACGACAAGTAAGTGATCCCTCTCCCTCATTTCCCGTTGTCGTCACCCCGTCGCCTTCCTTATTGTCCTTATCTCCTACTGTCCTTATCTCCTATTGTCCTTATCTCCTACTGTCCTTATCTCCCGCGTATCAATGTACTTGGTTGTCAACCCGACCAGGTTCAAAACTCAACTTGTTGAACGAAGTCTTCGAGGCAGGATTCTCACAGCCGCCAGGTACGTATGGGTCTCCCTCTCACCCCTTATAATTGACTCGATCTCCAAAGCATCTGGCCGCCCTCTGGGCCAAGTTCACGCTACCTTTACAACACCTTGTTGACGACCCATGCTTAGAAACGTTGGGGTGAAGATGGTCACGAAATGGTTGTGATGTTCCCGTCAATGGGAACCAAACGCATGGTAAAGAGGATCACAACCATAGTATAGGCAAAACTCTACCGTAGACAGTGCTCACCAAGTGCGTATGATACGAACAAATCTACCGCCCGAGCATGGTCAAATGCCCCGCCTCTTTTCCTACAGTTCCTATTGCTTTCGATCAGGTACGTATTCTGCCCCCACTGCTAGTCTCACGCCACCTTCATCGATCATATGAGCAACACACCGTAAAACAAGTAAGCCTCTGTTTTCTCTCTCTCTGCGAACTTCAGCCACCAGGATGAGCAACATCGAGCGAATCTTCCGCTAGAACACAGAAAAAATACATTGTCATTTCAGATTTCCCTTTTTGTTGCCGTTTTCTTCCATACACTTCGCAACCTCTAACCCCTATAGCACCAAGACTAACCACCCTTTCTCTTTTCTCACATCATCATCAACTTCGCCCCGGTCCAAAACCCCATATTCGAATCTTTGCTTGCTCGTTTCTGCCAAGGAATGAGTGAAATATTTGTTTTTCACCTCACCATCTTCGCTTTCTCTCGGCACCTCAGCGTGGTGCTTTTCTAATCCTACTTTTTTTCTACTAACCTTCTCTTAAAACTGACTTCATGTTCGAGTTCGCCCGACCTAAAACCCCTACCTACTATCTCTCCCTCCTTGTTTTCATCAATTAACGACCAAGATTGGCCATTTTCCATGTTTTCTTCCTCTCTCTCGTTGATACCTCCGCGCATCTCTTTCCTTCCTTACCTCTCTTTCTACTTACTCTCCATCCCTTTAGACTTAACCAACGGGTTCGCCCTAGCCCAGAACCCCAGATTAGCCTCTTTTCGCGCCTGATTCTGTTACGAGTGCGCTATCTATCTTCTCCCTCGTCATATCCGAGTCTATCTCCTTTTCCTTCGCCATGTCCGCCTGCATGTATCTCGTGTGACTTCGTGACTAGGTTCAACCTCCCTTTTTCTTGCATTCCATGCCTTTGGCTCGTCACCTCTCCGCCTGCCCTTGCTCCCTGCGCCCAACCTCTGCGTTACCCCAGACTCCTCGACGGTGTCAAAAGACACAAATCATAGGACGGGGGTCGTTGAAGTCGAGTCGCTGATGAGTGTGTAGCAGCACCCCTGCCGGATTTGCCAACCCCAAACCGGATGGCGCTGCAGCGTGGGACCTCTGCTCCGCCGTCAGGGCAACTCCGATGCTGCAGCACGCAGGAGGGCGCAGGGCCTGCTGCATGAGCCCAGGTGAGGCGGGTCCCAGTACAAATCTTGGCGGTAGCTACAGATACTCGAGTGGGGACTTGAAGGACCGCAGTGGAGAAAGGTCCCGTGTGACTGGCCCTCGCAGCCTAACCCCATGGTGCCCCTCTTATGCAGGCGAGTTTACTATCTTGCGGGACCCAGCGGACATGCGCACTCTCAAACCTCTTATAGTCGATCGTGGTCAGCGGGTGGTGCACTCGCAGCAACCTCTGCTGCCCTTAGGCTGCAGACCCACAGTCCTGCTCGATACAACCCCCTATCGGCGCTCTCCAAATGGAACGCAAGGAAAGCCACGGTCACGACCCCCACCACTTTCATGCACATTGACCTCTTTGGTTTGTGCTTCAACATAGGTGGGATGGAAAATTTTCGCCAGCATCCTGAACACACAGGAACCCAAGCGAGCCCGCCAAAAGAGGCACGTGGTCAAGGTCCTCGACTGCCGTACCGGCCACCTGCACCCGGTGACGTAGCCACTAGGCTAGGCCCGTCGGTCCCGACGTTGACCTCGGAACCGATCACCGCGTCAAAGTCGTTAGTAAAAATAAGATTAGGAAGAAAAATAATAAAAATAATAGAAATAAAAATAAGAATAACGTGAGGGGACGCGGTGGACTGCGACGACGCGCCTACCTAGGCCGTGCATAGTTGCACTTCACTGTCGATACCCCACGTGAGCCGCTCACCCGCGCAAGGACCTAAACTTTCTCCATCTCGCGGGCCATCAAGAGGACAAGGCCACACTAGTGCAACTTGCAGAAAACATGCCAAATACCCTTGTAAGGGTATTTGGTACGACACCACAACCTGCGTTCTTCTCCGAACAGTCGGTAGATGCGAATGACCATTTTGCTCTGTCAGTCGACATCCCCTTGTGTATTTTGTGTGGCTGCTGAGTTTTGAACTCGCAACCTTAGGCCACAAAGTGCATTTCGAACCTAACCACTACATAATTGGCCACCCTATGACGAACTATCTTCTGCAACCGTGCGACTTTCTGCGCAAGCCTGCTTCGGGGGTTGATCGAGAGAGGTCCGTTGAATTGCATGAATGCCCTCACTTTTTCAGAATTGAGGTTGGTATGGTCCCACGACGGTTGGCAGTTGATCGCACCTTAGCAAGCACGAAGGATAACGGTTGCCATAACTTATTTCTTGTTATGTGGAAAATGAGAATTT
>BFEA01000484.1:342061-367634 GCA_003427395.1 Chara braunii
GTGTACGTGCACGTGTACGTGTACGTGTACGTGTACGTGTACGTGTAAGGGAATACACCCACAGTCACTGCGCTCCCTCCACATCAACTCTCCCATTTGGATTTGAAAAAGAATCAAACCAATCACAGCTAGGCGTAGGTGCAATAGGTGCACGGTCACTAGTACGTTCCCTCCACATCAATTCTCCCACTTGGATGGGAAAAGATTCGAAACCAGTCACAACTGCGCCGATCCCCCCCCGCCCCTTCTCCCGTTCCACAGCGTGGCGCTACGCCCTTGATGCTGCTTTGTCTTCCGCAAATTAACGCGGGGGGTTACGAATGAGAGATTTTAAGGGAAAAAGAGAGATAGAGGTAGTGACGGTTGGTTGGTACGGCACACCCACCGATCGGTAAAGAGCCAGGGCCAACGCCGAAAGATTTCACGCACCCACTTCGGAACCTCTTATTTTTTATTTTTTTTTCCTAATGCGCAGTTCTTCATCCGCTAATTATACCGTAAAACTTTTGGCAAATTGAATCCCCTTTTGCCTCCCTCTCCCTCTCTGAGGTGTGCGTACGTCATTCGTTCGTGCCCTGCTATCCAAACTCAGCTACCCGCCAAACTCAACAAAGAATGCTAATGCGAACACTTCAGCACAGCGAGCCAGCCACAGCGAGCCATACACAGCCAGCCAGCCAGCGACTCCCAACCCACCCCAAAGCCTTCTCCTCATCAATGCAACGAGAGAGTCGTACGGGAACTGGCTCTAAGGGGTCCCCTCTATATATATATCCTTAGGAGTAGTAGCTAACTTGCAAGTGCCGATCGTAATACAGCATTCGAAATCGTGTCCTGTTTGCTTATTGATTGATAGGTACTACTACGTGTGTACCATTCAGCCACCGTTCAGCCACGTAGGCTGGGTATGTGCCTTCCGTAGCAGAGAATGGTGTTGGCGATGGCTATGGCGATGGCGATGGGGATGGCGATGGGGATGGCGATGGGGATGGCCTAATTTATCCCCAAGTACTTTCAGCTTACGAATGTGGTTTTGAGGGCGGCCGTAAGGTCACCTAAATTTATCAAAGTGCGCGACTGACCTTCACACTAGGGGCATATGGCTTACCTTCAACTGGCAACAGTAGAGGGAACAAAGCATGCCATAAAAGCACATTCATAGAGGCTCGAAGGATGGCGATGGCGACGGCGAAGGCGAAGGCAATGGCGATGGCGTATCGAATCAAACCACACGATCGCTTACGAAACAGGGATGCTGACACGTGCCATCCAACGAACATGATAGCCATCAGATGACGACGATGATTGAGTATCGTATCATATACGAGAGTCATGGAGAGGGGCAAGAAAGACCGGAGACGAGGGAGAGCAGAGAGGAGGAGGGAGAGTTTCAAGACGGACGCCACGACGGCGGTGGCGAACGAAAGTCGATCGACTCACCTTCTTCTATCACCTTTGGTGGCGCGGTGATCGTGCGGGAAGTTTTGCTTCGTTTTTTTAAATTTCTTTTCGAATCTTGTCGAGCCTTGACGACTCTCGGAATTTTGGACTTTATTTTTGGAATTTGCGTTTTATTGAAGTTCTTTTTGCATTAGCTAGGAATTTAGGAATTGAGGATTTCTTTTTGCTGCGTGATGCCTTTTTGTTCGCGCGCTTCTTTTTGCGGCTGCAACGGAGCTCTGATTAGTCGGCGCCCTTAATCTTGCGAGTAACTGTAATTTTGGGCAGGGCGCCCTTGTAACTGTATCTTTCTTCTTGGGCTTCGTCTTTCCCCCCCTCTCTCTTCTTTGCTGTGTCTATCTGGCCCGCGGACTGCATGATGGGATCGATGCGTGGAGAGTGGCCACGTCCCCCACATTGCGGTCTGGACATGCAGAACGTAGGTAGTTCCTTTTCCCTCTCTCTTCTGAAGTCCTTGCAAATTCCGTGTTCTTCGCGCATGCATGCACGCTATAAATTCCGGCTGCGCGATTAGATAACTCTCTTAACCCGTTGGAAGCTCGGGGTAGCGCGATCAGTGAGGGTCGGCTCACGAGCGAAGTAAGAGGTGAGTTGAAGTGGGAGTCGGGCGACCTAACGGGCTGGTGCCGAATGCGCACGCGGGCGAACCTGACGGGTGCAGGAGGACTAAGGGGGGTGACGACTTCGTGGGTTGGTGCGTGACGACGGACTGTCCGCATCAGAGAGAGAGGAGGAGAGAGCTGAGGTTGATGGACATGGATTTTCAATTTTCATTGTCCTTTTTCCTTTTTGCTTTGTATATAAGTTTTGGTTTCGGCTCGAGCGATTCGCTCTCCTTTCCTATCGGCATCTTTGTTTCAATTATGGTCCTTGTGTGATGACTCATTCTGTCTCGGCCCTCCCTCTTTTGTGTGTATGGGATGAACGAGTTCTGACAGAATGATATGTTTGTCGTTTTTGCCTAGTCATCATCATTGCTTGTCACTTTGATCTGCTGTCACCACGATATAGGTTCTGATGTTGATGCGATGACTGATGTAAGTAATGATATCTTGCATACTTCGGAATGATTGCTTGTGGGATCACTGAATGGTTGGATGATCGGGTAGTTCTCCATGACCAGTGGCGATTTTTGCATGAGGAGTTAAAGTCTTACTTTTCCGGGTACGAGCGAACACCTCATGGGGATATGTGTAGCGCGATCTGATCTGCGCAGCCTACACGTGTCCACGCGCGGTGATTCGTGATCATTAACGAACCTGGCACCCCCAGTATCGGACAGGCGGGGAATTTTCTTTCTTTCACGCACCTAAGCTCGTAGAAATTCTCGACACCATATCGGGAAATTCCCCTGCCAGTCAGATGCGTGCGGAAGGCTTCCACTATGCCGCAATGACAAGATGACGTACACATGGGACCCAGGGTACTTTGAGCCTTGGGTAAGAGGTGTATAAGAGACAGACACATGGGACCCAGGGTACTTTGAGCCTTGGGTAAGAGAATATCTTGGGCGAAGAAACCCGGAATTTCCCTGCCTAACCGAGAATCGATTGTGGCCCAGGGAGTTTCACTGTGCCATAACTAGCGATCCGATGTGCCCTGATTACCCAACTACGTATAACACACAATACTTCATATCCCTCGGCTTCGTCGTTATCGCCACCAATTTCCTCGTCCCATACCACCAGCTCACAGTGGTCTCATGGAACTCCATAGCCCCGTATTGGCCCCGCACGCCTTGCAGAAGTTGCAGACGACGCAGCAACCGCCGAACCTCCGGAATTACGGAGCCTACCCGTAACATGCGACGACAATCGACACGCGTTTGCACCCGGAGGTCCGACTCGTAGGAATCACGACCCTCACGAACGGCGGATGGGACGACCCAGGACGCACCGCGCATGCCACGACATCACCGCCATCAGATGGAAAACCAACCGCCCCCTAGTCTTATTGCACCTATGCCCCTGAAACCTTGCCACAGGAGATCTCAGTTCTGACCTGGGACTCCACCCCCACTTTCCCAAAAATCCTTGGCACACCCCGTTTCGCACTTCCAGGCCCACATCCCACTCCGATCAGGAAGTCGCCCCGGGCGTGAGGTTGGGCGTCACATGTAGCGATAGAGGTGCACTGAAAACATGCACCCTACTGGTAGGGGAATATGGAAAATTTGGTTGCTGGTACTCAGCGGGGATCCGGTAGGGGCATATTGCAACTATGGAACGGGTACCCGTAGGGGTATAACAAAAACATTTTAGGGCGATGAAGTGGCCGCATGGGCGTAGCCAAAAAGGTGCACTGAAAACATGCACCCTACGGGTAGGGGCATATGGAAAACTTTGGTGCTGGTACTCAACGGTGATCGGGTAGGGGTAGACTATATAACAAAAATATTTCAGGGCCAGCCAATGCTGGAGTTTGATGGGAGATTGAATCGTGGTCAGAGGGGCACGAAAGGGTACGTGGGCCCTCGAAGGGGCGCGACGCAGAATAATTAAAATTACAGGGGCGCCTGACAAATTGTCCGTTTTTCTTTGTTACAAGACTTTTTTTTCCTAAATTCGAGTTGGAATTGTAAGGCATTGCATATTAATACAACATGTACGCCGTCTATTCGGAGTCCAGTTCTATTGGAGAAAAGTGGACCACGCCGTTTCGATTTTGGAATGTTAAAGTCAAGGACCGCGGACCGCGGCCTCCTACCGGGGGCCGAGTTTGAATCGGCTCCTCTTGAAGTCACGCCCGCTCTCGCTGACCGTTGGAAATCCCTCTGCTGCTGCCGCTTTGCGCCATCCTCCGAGCGACCCATCGCGCGCGCGCACTTCGCCATCTTTGCCCTGGGAGGCAGCCATTGCTGAAGGAACCAACTATCTTCGCCAGCCACCCCAGGCCAGCCAGAGAGCAAGAAGCGAGAGCCACCTGCCTCCCAGAGAGCAAGCAGGTCATTCTCTCTCTCTCTCTCTCTCTCTCTCTCTCTCTCTCTCTCTCTCTCTCTCTCTCTCTCTCTCTCGCGTCGCCGCGATGGTAGCCGCGGTGGAGGAGGGGTAACGGCTGTACTCTCTCTCTCTCTCTCTCTCTCTCTCTCTCTCTCTCTCTCTCTCTCTCTCTCTCTCTCGTGTCGCTCGAACTATCTCGGCGTAGAGGGGAGGAGATAGCGATGCGGAGGAGCAAGGACTGACAAGAGTGAGGGACGAAAAGGATGGGATGAGGATAGGAGGGAAGGAGGTGGAGGATGACAAGAACGAGGGGCAAGGAGGGGTGGTGGTAACAGGTTAACTCTGTCTCGTTATAGCGATGCGGAGGAGTGAGCACTGGCAGGAGTGAGGGACGTAGAGGATGGGATGGTGGACGAACAGGGGAGAAGGAGGAAATGGGGAGGGGGAAGGAATGTCGAGTGGGAGGATGGATATCGAGGGATGAGTGATTTCGAAGTTGGGTGAACTTTTTTGCCTTTTTCTTATTTTTTCTTCTTTTCGATGTTAATAGGACTGTTTGCAACATCGCACATCTGTCCGCTTTGGTCGTGCTTTTATCGCTTCTCGTATGTGATGTATTTGTTCACGGAAATCCATCAATCCATCAATCCATCGATCCATCAATCAATTAAGATCAATGGATTGCTATGATTGATTGATCGATTGATTGATTGATTGATTTAGTGAGTGATTGAGTGATTGATCGGTTGATTGATGGCTTGATCGATACATTGAGTGATTGAGTGATTGATCGATATATTGAGTGATTGATTGAGTGATTGATTGAGTGATTGATTGAGTGATTGATCGATAGATTTAGCTGTCGTTGACCCCGTGGGGGATGTGTTAGGCGCTCAAACTCTTGGTTGGATGTTTTTGGCTCAAATCTTTGCTGGTCGCATTATGCGTCGAAATTTACGGTTGCATCGAATCTTGGCTCGAATCTCTGCTTCTGGCCACTTCTCGACGCAGTGGGGGGTGCCATCGTGCTGTCAAAGTTTTCATAGAAAATTTCTGACCTCCTGGAGGTGCGACGTCATGCTGTCAAAATTTTGGTTTTCGGCCTCGAAGCTTTTCGCTTGAATCTTCCGTCGTTGCATCTCCTCGACCCCATGAGTGTGGCGTTGTGCTGTTCAAACTTTTGTGGGAAATTCTCGACCCAGTGGACGGTGGCGTTATGCTGTCGAATCTTTGTTGATCGAGTGTTTGGTTGGTTGGTTGGTTGGCTGGTTGGCTGGTGAGTTGGTGAGTTGGTGAGTTGGTGAGTTGGTTGGATGGTTGGTTGGTTGGTGAGTTGGTGAGTTGGTGAGTTGGTTGGTTGGTTGGTTGGTGAGTTGGTGAGCTGGTTGGTTGGTTGGTTGGTTGGCGAGTTGGTTGGCTGGTTGCTTTGATTTGCTTGTTTGCATCGCTTGCTTTGCTTGCCTTGCTTACTTGGTTTGCTTGCCTTGCTTGCTTGCTTTGCTTACTTGCTAGCTTGTCTTGCTTGCTTGCTTTGCTTGCCTTGCTTGCTCGCTTTGCTTGCCTTGCTTGCTTGCTTTGCTTGCCTTGCTTGCTTTGCTTGCCTTATTTGCTTTGCTTGCCTTGCTTGCTTGGCTGCCTGCTTGCCGCCAGCCTTGACTGCCTTGGCTGCTGCCTGCTTCACCTGCTGCCTGCCTTGCTGCCTTGTTGCCTTTGCTTGCCTGCCTTGCTGTTTTTGCTTTCCCGCCTTGCTGGCTTTGCTTGCTTGCCTTGCTTGCCTTGCCTGCTTTGCTTGCCTTGCCTGCTTTGCTTGCCGTGTGTTCTTTGCTTGCCTTGGCTGCTTCGCTCGCCTCGCTCGCCTCGTTGGCATCACTTGCCTCGCTAGCCTCGTTCGCGTCGTTGGCTTGCTCGCCTCGCTGGGCCCGCCTGGCTTGCTTCGCTTGCCCGGCTTGTTTCGCTTGCCCGGCTTGCTTCGCTTGCCCGGCTTGCTTCGCTTGCCCGGTTTGCTTCGCTTAACCGGCTTGCTTCGCTTGCCCGGCTTGCCTCGCTTGCCCGGCTTGCCTCGCTTGCCCGCTTGCCCGTTTGCCCGTTTGCCCTGCTCGCATGCTCACTTCGCCCGCTGGCCTTGATTGATTGATTGATTGATTTCGCCTCGCTCGCCTCGTTGGCCTCGCTATTCTCGCTAGCCTCATTCGCCTCGCTGGCCCAGCTTGCTTCGCTGGCCCGGCTTGCTTCGCTGGTCCGGCTTGCTTCGCTGGCCCGGCTTCCTTTGCTGGCCCGGCTTCCTTCGCTTGCCCGGCTTGCTTCGCTTGCCCGTCTTGCCTCGCTTGCCCTGCTTGCCTCGCTTGCCCGCTTGCCTGCTTGCCTCGCTTCCCCGCTTCACTGCTTCCCTGCTTGCCCCGCTTGCCTGCTTGCTTCGCTCGCTTGCCTTGATTGATTGATTGCTTGCTTGCTTGCTTGATTTTTGTGAACAGATGTAAGGATGTGGGAGAGATAGTTGAGGAGGGAGAGCATGAGGGTGGGATTCAGTGGCAAACCTGAGAAAGGGAAACAAGAAGGGCCAATGCAACTACTGCGACCTCCCCTCCTCTTTTTTTTTGGTCCTACCGTCCAGACGTTTTTTTCCGGTCCGTCAAGTCCAGACTCGAGGGACCGTCCGGATCCTGAGATGCTCGGCCGTCTAGTGGTGTCCGGATCTCCAGATGGTCTGGACCGGCCCAGACACGGGTCCAGAAGTATCTGGTGTGCAGGTCTGCGGTTACCATGGTGAAAAACTTGATGAAAAACCTAAATGAACACTAGAAAACTAGCAAGAACAAAATGAAAATCATCACTGGTCTCTCGCTCCTCATACCTCATGGCTCGTCTCAATGTGATATCCCCTCTACTTATTGTATTAGCATAACTTTGCTTAACGGCGATGCATAATTGAACTGGTTCCCCCGAGAATATAATGGGGTTTTGTTGTTAAAAAAAGGAAAAAAAAAATTTACATGGTTTCTGCACATACCCTCCAATCATGCTCCTGTCTTTTCCCTCAGCCTATGATATTCTTCCATCCCTCAAGACGAAGTCGCATCGTGAAATCGATCTTTGAGATCGTGGTGGTGGTGCTGGGGAGGAACCAGCAGCTCCACTCCCTGAGGTCTCTCTCTCTCTCTCTCTCTCTCTCTCTCTCTCTCTCTCTCTCTCTCTCTCTCTCTCTCTCTCTCTCTCTCTCTCTCTGTGTCCCTCTCTGTCTCTCATTGTATGGAATTCTCCCATCTCATAAAATGAAGCCACATGCTGGAAATGATCTTGAAATGATGGTAGTGGTGGGGTTGGAAGCAGCTCCACTCCCACACTGCTTGCTTTCTCCCATATGCACTACAAAATTACAAACGAAACTGCAAACACAAAGAAGTGTGGCGCATATCAGAATGCTCCACACCTTCACCGAAAGCACCTTGTTGACTCCAATAATGACGGCATCAGAGGCTGGCATCCCTCGCAATCACCCCTTAGGTAGGTGCAACGTTCTCAAGGCAGAGTCTACGATCCCACACTTTTTTTTTTTCCCTTTCTTTTTTTTTTGAAGTCCATGGACTTTTACTGCTACCTATGTGTGAAGTTCGGGACTGTATTCCTGTCTCCAAATTTGCAGATACTGCAGCGCAATTCGAGACCACTCAGTCTGTGTTCCATCCAGTATGAACGGCAGAAGTCTAGGAAGGTCTGAAGACGCTGAACATCAAAGCACCACTAGCTTAGCGGTGTTTCTTTGTTGCATGCTGTGTCCGGATTGCATGGGAAGAGACCAAGCCTTAGGGTCGTTGGAGTGTTTGATCTGGCGGCGGTGATGGTTCATGCAGAGCCTCGGAAATTCCAGGATGCTCCCTTGGGCATATGGGAGACTGCAGATGGAGGTGGGTTAACCACCCCCAAATTGACCCACTTATCCATGACAGCCTTTGCAGACAACATCCGGCAACTGACCGGGCCGTATGGGTTCTATGATTCTATCTGCCTGGAATTTGTAAGTGTCAGTATCTTGCCATAAAACTGGCAAAATTCATCAGATATTTCTGACTATGCAAAAGCAGAATGCAGCGGGGGCAGTCTAGGGAAACTTGGCTCGGAAAGCCGAGTCAGAAAACCCGCCCGCTGCACATTTTTCCTACAGATTGTGAGGCCAGTACAATGATGCAATCCATAGACATAAATTGGACAAACAAATGTGTGTGCTAACCTGGCACAGATGGAGCAGCATTATTTTACTGCAGAGTACAGGAAAGTCGACCCGGACACTGAGGTCAGGCATCGTACAGGCCGCTGATTGCCAGTGAGGCCAGGGCAGGCAGACCTTGGAGGTCAAGCAGAGGAGGAGTTAACTTTCTCTCTGGCGCTCCTGCTACATTGTTGACATGGTTGCTGTTCGTCTGCTGCTGCTTCTGCATTGCTGTGGTCTGTGATTGGCCGTCCACCGTCTGTGAATTGTGGGTGCGCTGTCTCTTCACATGCACAGGGGCCATGCTAACTTCTCCGCAGGTTGTTAGTCTTCATTGTTCATTGTCTTTGTAGTACCGGGTAGCCTTCCTCTATGTACTGCTTTAACAGCATTACTTAGGAAGTTCTTGATCTGCGTCATGCACCCATTGCGTACAAGGGATTGTGCTATCTACAATGTCATTAGGGGTTCTCTACCCGTTGCAGCTTGGGAAGACGGATGGCGAAGGCCTGGCAAGAAGGAGCTCTGGTCGTACCTTAGCATGAGATCTCTTTCCAATTGAAAAAAACGCGTGTGTGATCGTCATTGCTGACAAAGGCTGATCATTATCAAAAAGATGATCATAGCCGTTCCCTAGATAAAGTCCATAGCCATTTTCATGTGCCATGCAATCATGATGGAGTCGGAGCCTGTTGAACAGATTGTGAAACGGCTTAGCCAACCTGACGGAACTCTCCTTGCAGAGTTACAGCAGAAGAGCCTGTGCAGAAGGCTGGCGAGTACGGGAGGGAGAGAAGGGAGATTATGTGGGTCGGACTTGGAAAATAAACACAAGCGTCGGGTTCCTGCACAGGGTGTGGATGCTCCTTTCCGTGCTCTGCATCGTCTTTGGAATCTTGGGATCATTCTGCTGGTTACCATGGTACTAGTGTGTATGTTGGTCCAGAGCCGACATAAAATTTTGTTCTCAGACTGCATGTATTACACTCAAGAGGAGAGGAGGAAGTAGGGAAGTATGTGACTCATGTGTCTTTCATTCCAGTTTAACTGTATGTTTTGAAGGACCATTTGTTTGATGATTTAATGTGATCTTTGCATTTCTATGCCAGGTTAGGGAGGTGAGTGACGTTGGGTTCTGGATGTCACGTGTGACATTTTTGTCCTCAGCGCAACGGGAGCGAGCTCCACGTATGTTCTCCGCCAGATGGAAATGCAATGGGCCTGGACTGCTGGATGCTGAAAGGCCTTGTACTCCAAGCTCTTGGTATGGACTTTGGATGCGGGGAAATGCACCATGTCCGGCACTAGCAGTAGACCATCTGCAAGGAAGGATCAGGATGGGGAGAGGAAGGAAGATGAGGAGGAGGAAGAGGAGGAAGAGGAAGATTCGGTGGATAAAAGTCAGGGAGGGAAGAGAGAAAAGACTCTCGAGAGTTATGGTAACGGTGGCTTCTTGAGGGCTGTAAAGGCTAGCTCACACGATGCAGTATGCTCGCAGCATACCATTGGGGGAGCACACACAGAGCAGGCGGACCGGACAGGAGAGTCTGTCTCGTGTTGCCCGGGATCATCTGAGTCCACCGCAGGTGGTGTCACCAAATCAATTGGGTCAAAAAAGAAAGCACCAGCTTCTCCCCTTTTGCGCCCCGATGGCAGGAGCACTGGCTCCGAGCATGCCATTGGGGGAGCACGCACAGAGGAGGCGGTTCGAACAGGAGAGTCTGTCTCATGTTGCCCGGTATCATCCGAGTCCACCACATATTGCACCAAATCTACGGTGGCGAAGGAAGCACCAGCTTCTTCCCCTTTGCCTCACAAAGATAGGAGCGCCTGCTCCAAATCCCTCGCTGCCACGACAATCGCCAAAGCCGAATTGAGGGAAAGTTTGCCACCATTCTTTCTGCACCTGCAGGATCTCCGGACACCTGCCATCCTTAATGACTCTGCCTGTGCCCTTGACTTTGGTCTTCCAGGAACGAGAATAGAAGCAGAGGAATTTGTTGGTCTGAGGTATGTCTCTCCATGGCAAGTGAGGAGCAACATTTCAGAGAATGTAACGAAACCGTATGTCGATGACCTCAGTAATCTCTCATTGCCCTCGTCTCTTTCAGCTCGTGTACCGAAGGCGATTGGCTCCGTGATTCCTGCCTTAGTCCCCAGCACAGGAGGAGAGAAGGAGAGAGTAGCGGCACGCCCTCCGCACTTTGTGGACAATTATGCTGGGATGGAGCCCAATGGCGAGCATGAGGAGGAAGAGAGTGGTGCGATCCCTGAGGGAAGAACGTCCCTTGTTGTTCTGTGTCCCTCCCCAGTTCCCATTGACATCAACTTACTTGCCAGAGCCCATCACGATGTGCTGGATGTGGGAGGAGCTCGGACAGGTCGACACCTGCAGCAGGATAACAACCTGTTCGATACGGACTCTTGTGTACTTTCCCGTTCAGCTACAAAGGGAAAAGGTGTGCACATCGAAACAGACATTGCCAGTCAGGAAGGTGGCCGTATCAGCCATCTGCCACTCCATCAGCTGCAACGAGGACAGCAAGAGTCCAACCTTTCCAACATTGAAGAAAGCCAGGGGATGCTGCTAACTGACGACTACGAGGATCGCTGGCTTTCCTTGCTTCCCCGTCACGACAAAAGTAGCAGCCCTGCAAAGGTTGACGGCATCAGGACTGTTAACTTGAACACTGAAGATCAACCCCGAGGGCTTTTCCCTCGTCTGCCTTCCTTTGTACGGGGGGCTGTCAAATTGGACGCTCTCCCTGGGGAAGATGGCAGCAAGGGCGATCAGGTCGATGTGGGGGCCGGACATCAGCCACCCATCCAGGGCCAGTCAAGTGGCCACCAATTGCAGACGGTCAAGCTGCACCAAGTTGACGGAGGCAAGGGTACAATGCCAGAAATGAGGGGGGAAGTGGTTAGTGAAGGGAGCGCGGTGGGAAGTGCCGGTTGTGAGCGAGCAATCCTTGCCATGAGGCCCAGCCAGATGCAGTCTCTCAATCTTGAGCAGCAGCAGCCTCAAAAGCGGGAGCAGCAGCATCAGCAGGAGGAGGAGGAGGAAGAGGTGTTGGTATGTACAGCAGATGTGGATGTTCCAGGGCACTCAAGTCAGAGAGCTGCAGGACAACTATACTCAGCCTCTAAAGCAGGTAGAGAGGGGACAAGAAGAGAGAAGAGGAAGGAGAAGGGGGAAGGGATGGCCGAGTCATTGGTAATGAAGGGTGACAACACAGTTCGAGTAACAGGTAGAGATGGCTTGCCAGAAAGTTTTTCCGGGCTTTCAGGAATGTCATCTTCAACCTCCTCAACAACACACCAGGGCGCATATGGAGAAGGGGACCAATGTCTGCACATTTGGGAGTTGTTTTGGAAGGACGGGGGGCAAAGTGGCACCCTCCGAAGGCTGAAATTTGAGACGAACATGGCCGGATATCACTTAGTGAGGCAGAGGCTTCTGGCCTGGTCAAAAGCGGCGTCGACAAATGATGTGATGATCATTGCAGCCCAGGCAGCTATGATTGCTTCTGGTGAAGGTGTGGGGGTTACACCAGCTGGAAGTTCATCATCGACAGGAACCCGGAGAACCAAAGGTAAACAGCTGAGGCAGGAGGGGCTTACTGAGATAATCAACAGGAGCAAGAGCTATTTCCATGGTTCATCAGTTGACAAAAGCAGTAACCTGAGGCATGAGCCCCGAGATGTTCGACCTCTAGATCCAAGTCGAAGTAAAGATCGAGGGTCAGGGGAAGCAGGGGCAGGGGGGCACATCGATGAGGCGGGCCCAGGAGGAACGAGTGGGTCTCAAGCAAGAGAGAGGAGGTCTAAGGAAGAGGAAGGGAATAATGTCATAAAGTGGGGGTCTGTCCTGGTGGAGGGCAAGTTCTTGCCAAAGAGGGAGGGCGAATCTCTTATTTTGAAAGATGGTCACTTCAAAGCACTGGCTGCCGCACTGCCGCCAAGGATCAGGTTGTCTGGCTGGGTTCTTCTGTACAGCTCATTGCGGGATGGGATAAGTCTGAGCACACTTTACAGAAAGGTGAGCAAGAGAGGACCTTGTGTACTTGTTGCCAGGGATTCCAATCAGTACGTCTTTGGCTGTTTCACGTCTGAGGAATGGAAACCAGGACAAAAGTATTATGGCAACGGCGAGTGTTTTGTGTTCCAGGTTCATCCCGAACTCGTGGCATACCGATGGACTCGAGCCAACCACCTCTTCATGTTCTCCACTCATAATCATCTAGCCATAGGTGGTGGCACCAACTACAGCCTGTTCATTGACACCGATCTTGCAACTGGGAGGAGCGGGGAGTGCGAAACATTTGGCAGCAAGCCGCTGGCTAGTTCGAAGGAGTTCGAGCTGGTGTACGTGGAGGTCTGGGGATTCTTACGAGGAGGGTAGGGTGGGTCGGGAGAGAAAGAGGCTTGAGCTCTGGGAGACTCCTTTTTTTCTTTTCTTTTTGGGAAACGTCACAGTGCAAGTCCTCTATCCAGATGCTGTGAGTGAACCATCTGGACTGGGGAGTTGCTGAGAGGATGGCTCCTGTCATATTGGTGGAACTCTGTGAGTGGAACTCTGTGAGTGTTTATCCCTCTGTGTTCTGTGGGTCATCTGAGATTTTAGTACGAAGCGCTGACCTCTGTTCATTTAAGTACCTGTCACACTGTACGGTAGCAAGAGTTAATAAGACGCCGGTTACTACCCTGCCCGTAAAGCAGATTGCGGTGAGGACTATGCCCAGTGGTGGATTTGAGCCTCATAATGGCTCTTGGTCCTCCATATCACCATCCAAATCTCCCCTGGGGAAGCCGGGATGCTGTTGAACGTGGCAAAGTGGAGAGGAGGGTCCTGGTTTCAAAGATGGCTGGAGCAACAATGAAATGGTAGTACATCATGAGAATGACAATGGAATTGAAAAGAACGTCACTTGCAGTAGGAGAGGATGACAGTGAGTGTGAAGGTACCGTTGCAAAAGCAGAAGGCCATGGCAGCTGAGATTGAGTGGAGAGCTTGGCAGCCAAGGATGGCTATGCCGGTGGTGGCAAAGACATTGAAGTTTTTGAGCTACTTAGACACGCTTGGGGCGACAAACACGGCCACCCGAATTCAAAGTTGGATCCTTCAAACAGGTCATGGTTGTGCCTCCCTGCTGCTTTCAAAGACGTTTGTTCCCCATTGCCCGTCTATTGGAAAGAGAAGTTGCATGTGGGGGAAGATTTCTGTATGATGTGTGTGTGTGTGTGTGTGTGTGTGTGTGTGTGTGTGCGTGTGTGTGCACGCGCTAAGCTGCATGGGATAGAGAGCGGACGAGTGACGGTAGTGCACCCTTGCGCGAGAGCGAGAGAGAGAGAGAGAGAGAGAGAGAGAGAGAGAGAGAGAGAGAGAGAGAGAGAGAGAGAGAGAGAGAGAGAGAGAGAGGGAGGGAGAGAGATTTTCCCCAGATGTATTCGACCAGAGTAATGGACGGATTCAGCCAGGAAAGCCCTGATGCGACATGCACAAAGTGAAGCACGAACATAGACATACTGCAGTACGAGATGACAGAGATGTGTTTGACATGAGTTATGGCCACATTCGGCCAGAACAGCCGCGATGCGACATGCATGAAAAAGCACGAAAATCGCAAAATGGGCATACCTAGCAGGGTCTTCCTGCGTGTGTGTGTGTGTGTGTGTGTGTGTGTGTGTGTGTGTGTGTGTGTGTGTGTGTGTGTGTGTGTGTGTGTGTGTGTGTGTGTGTGTGTGTGTGTGTGTGTGTTTTAGATTTTTCCCACAACAGCCCCAATTGCACCGAGGTGAATAGATTCAGAATCAAAGCAGTCTTTGTCCTATTGCAGACAAAGAGAGCATTTGAGATGTCCAACATATTAAAGCAATTTTATAATTAGACAGTTTTTTGGTTGTTCTTGGGGTACCCCTTTCATTGTTCTTGCAGCTCCCCTTTTACTGTGCCTCTTACGCACAAGGCTGCCCACGTTGATTGTGGTTGAGCGGCAGCTGCCCACATCCCCGTGTGCCTTCACGGCCCACTTGCACGTTATTTCAGGAGGCAGAGTAAAAGGGAAGGTATGCTCCTGTGCATCTCTTCAGAGCTTCACTTCAGATCTTCAGCTTATACAGTCTTTGTATCCGTCCTTCATCTTCATACTTCCGTTCATTTCATTTCTGATCTTCATATCGTCTATACTCTTAATGATGCTCATTCATATGTATTTGTTAGTAGTACAAGGGGAGTGGAGAGGAGGGTGGAGGGTAAGGGGTAGAAGGCGGAGTTCTCTAGGAGTATGGGGCAGGGGAGGTAGGGGCAACGGGAGGGCAGGATAGAGTATGACATGCAAAGAGCAGGGGAAAGGTGTATGACGGGTTTCACAGATTTCTAAATATTCACGGTTGAACTCTGGCGAGTGGCCACCCCTACAGACCGGACAGGACCGGTTCGGGTGTGGGCTATGGAAGCACCGCATCCAATTTTCGCAGTCACAGTTGCTGCATCGAATTGCACGGCGCAGACAGATGTCACAGGCTACGTGGCTCGTACATGCTAGGAACACAGAGGCACGTCGACCGCAATTATAGAGGCATTGCCGTTCCAGCCCTCTGTGTGTGTGTGTGTGTGTGTGTGTGTGTGTGTGTGTGTGTGTGTGTGTGTGTGTGTGTGTGTGTGTGTGTGTGTGTGTTGCTGTGTGATGATGATGTGTGTAAAGTTGTAAAAATATGTCTTTTTACCTCAGCATGGTAAAAGATCATGCACCATACCACGGCAACACTCCAGGAGAAAAGCACCCATCTGAGTGAGTCAAGTCCAAAGACACTATTCTGAGTGATGCACTCAAATAGACAGATGAAAGATAGTGTAACAACCTGCACAGTACCAGTCTAAGATTTTGCTGTTTTCTGTGTATTACCGTTTGCTGGTCTGAGATTTCAGTGTTCTGTGTGAGTTTGCTGTGTGTGTGTGCAAGTCCCCGTCCGATTACTGCTCTTCGAAGTACTATCCATGTGCTTGCTCTGTGTTTTCTGCGTTCCTGCGAGGGTTAGATTAGAAGTCAGAAACCGCAGGGACAAGACTGAAATTGGGGACTGGACGGAGTTCTAGAAAGGCTGGGATGGACAGGGACACAAGTAGAGTTCGGGTAGTAGCCGACATGGATTTTCCAGCAACTCGGGTTAGCCCAGCAGTCGTCTGGAAGGCCTAGAAGGACCCAGTAGCTTCCCGAAAGGTCATGAGTGAGTTGTCAGGGCGCAAACCTACCGTCCTCACCCGAAGAGAACGCCTGCTAATTATGGCCTTGTTTGGACTGGACGTGGCATGAAATACAGCCATAATGACCGGGCGTTCTATTTTTTCGGGTGAAGAAGGTAGTACCCTGGAAAGGCAGCGGTAGGAGCAGTACCACAGCCTAAGTGAAGCTGTGAGGCCGAGCTGAAGAGTATATCATTGGGGTACAATGAGTGAACACACTTCAACACAGTATCTTACCTGGCAGTCATGGTGCTGCTCTACCCAGAGGGTGATGTTAGGCAGAGCTCCTCCTGAGCGGTGCAGCTGGACGGAGGAGAAGGAAATCTCCTTGGATATTAGTAGTAGTAGTAGGAGGGAGAAGGCCTTGGCCATGGAGCCAGAGGGTGAAGTGCCCAATGCCAGGCTATGGAGAAGGGCGAGAGAAGGAACTGACAATGGCGACAAGAGAAACTCACATACGGCTATGGTGGACCTTCATCTTCACTTCCTTGGTTGGTGCATGTCTTGCAGTTTGAATTTTGCATTATGATTGAGGAAGGATCATAACAACAGAAGAAAAAAGACACAATACAAAACTGAAAAAATAAGGTCTACAAATTGTTCTTTCGGAACTGGACTGCAATAGACCCTGGCATCCCCCTAAGACCGGCGACAGATTTCCCAGACCCTTTCCCCTCCACCCATTATCGCTTGAAGAACTGCCCCCAAGTGGTTAAAAGAAAAACTGACTCAAAACCATCTCAATTGGACGCTGAGCCCAGTTCTCATGTGTTTTTCCCAATAACCGTCAATAACGGCCTCTCAGAGGTATATGTCCTTTTAAAACATTTTGTTTCGCATAGGGACAGCACGAGGTTGGCAGGGGCAAGGGTAAGGGGACGGAAGGAGACCCTGCTGGTGCACCCCGGTGAATCTGCTTCTGATACCCGACCAGGCCACGAGATAAGGAAAGGAGGAAATTGGCATGGAAAGCTGGACCCGGTTTCCAGCACAGTGGTTACGTCCTGAGGATGGCATGTTGACAAGATGTACATTTCATAAGGGACGCCGGACTCGGTTCCCAGCACGTTCTGCTCCCCCCGAATAGATCAGCATTCAAAAAAAAAAAAAAAAAAAAGAAAAGTATTCTTGGCCTGTTGGCTAAGATAAAGTGTAGTATCTGTTCTGATCAGTTTAATATCTGATCTGTGGTTCATCAGGCCACAAAAAAAAAAAAGAAAGAAACAAAAAGGAAAACAGAAGGTTGATGACAGACTGATTCGCTGGAGGGGGCTGAATCCTCGACAATCACGGAATCCCCTTATTGATGCTTTGGACTCTTTTAACCCGGTTGCAAGTGGACAGCTCGCAGCCAACACGACAAGCAGAACATGGCAGCAAGGGAATGACTCAACGAAGCACTAGGCAACGCTAAGAGGGCAGCCCAACTACAAAGTGGCAAAGCTAACTGCATGCAACGACATCGCAAGCAGACATGCAGCAGGGCAACAACACAGTGGAGCACAAACCAGCGCTGACAAAGTGGCCAAACTACACATCAGACGTGCAAAGTACAAGGAAAGACAAGGCACACAGATTGGCAGCAAGGCAATAATGCAGCAATGCACGGAGTACACTCACATGGCAAGCAAACCACAGACAAGTGGCAGGGAAAGATATGGCAAGCAGCTGGGTAGCAAGGCAGTGAAGGAGCGCAGACAAGGCAGTCCACATACCCAACACGGACGAAAACCATCCATCACCTACTCACACCACAACTAAACCCTGCAGAGAGTTCGTTCTCACCACCTGCTGAGCCAGGAAGCCACTCTGACAACAAATATTTGTTATCAGACTCATCACCCATGGGGCTGTGCATCCCCAACTGAGCTGCCCCCCTATTAGTGTTACATGCACTCTAAGCAACCTGCCATCAACTATTTAGCACTTCTTAAAGGCGCACGCTTAGACACAAGGAAAGCAGTAAGAAAACAAATATGCATAAAAGTTGATAAAACTGATTTTGTACGTGTTGTTAAAGCACCCCAAATTCTCTCTCATTTCCTCCACAAATCATAACAAACCAATCATAACAAAAATGTATAGATAGACGATATAATACACACAACTATGATACCAGGCTGGGGGAGTCTATCAGGTGTATGACGGGGTCTACTCACTCATGGCTTAGCCCTAGGGTAGGGTAGGGATATAAGTTGCTCCGGCTAGTCTGAGTTCCGCCTAGCCTTGGGTAAGTTAGGGGAAGGAAGGTGGGATGTGTCCGTGCGTGCTGGCTTGCCCTGCTTAGGTACTCCTGCTGGGTAGACTCTCTGAATTGGGCCTGCAGAAGATTGCATGAGCCTGGTGTCCGAAGTTTCTGTAGGGCAAGGTTCGTCCACTTCTGCTTCCACTAGGGCTGGGGGGTTGGCCCAGCCTTGGTGCTTGTCACTGCTGTCTGGTCCAAGTTGCCCTCGATACTGGTAGGGTGATGGTCCTGAGTGCTGGTCACACTGAGGTAGAATAGTAGGGACAGGGGTTGCACTGGGAGTATTAACCTGGGGATGGGTAGGGTAGGTGGCCTATCCTGTCAGCACAATCAGTGGCTGCCGCTGCCAGCAATCACCGTGGGTCTGGTCCTTGGCCTCTACAACACCCTGGGCTTTTTCAACCAAAAAAAAATAAAAAAATAAATGCAAGGTTGGCCACGTTTGTGTGGTTCAGCCCCAAGTGCCCACACACCCGTCTGTCATCGAAGCGGCACACTTGCACATATACATATTTATTTATTTAACCCATAAAAGGGTGGAGGCCAATAAGGGTGTGAGTGGGTTGTGTGTGGTGTGTGGGAGAGTGTTGGCCTTAGACACTGCTGTTTTGGGGGTGGGGGACGATGAAAAGGGAGGCGCAGCTGCTGGCAAAATGTAGCCGGACCCCCACCGGTGGCCCCACCCCATCCTTGACCACCATGGTTGGGGCGGGGGGCAACATGCATCCCCTCTGATGGCTGGAGGAAGACAACAAAGCTATGTTTGCAGGGTCCCCTGTCTAAGCCTTAGGAGCAGTGGTGGGTAGGTAGTGAAGGTGAATTGAAAGAATTTGAAAGATGGTGAAAGATTTGAGAGAAGAATATAGCGTAGTTAAAAAAACGAAAAAAAAAGAAGAAAAAAAAAAGAAGAAAAGAAGCAACTTACCTAAGACAGAGGACTCCACCAGGAAGAAAGCACCGACCCCATCCTCCATAGGTCCAAAAAGAACTTGGAGAGCCCTCCATGTCGGCCCACAAAAGTGACAAAACCACAAACAGCATAACACAACAGGCTCCAGTGTTCACGCCCCTTCACGTTCGCGCGAACAGCTCGCGAACATGTTCGGGCGAACATAATTTTTTTTTCGTAAAAAAAAAAATTAAAAAAATTATTGTTTCGGTTTTTTATTTAACTCATGATTAGCTACGAATTTGAACATAACTCCAATAGGCGCTCGACGCGGAGGGAGGGGAAGAGGTTGTGACTCGTGAGTAAAGGAGGGAGCAGGTTAACGAGCAAGGGCGGGAATCACGAGAGAGGGATAGGGTAAATCAGAGAGAGAGAGAGAGAGAGAGAGAGAGAGAGAGAGAGAGAGAGAGAGAGAGAGAGAGAGAGAGAGAGAGAGAGCATCGCACTGGCTTTATTCGCTAAATTTATTTTGGCTTTTTGGTATAAAAAAAAAAAGAAAAAAAAAAAAGAAGTAAGTTGCTTGTATTGATTATTTTCGTAACATTTTTTTTTCAGCTTTTTCTGAGAACTTTTTTTTTTTTTTTTTTTTTTTTTTTATGTTCGCGTTCGGAGGGTTTTGGGCGCTTGTTCGCGTTCGGGCGAACATGTTCCCGTTCGCCTCCGAACGCGAACACGGTGCTACGTAGGGCTCCACTAACAAAAGAGCACTGACCACACATGCCCATGGTCTTAAAAAAAATTAGAGCCCACTGGGACGGCCTACAACGCCACCACAAATCAAAAATGTACCGCAGGACCTGTACGCAACACCAATAGTGCCATGAACCTCCCCCTGTCGCGCAACCCGCAGAATCGGATGATGTCCTAGTGCTACAGCGACGTCACTGCCAGTACTATGCCAAATTCCACAATATCTCCATGTGACACCAGGAGCGCTACTGCTTAAAACACCGTAGAAGCTACCCCATTCTTCCATGTGCTCCCAAAGAGCGGCCCGCAAGAACGACACCCACAGCAAGCACTCTCTGAGCCTCCTTACAGAGATGTTGCGCCTAAAACCCCAAACCCCCACCCCAAAAAAACTTGTGGCCACCCACAGATGTGTGTGTGTGTGTGTGCGTGTGCGTGTGTGTGCGGGTGAGTGTGCGGGTGTGTGTGTGTGTGCAATGAATTGCTGTTTCCAGCGGGTGTAACACTAAGTCGTTAGGCATTTCCTAACTTTTCGGTGGATTTGCGGCCTTCGGGGTTCGATCCAGTGACCTATGCCTAATTGGGACCGTTCTGACTTTGCATGGAACTTTCAGCCCTCTAGGGGTTGATCCCTGGACCTATCCCGTACAAGGGTTTTCTTGTGGGCTGCAGGTAGGCCCGTTGCTTTCCTTGTTTCCTTTTGCTGTGTGCAGTCTAGGTACAGCGAGTCCATAGGTCTGCTTGTTGTGTCCTCCACTGTGGCAGTCCGGTAGGCTGTAGTGTCTGGTTGTACAAAGGTCTGTAGGGCAAATTTCTACGGGTTCTTTGATGATTCTCGACACGAAGTGCTGGGCGGTCGCGTTCAGGCTGCAGCGCTAATTTCCATAAGGCAGGCATCTTCTTCACGAGCGGTTGCTGACGGCCAAAGCTGGGCCAGCCAGCTACCTTGAGACAGCGCTGGGCTTGTGACGCCCAACCTCACGCCCAGCGCAACTTCTTGTTTTTGGAGTGGTAGTGGGCCTGGAAGTGCGAAAAGGAGTGTGCCAAGGATTTTAGGAAAGTGGGGGTGGAGTTCCAGGTCGGAATTGGAATTTCTTGTGTCAAGTTCCAGGGGTAGAAGTGCAAGTGTCTCTTTCGGCTCAGAGTTGAGGTGATTGCCGATCTCGCGGCCTGGGCCGCGTAAGATGCTCGGGTGGGGCGCTACGGGTGTCTCGGTGGGAATGCTCGTACCGCTGTCGGCCAACGCAAGTCTCCGAGGCTGATGAGGACAAACTGCGCTCTCGTTGTTCGGTTTCGGAACGGGTTCGTCGAGTGATCCCCGCCGGACAGTACTCGCCGTGCTGCTGACACTCTGAGCACGATGGTCGGGGCCAGAATCGGGCTATGGACTCCCAGGGCACGACGAGTAGTTGGTGGTACGGGAGGACGAGGTAATAGGGAGGGAAGTTAGTGGTGATGGCCACGAAGCCCGGGGTTAGAAGGTAATGCTGGGTTCGACTGTCAGGATAATCCGGGATCCGGGAGTCTTGGTTTATTGCCAGCTGGAAATCGCCCCTGCATAGCTGCTCGTTTCCAGTTCGGCAGGGGTACTCAGGATTCCGTAAGTTTCCTTGCCATCTGGTCTGTTGCCGTATGACTTGTTCCCTTTCCCAATACGCTCAGTATTCCGGATCTCTCAGGCTCTCACGATCGGTAATCCAGAAAGGAGTTTCGATTGCCATATCCTATTTAGCGGAATTTAGCGCAGGCATCCTCGACGAGCGGGATCGAGTTGGCTCTTGCACGCACGCGCGTAGGCTGCAGGTCACCCTTGTGGGCGGCTACCTTACGCATGCGTGCTCACGAGCCGGCCAATCAGATCAAAGACTGCGTGCGGGTACGTTGCCAATGAGCGAGTTACCTGCGTGTCGGTTTATCCTATATGCCTGCAGTTAGTCCACTGTTATCCAAATCTCAGACAAAACTAATCATTGCATACATGCTCACACCATTATATACAAAAGAGGGTAGAGTTAGTTTAGCATCCAGAACCAACGCACCCTGTGATCCTCGCAATCATGCGCAACTCGAAAACAAGTGATCAAACGTGCGTGAGGGACGTATCTGGCCCAACCTACGGGGACCAAATTTTTTGCAGGTCGTTATATGCGCAACGCATACTCGAAAGTGACAAAACTAGAATTGAGCGAAACAAAATTGGAAATTAAGGATAACTCAAAAAAAAAGGGACGCGAGTTCATTCACCCTCATGCATCCATACACACAAAGCAGATAGTCCGAGATGATTCACACAAGAAATCCGAAGGCGTCGCAACAAAATTGACCAACGTTGGAATCAAAACTTTACATAGAAGGTATGGAGAAGAAGACGTTGGTCCACCATATCCCCGTCTCTCTCTCTCTCTCTCTCTTCTCTCGATGTGGGCAGTTCGTCGCCCCGCATCTCCAAAGCCACACAGAGTCGTCACCCCGCTTGGTCTGAGTGTGCAAGCCAGGTTCGCCCACGTGCCACAGTCCGTCGCGACCACACGTCAGCCCCGCGCACTCAACACCAGCTCGTCGGATCGCCCAACTCTCATACTCACTCACCTTCCAAACTTGCTCGTTAGTCGACCCTCACTGATCGCGCTAACCTCGAGGTTCTTAGAGAGACAATTAATCGCGCTTGTGAAATTTATAGCATGCATGCTTGCGCGAAGGATACGAGATTGGCCCAAGTGATGAGGAAGAGAAGAGAGGAAGTGCTTACATCTGCACGTCCAGGCCGCGGCGTGGGGGACGGAGCCACTCTCGGCGCATCGATCGGGGCATGCAACGTGGGAACCACTTAGAACAGAGGAGGAGAGTGTGCATACGAAGACGAGGCGGGAAAGAGAAAAACACAAAGGTCATTAAGAACAAGAAGATTACAGTTGCGATTGCGCCCGCCAAAAGCTACAGTTACACACAGGATTAAGGCGCGGATGGAAATAAGAGCCCTGACCCTGTCGAGGCACGGCGCGTGCGAGCAAGAAGCGTCGTGCAGCCAAATTGTAAGGTGCCTAAATTCCTAGTCTAAATCCTTATTGCAAAAGAAAATTCCGAAAGAAAAACAATTTCGAGAGTCTGCGGGGGCTCGACATGAGTTCGAATATTAAGAACGAAAATTCCCGTGCGCTAATCGCACCAAAATTCCTAGTGCTCTCAGTAGAACAAGAAAGAAGTTATGGCAACTGTTATTTCTCGCGCTCGCTAGGGCGCGGTCACTCAATCGTCGGCGCGGGACTTTCCCGGCACCGGCCCAACGAACTCCAATAAAACGAAAAAGAAGCGAGGGCATCCATGGAACTTGCCCAACCGGTCCCCGCTTACGCCCGACACCCATCAAAGCCCTCCTGTTTCCCCTAAACAGCCCCGCGCAGGAAGTCGCGCGATCATAGAAGATAGTTCGTCACATATGTGACGCCCAGGGTGTTCCAATCTTCTGCAAGCTCACGCTTGCACTCATATCTCTCCAAGGTGCGCGTGTCATTACCATAGGATAAGAGTGTGGAAGTCATCCTGTTGACACGTCCTGATTCTTGCACCCATTTTTAGTGTTTCGAGGGAGGGGGGTAAGGGAGTCGAAATGCGGGTGCGGGGGGTGGGGGATGTTCTCTCGGGAGTGCGGGTAAGAAGCTTGCCATCCCTGCTATTGCTGCGAGAAGTTCAAGGTAGCGGACGGTGCGTTGTATGCGCGGGAAACGACGGCTGCCATAGGGAAGGGAAGCAAGGTAATCAGGATAGAGGGTGGAAAAGGTACGAAGCACGACCGCGCGGAACTGCTCGTGGTCTGTACACCCAGGGATAGTCCCTGTGATTGTGCAGTAAACTTCGATCACATTGTGATCCCGCCATGCGGCGCTGAAAAGAAGGATGTGAAGGCAAAAGGAGGAAAAGACACACCGAGTAGTGGGGTGTGGGTATATTGTGGCAGCGAGGCGGGTGGTGTAGAATTGGTAGAAGAGGGAGGAGGGGAAGGGATTCTGGGAAAAGACGAGCGGGGTGTCGATTTGCCAGAGCATAAGGTAATCAAGGGGACGACGGGATAATGACCGGGGACGTAGCCCGATGCCCCGCATCGGCACGTGCTCGAACGGAGGGACGGGGGGAAGGGGAGGGGGATCGGCTTCGTTGCCTCCGTGTCGGCGCGCTCGAAGTCTCTGCGGCGCATCACTCATCTTCCTCCGTGGGCGGCTCCGGATCTCTGGTCGGATCGTTTGAGATCGGCAAATCAGTCCCCGCCGCTTGTTCCCACGTCCGCTTTCCCTCAACAATTTCTGTCCGGCGTCGCTCGGCTTCAGCCGGGTCCTCTTCCTATGTTCCCGCCTGTTCCGCCTGTTCTTCCTCGCTCCCGTCCTCCTCCTCCTCTTCACTTATTGCCCCCGACTCATGCTCAATGTGCTCGCTGTAATACTCCTCCTCTTCGGGGGGTGTCTTCCGATTCGTCTCCCTCTTCCTCTTCTTCTTCTTCTTCTAACGTCTGCTCCCCTCGATCCACGAAGAGAAGGTCGATTATGTCCGCGGGGTTTAGGTAGTTACCGTGTGATAGGTAACTAGGGTTGTCCCAATCGCCCTCCAAGCACGCCGACCACTGTAGATATGGCGTCAGGGTGCACGAGAGAATATGTGGCACCGGGCTCTCATCGGAGTCATCGCAATGTGAGACGATGTCGATCGACAAATCGTCCAGCAGCTGCGTCAAGAGGATCAAGAGTTCCCCGACGATCGGCTGTCGATGTCCTGCCTCCACTGACCTGAAGACGAATCCCAATGAATCCCCTTCCACCGCCGTTCTCCATGCCTGGATAATGAGCAATTCCACGTCCTCGTTCGCGGCGGGGTGAATGTTGTCTCTGGTCCACTTCAGCCTGATCTCGACTAAGCACAAAGATAGAGCCTCGTAAGTTTGCCACCACCCTTGCCACTGTTCAGGCTTAATAAGAGGGACCGTCAGTGGTTGTACTCGGAAAGTGAGACGAGGATAGAGCGCTGACTGCCAGAAGACAGGGAAGGGAGAGGGGAGGCTAAAGGTGGAGAACCTGTGATGGTTCATTGGGGATGCGAGAAGACAGTAAGTGCAGGGAGAGATATCGTGGTACTCTGCCGGAGAGTGTGGATGCCGTCCAGGTCAATACTGTTAGTATTGACCACGTTATCCCCCAGCCGCGCAAGCAGCTGACTCTAGGAACTCGCCAACTCCCCCCCCCAATCTCGCAGCGAGACGAGGATGCTTGGATGCGCTCGTGGATCCACCGTAGTGATATCTCCGCTAAAGGAGACAATCATCGAGACGTGGTTGGTCCCTGGTGCCGAGAGCCGCAGAAAGGCCGATGCTTCGGCCAACACCTGTGCCTTGCTGTTGGGTATCACGAATCAGAACTCTGTTGTTGCATGCACGCTGGCCGTGCTGAAAAACAGGGCAAATCGGAGGACGTCCGGGCTGACACACGGATGATGAACTTGCCTGATCGCCGAGATGTGTCTGCGTGGCGCTAACATCCGCTCATTGAGTACCTGCTCCATGGAAAAACTCATGGCGAAGAGGAGGGAGAAGATGGAGGGAGAGAAGAATGAGACTGGGGGCCGTCGCTTTCCCACGCGGATCCCGATTCCGAGGGCGGCCCAGTTGGAGAGGGAGGAGAGGAAACAGAGAGAGGGCGGAGATAGGACACGTGGCGGACTATGGGCCTAGCTTACCGACTGCCTGCCACTTCGGGAGCGAGGCGCACGGTGTTCACTCCGTTAGGTCCGAGCTCGATCACTCGAAAGCACCCGAAGAATCGTGGCGCTAGTTTTCCTTGACGAGCACATTTCCTTACCT